>JAQHUG010000095.1:2883532-2926262 GCA_028555095.1 Dicrostonyx torquatus | reverse complement strand
GACCGATATGGAGTGGGGAGGACCTTGTGCTTTCCACAGGGCAGGGTATCCTGCCCCATCTTAAGGAAGCAGGGGAAGGGCGGTGGGGTAGTGGGGGAGCAGGAGGGCCTGGGACAGGGGAGTAAATGTAAATTTTTCTTTTAACAATAAAAAAAAAATTCGGTGCTGCACTAGAAAAAGAAGCACCATGCAAGTTTTCTAGTGGGGAGGATAGGAGGCTAATTATCTGGTTTTAGAAAATTCTGCACAGGCATTGGTGCTGCATGTGAAAAGATGCCACTTTCACAACAATCAAGGGAAACTACAAAATAGACTAAGCTACCTCCTTAAACATAGGTATAATGAGGTAGAATGCTTTGGGGACAGAATGGAGAGAGGAACAGGAGGACCAGAAAGTGGGAGGAGAGATGAAGTTGAAGGAAGGACCTTGAAGAGAGACAGTTAAAATTGAGGGACATTTCAGGAGTAGTAGGAAAACTTATTGCAGTGGAAACTTTCTAAAATACAGGAAGGCAATTCTATTGAACTCTCTAAATAACGAGAGAGAAGGAACCCCTACTGGCATCTTTTGTTACCCAGGAAAACTTCCTGTACTGGGACTGGGTTACATCCAATTGAGTTGTTGAGCAAAGGAGTCCCATAGAAATCCCCAAATAACCCAGGCTATTGCTGAGAATATGTTGCTCCCCAAAACTGACAGCAAGGTCCCACTGCTGAAGACAACATCCACACAACTCATTGAACATGGGGAGGTAGAGCTGGTGCCAGAAAAGAACTTTCACCTCCATGTTCTAGGGCCTTTGATATGGGAAAATACTTGAGTATACAGTTACCAAAAGAGAAACATAAACACCAATTCAGCCACAAATCTTTTTTATCTACAATCTGTCCTATTTGCAAAATATACTAAGGCAGTGGTGACAGAAAGCTTGTGGGAGTAACCAACTAATGTCTAATTTGACCTAAGACCCACTCCGTGAGATAGAACCCATACGTGGCACTGCTTGGATTATCAAGAATCAGGGACTAGATAGCCCAGATACATATGGTAAACCAAATACTACTGATCTTAAAAGTAATAATAAAATGATCCCTAATGATATTATGCTATATTCATAAATCAGTACCTTATTCAGCCATCATCAGAGACACTTCCTCCTGCAGCAAATATAGAGACCCATAGCTCTAAATGAGATTGTTTCATCAAATCTATCCCCTCATGGCTCAGGGAACCTTGTGGAAGAAGGGACAGAAGAGAAGGTGGAGGATGCCCGGAAAACATGGCCATCTAAATGAACTCAGAGAGAAGGAAGCAGCAAGTACAGGGGCTACACTGCTCTGCACCCAGTCCTCTCTATATAACTTTCACAGTATTTTTATGGGACTCCTGAGTATGTAAAGAAGTGGGACCCTGATTCTTGTGCCTTCACTTTGGGCTTTGTTTCTTTTGTTGGTTTGCTTTGTCAAACTCAGACTTGATGGTTTTGTTTTATCTTAATATATTTTGTTTTGTTAAAAAAATATATTTGCTGTTGTTAAAAAATATATTCACTGTTTTAACATTAAAATAAAAAATAGAAATTGAATAAATAAAGGAAGTTATAAAAACTACATATAAAAATTCATTTTAGCTATCATGAAATAAAATATAACAAAACACAAATTATCACATCTAGGTGAACAAACTATCACATCAAAGTAGACAATGATAGACCAACAGAAAGGAAAGAGCCCAACAGAAGGTACAAGTCAGAGTCCCACTCATTCACATGCTCAGGAATTTCATAAAACACTAAAATAGAAGCAATAATATGCACACTGAGGACCTAATGCAGACCTATGCAGGCCCCATGCATGCTGCCTTCGTCACTGTGAACTCATATGAGCTTTGCTCATGCTGATTTGGAGGGCTTTGTTTTCTTGTTGTCCCCCATCCTTCTGGTTTACATTCCTTCTCTCCTCTTACATGGGATTCCCTGAGGGACAGGATTTGAATTTTAATTTGTGATATTTTAAAAAAATATAAATTCATGTTTTAAATAAAATATGAATGAATTAAAGAAAATAGGATAATAGTAAAATCTATATTTGTGCTAAGTGAAATAGAAAGAATAGAGCAAGAAAATAATAGATTATAGACTGGGTATGTACCTTAGTTGTAGAACAATTACCATGTATGCCAAAGACCCTCATTTTGATACTCTTATTATCCAGGTTAGAAGAAAACAGAAGAAAGGAAGAGGGAAAGGAGGGGAGAGGAAGGGAAAAAATTGAGAGCTACAATGAATTATGGGCAAAAAAAGATCACCATCACAAAATGCAGTTAATTAAATAAACAAATGCAAAATAAATACAAGGATACAGAGACATAGATATGTAGTTATAAAACAAAAGAGCTAATACGAATGCATACATTTCAGCTCTGCCACAAAGACATATGTACATCAAATAAATACATATTTGTTCTATTATATGGTTGAGGAAGAGCTGTCTAGAGATACAGTAAATAGCTGGTCGAGTCTACCTGCCAATTGTCACAACTTGTAATTTTTTTTCTCCACTTAAATCACTTTCAGCATGGGAATAATTATAACACCAGTGTCTGAGTTAGTGGATGCTCTTTGGTCAGATCCTTTAGAAGACTGGGCAAGAGGATGCAGAGGCCCTCAACTACCTAAAATCCTAGATATGTGAACAAAGAATTATTTATTGAGCCACAAATACCTCCATCATTACTTTTCTGGTAAAAGGTCAAACTTCATTCTATGCCCTTTGACTGGAGAGATGGATGGTGACATGAGAGAGGGGACCAAACACAAACTGGGCTGTTGAACAATGGGCTTGGATTCAAGTAGGTGACATTTTGCTGCTTCCTGTCCTAAAGTCATCTGTCTCCAGCCTTATTCTGAAACCTGCTGCCTCCTTCCCACCTTAACCTCCATTCACCCCACGTCTATCCCCTTGGAACCCTTAGTGCAGAACCGAGGATCCACTGCCAATTCTCCCTAGTTCTTCCCTGCTTCTATCTCTACTTATTCCTCACATTCATCTCCATTTTTTGTCACTCCCTGTGAACATATAAAACCACACCCTACCAGGAAATCACATCCACCATCCTTGACTGGAAATCAGGAACTTCTGAGAAGTCACTTGGTATAGGGCTGAGATGGGGTAACAGCAACCAAAGAAGAGTACACCCACCAACAAATTTGAAACAAGGAGTCTATACCAAGAACTACTTCAAATATCTTAACTCCAGTGAAAAATCACAAGTATGATCAAACAAGATAATACATCTTCTCCAGAAGCCAGCACCCCTATTATAATAGACCCTGAGAAAAACAATTTAGCTGAAGCACAAGACAAGATCTTAAAAACGGCAAGTATGGCTCTGATTAAGGACCTTAAAGAGGATATGAATAAATAATCCTATGAAGACTGAAAACACAATCAGTTGAATGAAATAATGAAAACAAAAGTCTCAGAGATAAGTCTCCCCATCAGATTAAAAGACAGGGAGGAGAGTGTATCAGGTCTTGAAGACAGGTAGAAGATATGAATGAATCAGTCAGAAAAAAAACTGTTCAATAAAAAAAAAATAAAAGAATTCAGGAACAAAGCATTCAGGAAAAATGGGACAGAATGGCAAATCCAATACTAGTAATAATAGGTGTAGGAAAAGAAGAATAAACCTAGGTCACAAACACAAAAAGTATTTTCAACAAAATTATAGAAGAAAAGATCCTCAATCACAAGAGGCATAAAGAATAGCACATACACAGGACCAGAAAAAATTGTCTATCATGATCATATAGGCTTCGTCTGAGAGATTCAGGGATGATTTAACATACACAAATCAATAAATGCAATACACCACATAAACAGATGATATATAATTTTCTCATTAGAGAGAGGAAAGGTTTTTGACAAAATCCAACAACCTTTCACATAATAAATGTCCTGGAGAGGCTTAGAATACAAGGGACAAAACTCAACATAATAAAGGGAGTTTACAGCAAGACTACAGTCAACATCTTTCTAAATAAAGAGAAATTTAAATCATTTCCACTAAAATCAGGAATGGAAAAAGTATATCCAATCTTCTCATACCTATTCAACACAGTACTTCATCCTTAGCTAGAATAACAAGACAGCTAAAAGAGATCAAGGGGATACAATCAGGAAAGAAAGAAGCCATCGTATTTTTATTTGCAGATCATATGATTTTATACATAGAAGACCCTAAAGACTATACAGCTTAAACAACTGATAAACACTTTCAGAAAAGTTGGAGGATACAAAATTAACTCACAAAAATCGAAAGTCTTCATATTTCTGAATTATAAACTGAAATAAATCAGGGAAACTATATCTTTCTTAAAATCCTTAAAATAAAACAAAATATATTTGGATAACTCTTGCCAAGCATGTGAAAATGTGCATAATACAAACATCATAGCAGGGAGTATGACAACAGACAGACATGGCTTGGTATTGAATCAGTAACTAAAATCTTACATTTTATCCAAAAGTTGGAGGCAATAAGAGAGAGAATAGGTCTGGAAAATCTACCCCAAGTGATACACTTTCTCCTACAAGGCCACACCTCCTAATCCTTTTGAAAAGATTTTCACCCAAGAAGAGACCAAGCATTCAATAGATGAGCCTATGATGCTCTTTCTCATTCAAGCAGCCACAAGGATCTTGGTTATTGGTTTTATATTGCTTTTATTATGCTGAGATATATCCCTTTATCCATAGACTCAAACTTTGAAGTCAATATACTTTCATAATATACATGCTGGTTTAGCTTAGCAGCCCATACAATGAAATGTTTCTCTGTACTTAGCTCCTTCACAGTCAAAGAAAAATTCAAAGAAGACGCAATAATATACATAATCCACACTCTGTGTGTATATTCCATCTTTATGTGGCTTATTTATTTTTACTCTATTACTTCTGTACTCTGACTTTTTAAAGACTTCGTTTTGTTTCTTTTAAAGCATTTATTTCTTTTTATAACTATACACTATTTCTTCTTTCTCTCAAGCTTACATACATTTATTCAACACTGTGTCTCATTTAGAGGTCTTTTAAGTCATCTCATTAGATGCTGAAAAAGCCTTTGACAAAATCCAACAACCCTTCATGATAACAGTCTGGACAAGATCATGGATACAAGGAATATACCTAAACATAATAAAAGCATTATATAGCAAGTCAACAGCCAACATCAATTTAAATGGAAAGAAATTCAAAGTGGTTCCTCTAAAATCAGGAACAAAATAAGACTGTCCATTCTCTCCATACCTATTCAATCTAGTGCTTAAAATTTTATCTAGAGCAATAATAAAAGGAAATCTAGGGGTTAAAAATTGGAAAAGTTGAAGACAAACTTCTGCTATTTACAGATGATATGACATAAGTCATATGATTTTGAGGTCATAAGTGACCTCAAAAAATTCTACCAGGGAGCACCTACAGCTGATAAACACCTTCAATGATATGGCTAGATACAAGATTAACTCAGAAAAAGAATCAGTAATTCTCTTATATACAAATGATATATGAGCTGAGAAAGAAATAAGGAAAACAAAATAATATATATCTTGGTGTAATTCTAACCAAACAGGTGAAGATCTGTATGTCAAGAACTTTAAAATTTTTGAAGAAAGAAATTTGAGAAGATATCAGAAAATGAAAAGATCTCCCATACTCATGGATCAGTATGATTAACATAGTAAAAATAGTATTCTTACCAAAAGTAATTAACAGATTTAATGCAATCCCTGTCAAAGTCCCAACACAATTCTTCATAGACCTCAAAGAACAATATTCAATTTCATATAGAAAAAAATCAGGATAACTAAAATAAATCCTGTATAATAAAGGAACTTTTGGAGGTATCACCCTCCCTGACATCAAGCTCTACTATAGATCTAAAGTAATTGAAATAGCATGGTATTGGCATAAAAAGAAACAGGTGAATAAATGGAAGTGAAGCAAAGACTCTGACATTATCCACACACCTATGAACACTGAACATTTGACAAAGGAACCAAAATTGCACAATAGAAAAGAAGAAAACATATTCAGCAAATGGTGTAGGCATAACTAGATGTTGACATATAAAATGCAAATTGATCCATATCTATCACCCTGTACAAACTCAAGTCAAAGACTTCAACATAAATCCAGGGACACTGGACCTGATAGAAGAGAAAGTGGGAAGTAGCCTTGAAGACACTGGTAAAGGAAACAACCTCCTGAATATACCTGTAGCACAGAGACTGAAATCGACAATAAATGGGGACTCAGGAAACTGAAGGCAAAAGTCATTGTCTATAAAACAAAACGCCAGTCTACAGAATAGGAAAAGATCTTTATCAATCCCACATCCAACAGAGGACTGATTGTCAAAATATATAAAGACTCAAGAAAACATCAAAATACCAAATAATCCAATTAAATAAAATAGGCACTTATCTAAACAGAGAATTCTCAACAGAAGAATCTCAAATGACTGAGATACACTTAAATATTGTTTCACATCCTTAGCCACCAGGGAAATGCAAATCAAAACAACTCTGAGAAGCCATCTTACACCTGTCAGAAAGTTTAAGATTAAAATCACTAAATGACATCTAATGTTGTGTAGCTTGATCTCTTTGTGGGGCTCCGAGGAGTAGGTTCAGGGCCTGTCTCTGGCGCTTGAGCTGGATTTAAAAAACCTATTCCCTGTGCTGGGTGGCCTCACCCATCCTCAATGCAGGGAGAAGATCTAGGTCCTGCTTCAAGTTAATGTGCCATACATTGTTGACACTCATGGGAGGCCTGTCCCTTTCTAAATGAAGAGGGAGAAGTAGATGGGGAAAAGCAGAGGGGAGGTGGAGGGAGGGAAGAGGAAGAGAGGAGGCAGAAAAAAATTTCTGTCCAGTTGTAAACTAATGAAAAAATTTAATTAATATGTGAGTGTGTGTGTGTGTGTGTGTGTGTGTGTGCGCGCGCGCGCACGCGAATGCGTGCACATGCATGCATTTGGCTACATGAAGAATAACCATGGAAAAGGCTGATAAGTTTGCAATCATTTTCCACAAATTTATTTTAAAAAATATTCAGTGATGGGGAAATGTCTCCCTCAGTAAGGTGCTAGCTGCACTTAAGTTTAGATCCCGAACACCCACATAAAAATCTGTGTGGGAAAGCAGGAAGCTGTAATCTCAAAGCTGAGAAGGTAGGCACGGGAATATGCCTAAGGATTGCTGACAGTCTAACCTATCCCAAGTGTTGAATTCTGGATTAAATGAGAGATTCTTTAATTCTTTAAAAAAAAAAAAAGTAACGTGGAAAGCAATTGAGGAAGATGCCCAAGGTTGACCTCTGGTTTATATAAACATGCGTATGTGCATATCTATACCCATGAAAGCACACATGGGAACACA
Organism: Dicrostonyx torquatus; assembly: GCA_028555095.1. Lineage (NCBI taxonomy): Eukaryota > Metazoa > Chordata > Mammalia > Rodentia > Cricetidae > Dicrostonyx > Dicrostonyx torquatus. Next base: position 2,918,820 of record JAQHUG010000095.1, on the reverse strand, counting down.
TACATACATATAAACTCATGTATATATTTTTTAATTATTTAAGTAGAACATTTAGATAAGGGGGCTGATAGAAGGAAATAAAGTGTAATCCAAAATAAAGCATATTCAGATTTTAGTATTTGTGCCTCAGAATGTGATAAACTGTTAGCAATACTTAGAATATATATATATATACATATATACGTATATATATTAGGTTCTTTGAAGCAGAAAGAAAGGAACTTATTTATAAAGACATTGTCATCTTTTGTTTTCCTTAAGAAAACCATCCATGCCTCTTTACAGGTGTGAGTAGCATTGTCTTTTGCTGGTGAAGGGTATCTTAAGGCCAACTGCAGCTGTAGAGACACGCCAAAGAATAACTCGTCCTTCTAAGCACATATCGAGGCTTCAATCATCAAAACACGCTGTGGAACTGCTAATTTGATAGAGAGAGAACAATTTGTAACACAGGGAACTCTGTGCTTTTAGGGAACTCTGCAGCATCACCTCCAAGACCACGTGTTGCCTATGGTAGCTGGCCACCTCCTACCACATCTAGCTGTCACTGTGACATTCCTTCAAACAAGGGATTAAATACATAAGAAAACCTCATTGAGAAAACCAACTGCAGTAAAAAAGAAAATAAAAAGTTTGCACATTTTGCTTCTCTTTTAAAGAAGTAAGTTATTACAAAAATAAATTTATCTCAGGACTTATTTTTACTACAAGAATAATAAAATTGTTTTAAAAATGTGTGACTGAAAACTACACAGAAGTCTGACAACAGTTTGTCTAAGCCAAAGTCTAGATGTTGGCAGTAGCAATGTCTTGGAAGGCTCTGGTAGATAGTCTGTCTCCAAGTCCTCACCAGCTGACGTGGGATGACTACATGCCTCGATCATGCACTGCTTCTATTACCAAACAGCAATGCTCAGTTTCTCATCCCATCACATCTGTAGAATATAAAGAATATAAACCATTCACATCAGAACAAGGGACTGAGCTACCAAGGTCCAGTGGAAGAGCAGAAGGAGGGAGAAGATGAGCAAGGAAGTCAGGACCTTGAGGGACTGGCCCACCAACAGAGACAGTGTGCTTGATCTATTGGGAGCTCAAGCTGAATGAGCATATGACCTAACTGGACTCTCTGAACGTGACTGCCAGTGGGGACTGACAGAGAAGCCAATGATAATGGCACTGGGACCTATCTCTTCTGCATGTATTGGCTTTTTGGGAACTTACTCGATATGGATGCACATCTTCTTAGACCGAGATGGAGGGGGAAGGGCCTTGGGCTTTCCACAGGGCCGGGTATCCTGTCCCATCTTAAGGAAGCAGGGGGAAGGCGGTGGGGTAGTGGGGGAGTGGGAGGGCCGGGAACAAGGGGAGTAAATGTAAATTTTTCTTTTAACAATAATAAAAAAAATTAAAAAATAAAAGTGAAAAAAAAAGAATATAAACACTTCTACCTCCCTCTCCCACCATTAGTGATTACATTGTGCTCATCCAAATACACCAAAAGAATCTCCCTATTTTATGTGAGTTTATGTGCCTCTTTAGTTTTGCTTACAGAAATCCATTCCTCTTAGTCTTGTAGATAACATGTCTGTAGATTCTTGATGATAGAGTGGATCTAAGAGACCATTATTTCATCTACCACACAGAGGTAATCATCTGTGATTCAAACTCCACCCAAGATGAAATTTTCTGACCTAAAAGTTTTTAAAGATACATTGAGTGCAAGCTCTTCCTTTGTTGCTAGATTTATTTTTATTACACATAAATACTCCTCGAACAGGCTTCACAGTGCACATATGGACACAGAGGACAACTTGTGGGAGTCAGTTTTCTCCTTCCACCATGTGGGTCCTAGGAATTAATCTCAGGTCATCAGGCTTGGCAGCTACCCCGTCTCACTGCTCTGCACGCTGTGTTGTATTGCTGTTCTCACCTTGATCACAAAGGTCCATTAGCACTTCGAACACTAAATGAGTCAATTCTTTTCTCATAGTGACTGCTTCTTGATGTTTCAATGAAGTTAAAAAAAAAAAAAGTCCCTTCTCCATGGATGGTTAGATGTCCTCTGTACATTGAATCACTTGATCCTTTTCGTTTTTAATTTTTTTAATGTACGATGGAAGTGTTAAAGAGGAGGGTATAATAGGTACAAGGAAATACATTCCAGTTTAAAGGTCAGTGGTTTAGGTCAGAGCAGTGAGAGAAACAGTAATAAATGCTAAGCTGTGTCTAAAAAGTCAAAGTGACTGACTAATTACTGCTTACCCTTCTCATTCCAACCTCACATTTAGTGAAGCTCTGCAGTTTAGTACCTTAGGACCGCCAAAGCCAATTACCAAAGGCAATTTCATGCATGGACAGCGAAGAGTTTTACCCTCTCGCTACTTCCTCCTCCCTGTTTAAGCCAGAGCAAATGTATTCCTAAGCCATCACAAATTTAAATGTATAAAGTAGAGCAAAAAAAATAGGCTCCATAGTTTAAAATACTTTCTATCATTATGACCGGGTTTAATATATAGCTGCTTATTGCAGGCCTTTTTTCAGGCATCCAAAGCCAAAGATGCTGAGATTTTGCCATGGAAATTCAGCATTGAGCCCATGGGAGGAATACAGTCAGGTTAGAAAACAAAAGCCATGGAAAGGCCAAAGAGTGTTTGCAATGAAAATAATTTTATAGGAATGAAAACGGGGACACCCTCCTTTAACATATTTATTATTATTACCTATAACTATGTAGGATTAACAGCGCAGAAAATAATCATTTCCCTAGTCCCCAATAAAATATATGATCATCTTTAATAATACCAGAGACATAAAAAACATGGAGAGGCTCTTACGGCAAGAGTTTGATAGCTTTATGGATGTGTTAATTATCTTGATTCCTTCCCCAGATTAAGGCACCTATTTGGCCATTTTAACCACAGAAATTTGTCACTGCTGTCTAGTTAAAAGATATAGATGTTTATACCTTTTCTAAACAGAAAGCAAGCTGATCATTGGGTCAAACCTAAACATGACTGCCCTTTACAATTTCTTAAAAGAAAATATCAGAGATTAAGGGCTTTGTCATTGAAGTATTCATACTGACTTTAAAAGTTAAAAAAAAAGAGATGGTGAAATAGAACTAGATAGTGGTAATTTAATATATACTACAAGTTGAGTCCAATACTGACTCCAAGCTAGTTAGAGGGAGACAAAATGGAAGAGGGCATCTTTCTGACTCTAAGGAATATGCTCTTCTCATTGACCCTGAGTATCCTGACTGCCATAACTTTGCCTGCCAGGAAAACATTTGACAGTAGATAAGATGGTTCATCCTTGACAAGGTTCCCTCTGACTCCCACAGCTAGAAATAATCACGCCCTTGTACCGAGCACAACAGCAAATCTTTCATGCCTCTCTCTTGTTTCATGAACTAGACACTTACTAGCCTAGTGTTACAGTTATTTTGGATATATGGTAACAAACCTCACTAGCAATAGTTTTGTTAATATAGACTATTTGATATCCCTTTGCTCAATTAATTAAAAGGATTTCTTGTCTGTAGTAGATCTCTAATTAATATTTTGGAGGATTCATGAAGCAAGTCTTCTGTAAAATAATCATATGGATAACACATTCATCTAGACATTAAGATTTAGTTTGTTATATTTAGGAATGGATTGATATTCTTAAATAATAATGCTCCCTATATTTAAACAATAGTGATACAGCCTAAAATATTGGCAGTTTTTATGTATAATGTTATTCTTGCTTTTGTTTGCAGGGAGATATGCTGTTATTAAATTTTAAGTTGCTACTCTCATCCAGCCATCATCAAAACGATACAAAAGTGATATGTGAAATTTTACCAAAACAACAAAAAACCCATTGCTTTGTAAAAATAAATAGTGTCATCACAATGCAAAGGCAGCCACAACTGAGTGAAGATATCTGAAAAACTTATTTTCGAAAAGGATTGTTGTACAAATTATATACAAAGAGCTCTTAAAATTTACTAACTAGAATAGAAAAAAATTATAAAATGGACCTTAATAGATAACTCATCAAAGTTAGCCAGATGGCAAGTAAGCAAATGAAAAGATGTCTCGTGTTCTATGTCATCAGGGAGTTCCAAAATTAAAACAATAATGAAATGTATCATACACCTACTGAAATGGCCCAAATCCAAAATGCTGACAAGGAGTCCAGTGCTGGCAGAAATGCAGAACACCTGGAACTCTTACTCTCTTGTAGTGGAATTTCAAGTCACACACCACTATGCGAGACAGCTTGGTCATTTACTAAAAAAAAAAAAATCATTCACATTCTAAACTTATGATCCAGAACATGTGCTCTTTGATATTTACTAAAGGAATCCAAAGCTAAAGTCCCAACAAAATAGAACACATAGATATCTAATAGCATCATTATTCATATTTGATTCATAAATTCAAAATTGGAAAGCAACTAAGATAAAACTGGTATCTACTGCCAATATAATATTACTTGACAATACAAATAAATAGCTTTTCAAGCAACAAAAATAAAAAAACAAATATTATTGAGCAAAGTAAACTCATCAAAAAATGTTCAGAATCATAGTCATCAGGGAAAGAAAAGACAAAGCACAATGAGATGTTACATTGTATCTTTGAGAATTGCTATCCTCAAAGGGGAAAAAGGGTAACAAATATCACAGAGGCTATGGAGAAAGTGGGGTTGTACATTGTTGTTGCAGTGAAAACAGGCACAGCTATTGCTGAAAACAGCATCGAAGGTTCTTCAGATAATTAAAAGCAGAACCACCATTGTCTCTCCAGTGATCTGCTGAATATATGTCCAAAGGGAATGAGTTCTTTGGTTTGATTCTTTATAATAGAGTGTGACCCTATCATGTATTTTTAAAGCATACTTGAATAATACATTTTTATTCTTTGTTCATTTAATAATAGCTTCTTGTTGCCTTTTCCAGTGGATCACAGAGATGGAACAAGGGTCTTTGGGTAGTTACACTTGTCTCAAACCTGTATCATTGTTCCATGTTCTTCTTTCATTTAGTGCTTCCTAGACACTATAAGTCTGTCTTGTTTCTGCCCCTTACAGATGATATTTCAAATTTATTTCTCATTTGTTAAAGACATGTATAACTCATTGTATTATTCAAACTGGAACTGTCAGTAGATACTGGACATTTTGTCTTAATTTTCTTTTTAGGAATGTGGTTACCCAGAAGTAGTTACACCTGCACATTTTTCTTTTCAAATAGAAGTACTTTGTCTAGATATATCTGAAGTTGTTGATTCTACATTCTTTTAAATTTGATCCTTGTATTTAAAATGGTATTTTAGTTTTAAATTAGTAAAAAAAAAAGTAGACTGCAGAAATTATGAACTGACAAACTTACTGTTGGTCATTCTTTGCCAATCTAAAGAGGAATGAGAAAAGACTATTAAAGGAGGAGCAAATTATTACAAAAAAATTTTTTAAGCAGAAACTTTGAATACATTTAGGAATGACTTGATCACTTCTAAATGAATGAGCTCATTTTTACAAAGCCTGTCAAAATCACTACATTAAAAAATATATTTCTTGGCTTGTCCTAACCTACCACTATTACATCCTTACTGTGTTAACTGAGGGAAATTTCTAGTCTTTCTGAACTCTGCCATCTCATCCAGAGCATATAGGATCCTGAAAGATTAGTGGAAGATTAGACTAAAACTCTTAAGTGCAGTAGAACCAGAATGATCAACATTCTAAGTTTCCACCGCATTAAGTGTTCCTTAAGAAGTCATCTTTGCTAGTCAGCTGGCTGAGACTCTTCCCCACACCCCTTTCTCATCCTCATCAAGGGTAAATTTCCTCTTTTCCATGCCACAGCTCTTCCAAGTGTGTTCTTAATTCTTAGTCTTGGTAAGACTATTATCTCTTCTGAAAATAAGGACCTTTTCAGAGTTTTAACGGTACAACCAGCCTCCTGTGTAATTATTAGATTTGTTACTCCAGATTGCAATCAAATGCATGTGTCCCAGAATTTATATCATCTGCTAAATGAATGATCGTTTTCCATATTGCATATTTTTAGTATTCCTAAAGGTTTACTTTCCTTTTCATATGAAATTAAAACTTTAAAAAATATAAATTTTTCATGATATCTATACATCAAATTAATTTAAACAAAAACTCAGATTATCTGTATATTTCTTTTAAAGTTTTAAAACTTTGATTGTACTTGCATTTCAGCTGTAATAATTAAAATTAAAGTGTATGGTCATCTGTCTCTGTAGCCATAGTTATGTGACTTTAGCCCAAAGGGAAAGCATAAAACTAAGAAAAAAATCAAGCCATGTTTAGAGAATATTTAATATCCAAATAACTGCCAATGGGATGAAATTTCAGTGCATCTTAAACTATAATTTGGTATAAGCATTTTATCAAATTCAGTGTAGAAATTAAATCTATACCCATCTGTGATATACCATTCATAAAAGTAGCCAGAGAAAGCCCTTCACCATAAGCCTCTGCTGTCATGAATTTTTGAAAAAGATCAGACTTTCAAAGCCCAGCACCTAACTACAATAATCAGTCAGTCTCTACTTCCTCAGCTCATGTGACTCACATCTGTTTCTTCTGTGTTCTTTGATTTTGTTCACCTGATACACAATAAAGGCTAATTCCACAAGGCTCAAATATTCACGGTCAGAGGCTGTTTCAGTTAATTTGAGCAAAGAGTGTGAGTTCTCATTTTTATAGAGAATAGGCTCCATGGTGACACATTCACTAAATGACCTAATGTAATCCATTGAAAAACAACACAGCTAAACAAATGATCTACAGGGCATTGGAAAGCAAACATCCAAATATTTACCATTTTTTTCATATTTATAATCAGCATCTGTTGTTTGGTGAAATCTCAGAAACATTCTCAGACACTACTAAGAGTTTATGCTTCCATCTAAGCAATTTGGATCAGAGACAGCCACAGACTTCTACTAGACATTTTTGCTACACTGAGTGGGTTTGTGGAAAGCACAGGACTCATGAGTCCACTGCTACTTATTCATACCTTGGCAATATCTACCCTAACTAAGACCTTTATATTATACCCAATAAAAGAAGCAGCAAGCCCTACTTGCTGTGGTTAACATTTTCTTAGCCCTAAGAGTTGACTATAGTTGCAAATATTGAACTGAATAGTAAAATCATCACAGAAAGAAATTTTCAGTTGACAAAAAATTTAAAAATACAATCTTGGAAGAAGCAAAGAACATTTTTTTAAAGTACAGTAGTTAGATTAGACTAATGAGGAATGCCAGAAAGAAAAAAAAATTAACTGAGTAGATTTCAGAATATGTAGAATTTAAAGTATTTAAAGATTTAAGAATAGGTAGTATTTAAAGATTTAAGAATAGGTAAAATTCAAAGTAAGCCAAAGCTAGCAAGGATACTGTCAACTGAGGTTAATAAAATACAATTTTAACACTGTCAGATGCATGAGTTTGCATAATTTTTTTCATCAAATGCTGAATTTTAAAACATAGTGATCTGAAGCACGTATTTCTCCTTTTTATTAATTTATAACAGTCTCTTCAGAATGTACAACAATTATGTCCTAAATCTTTTCCACACTTGGATTGGAAAAGTCAAATACTGTTTTCTTCCAAATGGATTCTAACTTTCATTTCTGCTTCAGGAGTTCAATGAGTCATGTGTGATGGTTGAGACATCTTTATTAGAAGATTCCATGCATACAGTAGTGAGAAGTATGACAGGAAGCAGTACAGTCTGTGAGCACTGGTGGCCTGGGGAGGAGTATTAGGGGGCATTTATTTCACCAGTTTGCATCACAAGCAGCTTCCATGTAAGGTTCTCTTTTATGTGGTGAAGATGTGCTGAGCAGTGATACAGGAGTTCCTCTGTTGTAAATAGGAGAGAGTCACCAGGAGGCTCCCGTCACAGATGGATGCAGGTTAGACCTTTCCAGTAAGTCACCACGTGGTGGCTTACAGACTTTTATAATGGGTTAGTTTATGAGGTGAGGGCTAGCCAAGAAGAGGCTAGAGATAATGAGCCAGGCAGAGTTTGAATTAATGCCGTTTTCATGTGGTTATTTCGGGTGCAGGCAGCCAGCGGCTGAGCAGGCCAGCGGCTGGCGGCTGGGGAACACAACACACACTTCTCCCCTATATACAACATTCCTCCATCTTGTTTACAAGGCACAGGTTTTGAGTCAGACCTGAATGACACTTGACTGGTTTTTTAGAGCAAGAGTAATGGCAAATGGGCATGGAACAGAGAAGCCTTTTGATCCAACAATGGCTTCTTCTAGAACAGACTGGATAGTGTACGCTCACTCCAGAGGAGGTGAGCCGAAGTCTTCCACAACACTTAGCTACTGGCTTGAATTCCCCAGACTGTTGCAAGTGACTGAGTTCCCGGCTCCTAGGTCCCGGCTGCGGGCCTGCTTTTGGTCCCGGCTAACTTATACCCGAAATAATTACACAAAAACTGTATTCATTTAATCTCTGCCTGGTCCATTAGTTTTTGCCTCTTGTTGGCTAACTCTCACTTAGTAGTTTAACCTATATCTAGTAATCTGTATATCACCATGAGGAGGTGGCTTACTGGGAAGATTCTAACCTACGTCCATCTTGGGCTAAGACGCATGTCGTCTGCTCCAGTGCCTTCTGTCTCCAAGCCTTCTGTTCTGTCTACTCTGCCCACCTAAGGGCTGCCCTATCAAAAGGCCAAGGCAGTCTCTTTATTCAACCAATGAAAGCAACAGAAATACAGAAGGACCCTCCTACACCACCAGACAGTGGAGCCTACTTTAAAAATGTATTCTTCTTATCTGAGAAAAGCAGATAGTTAAGTTTTGTACATCTGCTGTCACTGAGAGGTAAACCTTGACCATTCTCCTTGCCTGTGGTGGCGTATGTTTGAGGCAATGGGTGGATAGCTTGGATTGGTCATTGTACTTAAGAAGCTTGTGTCACGTTCCACCCCTCAGATATGTACACTTGTATTAATAAAAATTTTAAACAGAAAAAAGTGACTACTAATTCAAGAGAGGGAAGTTTGAATTTAACTGGACAAAAGGCCTTGCTTTCTCCTTTTTCAGAGTAACCTCTTTCAAAGAGTCTTCTAAAACCTCATCAGAAATTGCATAAGGGTCATCTATTAGAGTTAGAGGCATATAAGAATTCCCCAGACAATGTAATCGCTCTCAAGAGAGCAGAATTACCTTTATGGTCACCTCCCTCAACTCATCTACACTGAGTGCAAGGCTTTATTCGTTGCTCCTTCTTCCAAACAGACCCTGGCACACACTCTCATTGTGCTGTAAGCACTGTGAGACACAAGGATGCACTGAAATTGTAGGGAAGTGTCACAGGTAAGTACTTTCCCACAGTACCCTGATACTCTCCATGAATGAACACTATACACAATGTATTGGGCATTTTAAATTGAGAAAAAAATGCATCATAAAGCTTTTTAAATGTGTTTAGTCATTAAGAATTTTTTCAAAATAAATAATAATTTTTTCAAAATAAATAATAATTAAAAATTAATAGTTTTCAAAACCTCTCATTAATGAAACAGAAAGCTAAAAATGCATAATAGTTAACACATTTCTCAATATCCAGAAAAAAAATCCTTTTTCATTTTCTTAAGTTTTTGTTCACAATAGTATAGATTCTATTTCATAATAGCTGAAACTGATTATGGGAGGCCCCAGAAGTAGTCTAGCTCTTTGCTTAATATACACACAGAATAGGATCATTTTTCTAATACTGATAAGATAGGAATGAAGAATAAATATCTCATGTAGTTTCTAGATTAGGAAGATGTGGTTAGAAATCACAGTGCTTCAGACAGATGTAATTAGATCCAGAAAAGAGTCAATTCTTTTCTATACCCAGGAACATGACAGGATGGTTTTGTTTTATAGATACATACAAACAATGTGAATCTAAAAATCACTAGAACTTTTTATGTTTTATAAAATCTCCATCCTCTAATCAAAAGGTGATTTTTATAGAATGCTTCTAACATCGCCCTTGTTCAATCTGGACTGGTATGGATTGAATCTTCTAGTTGGTTTCACATTTTTCTTCCTGAAATGTATAAGCCTGATTACAAATCACTGCTGAATGACATTCAGGAGATATTGCAAGGGCGTCCACCCTACCTCTCTTGTCAAGTGTGTTTCAGTAGAAGGATTATTGATGGAAGCCTGAGACACAGATGAAGAGAAATTAGAGTTGTGAGGTATAGAATTGCAGAAATTGCATCTATACAAACAGCTGAAAGCAAGATGATATTCTGTTCAAATGTTTCCCGTTTCAAAGAACTCCCTGGAGTCCCATTTACTCCTGACAAGCACTAACAGTGCGTACAACTTTTCTTCAACCTGGAGAATTGCTCAAATTAAGAAAATAGTTTTAGTTAAAAAAGAAAAGTGCTTCGGGGCTAGAAGACTATGGAACAAAGGTTTAAAAGGATTTTGTCAGACAAGGATCTGTCTTTGGCACCTGATACACAAAATACCACAGTGAAATAACTGGTTTCTGCTTAATAGCACAATACAAGCAAGTTACTTGAATTAATCATGAACAAGAGCAAAAGATTCCAAGAGATTCTTCATATGTGAGTTTAAAGGTTCAGCAATGGGAAAACACAGTGTCTGAATCTCAGGAGACAAGGCTAGAACTCATCAACCTGAACCTGCTGCCTACCTACAAAACACATAAACTTCTCCCAGACAACTAATTACAGGGTTTCCCAGGTCACTAGCTACAAAGGATGCTTACTAAAATATATTAAGGGTCTTGAGAGATGGATCAACTGATAACAGCATTTGTTCCTTTTGCAGAGGATCTAGGTTAGGTTTCCTGCACCTTCATACTAGCTCACAGTCATCTGTAACGCCGGTCCTGGAGGATCTGACATCTTCTTCTGGCCTCCTCAGGTACCAGGCACACATCTACAGGCAGGCAAAACACAAAAATACAATAATATTAAATTAAAAACAGGATATTTGTTTTAAATTGGGGAATCGAGAAACTATTTTTTACTTTGTAATTCGAGCCCCCCAAGATTTGGATATGCTAATGTGTATTACAAAGGTCATTAGTGAGGATGTAATGGTTAGCACTGTCAAGTTCATTTGACAATGCAACACCTTTTTCCTTCCCCATGAAATGACTTTGACTAATGTTGCAATGAATATATGTAACAACTGGAATAGAGACTATTAGCACAGAAAGTCATTGACTGTTTCTCCAAAGACCAACATGACCTGCTATTTGATTTTATAGGAAATATACAATGGGATAAAAACATTCTGTCTCAGTGGCTGCAATTTCATCCCCATCTTTCTGCACAAGCACTCTCTTACCTGTGTGACACATTACCAGGCTGACAATGATCAGGCAATCAGAGCATGTTTGTGTAATCGTGGACACCAGTGCTCACCATTCGTACCAAAATGAAAACGGACCTTCAGACATGAAAAGTAGCTTCCACTTTCATCATTATACTGGCTTCTCTTATTTGTGTTTGCAACATAAAATTACAGTGTTGAAATAGTATTCCTTACCTCCCATGAACCTCTCTGCCCACTCTCAGGAGTAGTCTTTCATATAATGACCGAATTCTTCACAAGTTCTTTTTTATAATTGGGGAAAAAAATCTTTTGAAGATTTTCTTCCTAAAAGAAGTCTAATTTTGCTTTATTTCTCATTGTTTTTCAAACAAGAATGAGAGATAAAAATTTCTCTAAATCAAAAAATGAGAATTTGGCTGCATAAAAAGCACATTATATAATATGCTGAAAAACAGACCCATCACTGGGGTGACTGACTCTCCTTGTTACATTATACTCACTTTTGATTCCTTTCCTTTGATTTTTTTGAGACACGGTTTTTCTGTGTAGCTTTGGAGCCTGTCGTAGAACTTACTCTGTAGATTATGCTGGCTTTGAACTCACAGAGATCTGGCAACCTCTCCCTTCCAAGTGTTGGAATTAAAGGTGTGCATCACCACTGCCCAGCTCACTTTTGATTCTTATGGTGACTTCCCCTTAATGCATCTACTTGTACAAAAGACATTGCTCCAGAGTTTGGATGTGTTAAGTCAATCTATCTTCACATCCTATACCATGACTCTTACTAGTCTTATAGGTGAAGAAACAGAAGTAAGTTTTTCACCCCAAATCACCGTTGTTGAGGTACAAACTGAGATTATACCTGCTCATCTCTGATTTTTACCTCCCCAGCCTTCTCAGGATGGTAACCATACATCTATGAAGCCATTCATAACAACTTCGTCTTGTTGCAACCTTTTTAAAGATAAAATCTCATATAGCCCATGCTGGCCTTAAACTCACAAATAGCCCAGGATAAATTTGAGCTTCTAATTACCACATCTGGTTTTATACTGTACTGCCAACCAAGATTAGGGCTTTCTGCATGTTAGGTAAGCAGCCTACCGACTGAGCTACATCTTCAGAACCAGAACTTCTTAATAAAAAAGTAATCTCATGTTAGTAAAGCATATAGAAGGCTCTTTCCAATTTTATCCACCAGAACCTTTCCTCATATTCTCACCAAAAAAGCAAAGAGTTTGAGACAGTATGAAATTAGGCACAAGTTGATGGATAAAGGGACAAGGAAAACAAGCATTGTTGAATAAAGATAAAAATGAAAATAAAAAGATCGGAAAATTCCCAATATGCTTTGAGTTGTGATAGAATGAAATACGCATTCATTAAATGTTAGAGACTTTCACTCTCAGCTCATTGAGAGCCTGCTGTGCTACATTGCCTCTGGTAATATTATTGATGGCACTACTTTATCCATGTATGAAAGCACTGAAGACTTCATATAAAGACCCCTCCCTATGGACTGCAGTTCATAAATCAGCTCTGAAGTGAAATGCAAAAGAAATACTGTGTGTAAGAAATGCTCCCTTAGCAGCAAGTGTGCTGACAAAGGTGTGTCTTCTGTGTAATAGTTAAGCTGAATTGAGAGATGGACAGATAAAAATGCAGCCGAGGCTCCTATGACAAGCATGTGTTCAAGGACTTTGTCTTTGAAAGAAGTAGTCATCAAATATCTTAATGGTGTAATGCCTTCATTTCTCTGTTTCTCTTGGTCTTGTATGTCTGTGTCATGGAGGGACAAGACAATGTACGGATCTAAGAATAATCAGAAGCTAGCAAATCATCATCTGAGACTCTGCATAAAAGAGACTGATTTGCTTCTACTAAATTAGAATAAAACAAAAAGTTTTATTAGTTTAAAATTAGAATAAAACAAAAAGAGATCAAAAGCTGGCATGGAGGACCTACTAGATTCCAGGGATTATATAAATATCTGACCACAGGATTGCATTAATACTCAAGCTTCACCAATCAGGTATTCTGCAAATGAGAGTTACAATTGAAGTGATACCCTGCTCACTTGAATTTGTATGAAATTCAACCGAAGTCCACACAGATGTGCTGACTCTAAAGCATGTGCTCATTCCAGGCCAAACTCCATGATCCTGGTGTTACTTCCAAGTCCTTGTCTTTCTGTTTGAGCAGAGAATGTTTTACACACAGTGGAAGCCCTAAAATCTCTCTCTTAAGCCGGAAGGTTATACATGAGAAGACTCTGTCCATACAGGACTGAGAACACCATGAATTGAAAGTGTCTGTGTCTGAATGAGGTATTCAATGCAGGTGTCTTGGTCCATGCTCTCTATCTTTCTGCTGTTTCTCAGTGTTTTCCTTGCTAGACTTGCAACTGATAGGCTTCAAATATGCTGCTTCATTCCAGGAATCCAGAAGATGTCCTGTATATGGAAGGACCCAAATTCCCAGGTTTCAGATGCATATCTCCTAGTTTATTCACTATCTCAAAGTAAAACTGTTTTAAAATACTCATTTGTTGTAGGAGGCCACTTGCTTGTTCCCAGGGGCTAAATCCCGAAATACCCACAGAGAAACTGTATTAATTAAATCACTGCTTGTCCCATTAGCTCTAGCTTTTTACTGACTAACTCTTACATCTAATTTAACCCATTTCTATTAATCTGTGTATCACCATGTGGCTGTGGCTTACTGGCAAGTTCTGGAATGTCTGTTCCCAGCAGCAGCTACATGGCATCTCTCTGATTCGACCTCCTTTCTCCCAGCATTCAGTTTAGTTTTTCCCCCACCTAGCTCTACTCCACCCTATCACAGACCAAGGCAGTTTCTTTATTAACCAATGGTATTCACAGCATACAGAGGGGAATTGCACATCACTCATTCTCACTAAAAATAGTTAATTGAAAGAGTATTTGTAATAAAACAACCAAGACCAGGAGTTTGAGTGCATAGAAACCAATGGCAGTTACATCAAAGTGTCCAGCATAATTTTCTCTGTCCAAAATCAACTGCAGCCCATAAAGTCACCACATTTTTTCTCAACACTGAAAATCTTAAATGTGTATCTTCTATCCAGGTAGCATATCTTTATAATCCCTTCACCATAGGCCATACCCTCATATATGCATAAAATAATTAATAACTCATATGCTAGTTAGTTCAGCATTGTACACATAATTCTATTGTCCTCCTTATAAAATTACATTTGAATTTATTTTGCATGCATAACCTGATTATTATATTATATAAATCAAGTTCTTATCTAATAATTCAGAACCTAACAGAAGGTCTGACATATAGGTAGCATTAAGATTGGTTTAAATGTCATCTTGCCCCAGATTATAATCATCTCAGTAGGGAGCCTCACCTGAAGTCACGTTCTGATTGTCTTGAGTGATGTGAAAAGCCCTACCCTGAGTGTGTGTGGCACCTTTTGGTAGTTCTCAGAAACCCTTTTGTTTTAAAAGGGATCTTTTTGGCAGTGTTATGGTTGTTTAAAAGGGGGCACACCAGAGGAATATGATCCAGCCCCCCCTTTTTTTAGTCCCCGTGGTCTTCCCTGTCCAAAATAATTTGCTCTGTTGCATATGATGATCCTTCTTTGAAATCACCAAAATTCCTAAGTTTTCGTCATGGGCTAAGGAGCAGCAACTCACCAGGAAGCTTACAGGCTTCCAGCACCATACTGGGACTATTGGTACACCTAGTCTTGTGTACTGAGGAACTACAGCTTGTCTCCCATACCTACCCAGTGAGAGAGCCATTATGGGAACACTGCTAGTGTTGAGGCACCTTGCCTCAAGGAATGAGGAACCACCTGGTTCTTGGTTCTCAGGAGTGATTTTGATGTTGTTAATAGTTAAAGCTAGCTCAATAAGTTCACACGCGCACATGTATGTGTGTGTGTATATGTGTGTGTGCGCGCGCACGCACGCATATGTGTGTTTATATGTGGGTGTATGTGTGTGGGTCTGTGTGTGTCTGTGTGTGCATCCCATTAGCTCTGTTTCTCTCGAGAACCCTGACTAATACTAATGATCAGTAGGTTTGTGCCAAATGAAATGAATTGAATTGAGTTGGCCTAACGTGAACCCAACTTAATTTATTTCATTTTAATTGGCAGTTGTTATCATCTGATCAGTGCAGTTCCATCACCAATATTCCAGTCACTTCAAGTCTTACCAACTTAATTCATTACTTTACATTTGTAGAACAACTTTCCAAAAAACAAGACCTCTGTCTTGATTTCTGTTTACATTCTGTTCAGAATTTATGACCAGCAGGAGAGAAGGAAGCCAGCATAGTCTTCAATGAGCTAAGAGTTGGCTTTCTTAGAACAGGGCATTCTACTCCACTTTGTCCTTAGACTGTGGCTGGGTTAAGACACTTGAAACACAATGGAGCATGGAAGCAAAAATGAATGACATCATTCATCTATAGAGGACAAGAGAGGAAAACTGAGCTCCAGAGGAAAGCACATGATCTCTTACAGTGTATATTGTTAAACAGTTTTTATCAGACATGTCCAAAACAAATTGTTCTAAAATCCCACAGTATATTTTTATTCTATCTTTTAAATAATACTTTAAAATACTTTTAATTAAAACATGGGTTTTTCAGTTAAATGACAAGCAAGCTAAGCTCCCAATAGTTACTGTAGTCAACCCACATGACAAGAGGAAATTTCTTCTGTGGAGATAAAAAGCAAACACCTTGTGAAAGATGCACTACGACTAGATAGCCACCCCCCCCCCCCCCCCCCCCCATTTACACACACACACACCCACAGAGAGAGAGAGAGAGAGAGAGCCTGTGATCAACTATAGTGACACAGAGTCCAGGCAGTTAGGTAAAAGTAAGCTCAAGGTTTGAAATTCCTAGTGTGTGGAAAGGTGGGTGATGATTTCCTCCCTGTAGCTATGGGAGAAGAAATGTGCTTCTATGATTAGTCAGGCTAAAAGAAAATTCATGAATCCATGTTTCCTCCTTGCCACAGTTACTACCAGGGCAATTGGGATTGATAGTCGTATAGTAGGCAAGCACCTTGTGAATTAGAAAGGCTTTCCTAGGAACTATCTCCTGTGCAAGTAAATCTCTTACTCCAAGGATCATATATCTTTCAAATGTTTTATAACATAGATTGATGAATGGCTATGAGATACATCATATATACTTCAATTTCATTTCAAACTGAGATTTGCTTAAATCAAAGAAAATGTCAGTAAACTCTGGTATAGAACTGAAATTGACTAAGTTGTAGGTCATAGAAGTTTAGCATTTCTGAGATATACTAAAAATTTAAGAATTTCTGAGATGTATAAATGGTGTCTTTACATCCTTGATCAAAAACATGCTCCTTAGATAAAATCTTTGAATGTGTTATGGAAGAGTTTTCCTAAAGAGCTAGCCCTTGTGTTTGATATTATCCTTTTCCATGGACCTTCTCTGTCTTACAGCTGACAGTTGGAGCCCTGTGATTAGAGCCTTGAAGATGTGGATATCTTCATGGTACTACCAGTCTCTTCGGAGTCTTGTTCAAAGAGGAAAAAATCTCTTAAAACTCACTCTGTGGGCTCATGAAAGTGATGCACATGCCATCCTTACTCTGCATTTTTATTTAGAAACTAAAATTGGCAGTCAGAAAATTATCCTAATGCTCTATCACTCTATATTACTCTCAGGGCAAAAAGAAAAAAATAAAAACTCAGGCCACTGCAACAGCTGCTAAGAAAAAAAATATAAGAATCTACTAAATATTTAAATGTGCTATTTGACACTAGCTGGATTATATATGTTATGTTACTTTCTGCTATAAAAATATACAATGCCAAAAATCAAAATAAGCAAATTTTTAAATTAAACATTCTTCAATTAGGATTCAAGATGCTAGCAAGGGCAGAGAAGGTTGAATTGAAATATACATTTGGGGAGATTGCTGCATAGAGGTGACAGTTGAAGACATGAGTAAGGATGGGAACCCCAAGAGAAAGAATGGCCTTTGATTTCTCAGACCACAGAAAGGTGAGAAGTGAAGCATAGAAATTCATAATGAAATTCTGCAACTTCTATTTTTAAGAAGGGCAGGAGGTAGAGAAAGAGCCTCATTAGGCAGCTGATTTTCTTTATATCTCTGTGGAGGCAGAAGGCGAAGCTGGTTCCCATTCTGATGATGCTTATTGCATAGCTTTTCGGTTGCCTCAGATTTCAAAGTTATAGAAAGGGTACAGCAAGCTCAGATAAATGCTGGAATCATTACCTGGGGGACAAGGGAAAAAGCAAAATTAAGCCACCAGCTAAAACAGCCATGTCCAAAGCAAACCACACTTCATGTTAACTCCAATTTCTAGTCTCTACACTAGTAATGGTTAAAAGAGTCTTTCTGCTAAAACCAACCAAACAGTTTTAAAGGAATACTTATAAATTTAAACGTTTTTAATCTTGTCTATCCTACCTTGAACCTGATCAAGAAAATAATGAGATATGCAAAACTTTTATTTTGGGATAAAGCAAAAATAACTCTGTCTCTCTTGATGAATTATAAATATGCATAAATATACACATCATTCCTTTCTTCTTGAGCTCTTTTACCTTGACTAATGAGAACTGAGACACATACCATTACAGCTGTGCTTATAAATCTCAGCATTTACAAGTTCAGTTATTCACTTATTCACTCATTAAACAAATTCTTTTCAGTGGCATTATTGCTAAGTGAGGTCTAAGGGACACGAAAGAGGCATAGTGGCTCACCCTTGTGATATTTACATTTTGAGTGCTCACTTTCCTTATGGGCAGTGGATTCTGATGAGAAGAGGAAAAAATAACATAGAAGAAAAGGGAAAGTGGGTGAAGATTATTACTTTTGTGTTTGAAGGGAGAGTAACACATTTATTTAAAGATGCTGCTGTTGTTCGAATTCACTGTTTTTGGTCCAGCAGGGAAATATGGTGGTTTCTCTGTGGTCAGTGATTTCAAAAATTATGGGCAGGTTATACCACAATGGAGTCTACAAATCAAGGGTAGCACTGGAAATGTTCATCAGTTTCTTGATACAGAAGTTTTGTTGCGTGTCTCCTCATCCTGGAGACGTCTGGTCTCTTGGAGCTCAGACTCATCTTGGAGTTTGGACTGATGAGACAATCACCACCCTTTATGGAGAAACTAGCTTAGCAGTCCTGCAGGCCTCCCTGAATGACCTCACAGTTGCCTCCAAATGATTTTTGTATTGGCAGACACAGAAGAATTATAGACTGTTGGCATTGGATGATATGTTGAAGATTATTTAATACCTTTTTAAAATTTTTTTATTGTTTTTCAAATTTATTTATTTATTATGTATACAACATTCTGCCTCCATGAATGCCCGCACGCCAGAGGAGGCCACCAGATCTCATTACGGATGGTTGTGAGCTACCATGTGGTTGCTGGGAATTGAACTCAGGACCTCTGGAAGAGCAACCGGTGCTCTTAACCACTGAGCCATCTCTAAAGCCCTATTTAATACCTTTTACTTATAGCTGTGTAAGTAAGGCTCATGGGTTTTAATTAGCACCCAAAAACTATTCAAGAAGTTCTGATAATGACATGGTAGGAAGCATCCCTTGCCTATTGGCAGATTTGTGTGTACACATTGCTGAGAGGACATGAGAAGACCATGGATGCTCACAAAGAAGCAGCTGTGCCAATTCTTTAAGCACCTTTCTGTATTTTTCCCAGTAATAACCATATCCTTAACTGCTCAGCACATTTCTCCTTCATCACTAAATTTGCCTTTAAGCTTTTAGACTTGGAAAATACTGAAAATCTTGTGAAATGTTTTCATCCTGTGATATCCCTTCCTTAAATTAACTAGGATAATTTATTTTATCTCATATTTCCATAATCCTAAACTGAGAATCTAATGAAATTTTTAAAAGTCAGGAGAAAAAAATTAGCTGACTTTTTCTTTCACAAATTCCCGCTTTTGATCCTCTGAAAAATAGAAGACAAACTTTCAACACAGATAAGTGGTTCTTGGATCCCGACTACATTTAAAATAACTCAATCATATTCATTAATGGCAAAGATAGCTAGAAGCCCCCACACATAGTCTCAAACAACATGAGGTCATCGGTATATGAGGGACTCAGATATTCATCATCATTAATCTTAATTTCAAAATTACATTTCAAGATTTAATTTTCTCTTCCTATGTCTGGACAAGCAATAAGAAATAATCTTTGGGCTCTTAATTGTGTTTATTTCTATGACTTCACAAAAGAGACAGCTCTAGACACTATTTGCAGAAAGAAAAAAAAGTAACGTTGATAATGCTCATTATCACCGTATTCTTGTCTGTAGCCTCAACAGATGGGCTTCTGTGAGAGATGAAAAGCAAATGTGAAATATTTGGTGAACTCTGAAATTCACCAAAAAGCCCATGTTCACCTGCTACCACAGCAGAGGTTAACACCACAATGCTTTCCTTCAAGTGGTTTAGCCTCTGCTGACAAATATTTTATTTAGAATTGTACTCATTCAATCAAACTATCATATTTTTATTTTTAACTTGAAAGAAAACTTTATTACACATAGGTTGTCACATACTTGGATATTTCTCTACTTTCTATAAAATTACTCTTTATTTTCACAGAAAGGGTGCTTCTAAACATCTCATTTGGGGATGCAAGCACTACTATGCTGACTGAAACAGAATAGTAGAAATACCTCAGTGACTTAAGCCGAAAGCGGAGCCTGGTAAAGCTCTTGCTCCCAGTATCACGAATGTACAACATCTTAACCCAAAAATACAAAATTATTATTTGAAGTCATGGAGAATGATAACAATAACCCATTATAGCCGGGCGGTGGTGGCAAACGCCTTTAATCCCAGCACTCGGGAGGCAGAGGCAGGCGGATCTCTGTGAGTTTGAGACCAACCTGGTCTACAAGAGCTAGTTCCAGGACAGGCTCCAAAGCCCAGAGAAACCCTGCCTCGAAAAACAAAAACAAAAAAAAAACCAATAAACCATTGTATATTGTCAATGGGTACAAGTAACTGATGGTTATAACTGATCAACCAGCCAGCCTTTTCTTAGGTCTTTTTCTTCAGGCGAATTCTCTGAAGTTATCAATGAGGGACGTGGATTGGCATCCCATCACAGTTCAATGAAATTACTGTTCTAGGAAGTAGAACATGTTATCTCCCATACTTCCTCCCATTCCACCCATTACTTTCATTTTGGGGTTCTTCTCACCTGTAGGAATTTCTGTCGCTAAACTGTCTGCGGAAGTTAACAAGAAGGCCACCCCAACAGCATCCGGTGAAGCAGTTCTTACTGCCTTCATTGAGTCAATGATTCTTTTTGCCACCATATTCATAAAGTCTCCAGCAGAGCATCATAATCAATTTCCAAGGAACTTTGCGGAATTTACTCAGGTATCAAAGGCCCTTCAATTATTGTTATTCTTAACAATAATCATTGCAGAAATTTTGAATGCTCTGTTAATAATTTCTGTTCTTACTTTCTGATCTCCATTAGCTGGCTTTAACAAAACCAACGCTGGGATGCACAGAAGTGGAGTGCAGCCCACTCCAGGAGCAATGCCTTCTTCAGTAGCTGCTCTTATATCACTGAGAGCATACATAACTCTGGCTTTCTTCTCATTAGTGTTAGCATCACTTGCCCCTCCACCCTTCCCCACAGCTCTGTCTGAAAGCCAGTCACCTGGTCAGTTCTCCTTTTTCATAGTCACTACCTGTGTCTAACTGGACAACATTTTTCTGTTTTAAAATTTTTCTTTTATTTTCTTAGTCTCTTGTTTTCAATATATTCCAACCACAGTTCTTCTCCCTCCACCTCTCCCAGTCTCCCCCTACAACTCCCTCCACCCATCCACTTCTCTTCAGTTTCACTTCAAAAAAAGAGCAGAACTTTCAGGGATATCAACAGAACATGGCATAGCAAGATACAGTAAGACTAGGCACAAACACTCATATCAAGGCTAAGTGAGACAACCCAGTAGGAGGAAAGTGGTCCCCAGAGCAAGCGAAAAGTCAGAGACAGCTCTACTCCTGCTGTTAGGCATCCCGTAAGAACAACAAGCTGCACAACTATGACATATATGCCGAGGACCTAGCTCAGACCTCTATAAGGGCCATGATTGCCACTTCAATCTCTGTAGGCCCCTATGAGCCCTGCTTATTTGACTCGGTGAGTTTGGTTCTCCTACTGTTCTCAATCCCTTTAACTCCTACAATTGAATTCACTTTTCATTTTAAACTTTGTCACCTTTTCCATTCAAAGCATGTCATTTTTAGTAAGGGTGGCCTCTCCAATTTTTTCTGAGTTGTGAGTTTGAGCATCTTGAAGATCAAGGTTCAACCCCGCTTCTCCAAATGCTGTACCAGTAGTAATAGCCCTGTTTAGGCTGGTTCTTCCTATTGTCACCAAACCATGGAGCTTTGACTGAAGACCAATGCCTAGCCTGGTCAAAACCAGTGTGCTTAGAGCTTCTCCATCAACATCTTGAGAAGTTATGAACAAGGGCTTCTGATGAGCACCGGCAATTTCAAGAGGAGGTTCAGTGGACTGGACACTAGACCTTTTAATTCTTTTATTCAACAAAACATAGGTATCTCAGAAATCACATGCTTGACCTTTTGAAGTGTTAATACAATATGGGGAAATACATCCCATATGCAACTTCAACCTTTGAATAATTTTTTTATTTGTCAATAATTTCTAATTGTTTTTCCACCCTGCACTGTGATGATGCCCTCTCTTTAAACCTTTTTATTACATCAGAAATGAGGTTTCCAATGTATATCTCTATTTGCAGAAATTGTAGCAATCTGAGCAATTTCTTCAAGGATTGTGACAGATTTAGACTTTTTTTTAAGTTTAGTGATTAGGTCATCAACAGCCAACATCATACCTCTCCCGATTTCCACTTGATTAGCCTTTTTGCTGATTTTCTCAGAGCCCTCCTTGGAGACAGACCATGCTAAAACAGTAGCAGTGATAGTACCACTTAAGCCTCTTCGTTTGTGTTATTGGCAACATCTTGAACAAACTTAGCTCTGATGGTTTTACATTTATCCTTTAAATCAATTGACTTTGACAGTGACCCCCACCTTGTGTTGCTGGGGAACTTCCCTAACTCTCTTCAATAATCACTATTCTCCCCTTTGACCTTTTCGTAAGAGCTAACACAAGCCTGCTCCCTGTGTCCTCACAGAGTCTCGTCTCTACACAAACTCTTTCTCCTTCCATACGAACAGCAATCAGACTGGCCTGGGAACATCTCAACGGCCCCGTTTTAATTTTATCATCTATCACCAATGTCAAAGTCCAAGGTTCAGGATGCTAAGATGGTTTTAACATATACTTTTTGGAAAATAATTCAGACCCTAACTCTAGGAAAATATGTAACCATAATAAAGCATAATACTATAACCCAAGAGATGACATGCCAAGGCTGTGAAGCAGAATTTGAGGAACTGAGAAGAAAGGGGAATGGCATTTGCTGGTAACATATTGTTTGACAGCATCTTTTCCTCAAACTTTTCATGTGGCATCTGAGCACCATTGCCTTTAGACACTGCCGTTTTAGAAAGGATAACTGAGGTAACAGGAGCGAAAGACTAGTTCCATGTACTGAACTAGAAAATGGCAGAGCTGTTTAAGAAGCAAAGATGAGTCTGTACTTCCTGTCTTCCTCAAGTGGTTCCCTGTGAAATATTTTGTATGTGTATTAACATTTGCCTGGATGAATGTCTCTATACCAATGTATGTCTGGTGTCCATAGATACCTGAATGCCATCAGATCCCCGGGAAGTGGAATTGTAGGTGGTTCTGAGATGACATGTGTGTACTAGGACCCAAACCAGGCTCTTCTGTAGGAGCAACAGGTACCCTAATGACAAAGCCACTGCTCTAGGCCCTCTCCCTTCAAAATGTTGGTGATGGCCTTTGTTCTTGAAGACCTCATTTCAACAATGTAATTCAACTTACATCTTAGTAAGAATCTATTCAACCTTTGGACTGTAAGTATTTTTCTTATTGCATACTTTTCTATCATATAATTGTGATTGATGTATTTCACAAATTGTTTGAGAAATTAAAATTAAGTACAACTTGCTATGCTAGCAAACATACCATAAATCCATCAATAAGTTTCCTTTCTGATCCAATCCTAGCAAATGTGGGATGATAGAACTTCCTTTTTGTTTTAGTCAGTCATGGAAAAATGCAAACATCTCACCACGAGAGATCCATGCCACATAAGCAAAGCTGAAGGGAGATAGAAAAAAATTAATACATCTTCTCAGGATCATCTTGGTATTTGTAAAGCTTGTTCACCTTCCAGATGCTTATCCATGAGGCATGTCTGAAATGTCACACATCACACATACACAGAGAGAGAGACAGAGACAGAGAGAGAGAGAGAGAAAAAAGCAGACAAACAGACACAGAGACAGATATATCAGCTTTTAGTGGGGGAACTAAATGGAACCTAAGGACCAGAGCCAGGGGGAAAGAGAAATATAACCCTGTAAGAATATCTGAAAATAAAGACAAAGGGACATTAAAGGAGGGAGACAGGAGAAAGCCCCAGACAGAAGATACTTTTTGAATTGCATCCAAATGGACTCATAATGGACCTAATGGTGACTTGAGGTGAAAAGCAAAAACCTGTATTGCACCATTCTCTGGACACAGCATTTGATTATCTAAGACTTTCCAGTAATGGATTATATGCCCTTCCAAAACGTAAGTGACTATACAACGTGTTTTAGAATATGTAGCAGAACACATAAATTTATGATGTTCCATTTCTATTACTTAGTAATTTATACGTATTTTAATGTAATTGTATAGTTTTTATAACCTACCACCTTCAATGGCTTCTAGGAATCATTTCATGTCACCAGAGCCTATAAATGCTGAGCCATCTCAACAGCTTCCATAATGTTAATTATAATGTCAATATGCAAGCAAATATGTGTACTAAACATATTAGTTATTTTTGGACTTTGGAATTGTTTTCATTTTTAGTTCCAGGGTAGCTATGTGCACAATAAAGCACGTTATCATTTTAAGCTTCCAATACATTCCTCGTGACAATATTGGTTTTCATGAAGAGAATCATGATATCAGAATAGTAAAATAAATGACGCCACAGTACGGAACACAAAGCAACCAGAAGCCACACAAAGCATTGCATATCTCTTTTTTGAGATCTATGTCTAAGCCTTAAAGCTGAAGTAGTTAAACTAGGCAGCACTCCTCTCCCACAAATTCAGCTACTCTATAAACTTGTGGCAGTCCATGGATCTTTCTAAAAGAAAAAAATGTCTCCATGAGATCTTAGATGTTAATTTAAATCCAGATGAAACAAAATCAAGGGAAAACCACGTAGTACCAGAGAAAAAGAAAAAGAAAATATTACAATTTATTTAATAATTAAGATACAAACTCGAGCTCTGGAATATTATTCAGAGAAATGGTTATAAAACATTCGATGTTGGCAACTCTTGATACAGCCACTTTGGTGTTCCATAGAGCAAACAGCTAGATATGTGCACTGAGTCCATCTCTATTACTATTTTTAAAAATAAATTCTTCACTTTGGTGCAAAGCAAATGCACTACATGGTCATGTGGGAAGAAAATGTGTCTTCTCTCCCTACATACAAAAAATAATTATGAAATCAGCAATATCCGTGTGTTCTGTTTGCCATGGTAATTTTAAGGATGATCAAAGACCCTGACATTGAACTTTGCATCTTTTTAAAGTAACTCTAATATCAGCAATAGCAGTAATATTCAGAGAAATCTGGTCCTTTGATGTGATGTAATAATAGACTTTACAGATCTATTTCAATGAAGCTATATTAGCAAATTATTTGAAGTCAATAAATGTATCTGGAGATCTTAAATTGAACATGGGAGAGGAGCTCTGGAAAGGCAAGGCTCAGAATGTCAGCTCCAATTCCCTGACATGACAATTAGGGAGGTTTGGTGTAATTGTACTCACACTGTTGAAACAGTGTACAGCACCTTCACTCTGTTCAATGTAATGAGTGTATTCCAAAAGAATTCACACAGTATCTTTTAATTCTTCCTTTCTGATAAACCCCAGAAGCAGATAAAGGAAAATCACTGTCATTTATAGAAGCTAATAAAAAATATAGAATCAAATAAGTGGTGAAAGTGATATGCACCAAGGTTCACAGAAAGCAGACTCTTGAGTGTAAGAATGCGACAGGGTAAGATTCACAGAAAATGTGGAACTTCAAAAGACATGATGAGGCAAGATTTGGAGTGTAGGGAAGAGAAATGTACAAGTGTCTAGCCAGTCATACAAGTAATTAGCACTATAAGGTGCCAACAATTGTGCAAGATATTAGGGGACAAGGAGTCATGCTGATTTCAATTAATTAAAAAGTTGGCAATAAAGAGAACTTCAGTTAGCGAGTATATTCATTGCTCTTCGCTCTTATAGGACAAAAAGCTAATCTTAGTCTTGTGTGGAAGTTAGAGGAACTTAGCATCAAACAGTCTTCCACTCATTCGTTTGCCGAGCCATTTAGTGCTGAGGACATCTACGAGCCACACCCTCTGTAGAGTGCTGGAGATGTGCAAAGTTATGACAAAGTCACTTTCTTTTTCGTTTCAGTATCCAGGTCACTGGAAAGGTGGCATATCATTTAATGTGATTTTTCTAAAGCATGACAGAGTCCACAAATCAAAAGACTATCTCAGGGATGGAAAAGTGGCTCAGCAGGTCAGAGAAGTGGCTGTTCAATTTGTATTATCCACGTGGTTGCTCAAAACTGTACCTCCGATTTCAAGAGATCCAAAGTCCTCTCTGGTCACTGAGGGCACCAGGCAGGCATGAGACACACATGCATGCAGGCATAACATATACAAACATAAGATATAAACAATTTTAGATTTACTCTTTTCTACTTGTTTACTGACTCCTTTCGACAGAAACTAAAATCAACCAGCTTTCTGTCTCTACTTTGGGGACATTTTCTTCACACTCACAAGGAGGTAGAGTCAGAAGTAAGGGCGCATGCGCTGGCTTTTTGGAGTCCTTTTCTTATGGTGGGATGCCTTGTTCAACCTTGATGCAGGGGGAAGAGGCTTGCTCCTGCCTCAACTTAAGATGCCAAGCTTTGTTAACTTCCAATGAGAAGCTTTACCCTTTGAGCGGAGTTGATGAAGGATGGGTGGAGGGGTGGTGAGAGGAAAAGTGCAGGAGGGGGAAGGGAGGAAGAACTGTGATTGATATGTAAAATGAATTCAAAAAGAAAATACAAGTAAGGATGCTTTCTTCAGACCCTGACAGACATTTTGGCCCTAGAGAAGTTAGCAGATTTTTAAAACTTAAAACATCACTTGAAGCCCAAAGATGATCTTGTAATCCTGCTAAGAGCTGGATAAATCAGAGTCTACACTCAGCATACCTTGGGCAGGCTAACTCGCATAACGCTATTCCACCAAACCCAACTAACATCAAGAGAGCATTGCACACTCGTTACCTTTGTCCTTCCTGGCAGCTGCGAAGCCAAAAGCAGTCTATGTATCCCTAAGCTTCCTTTTGTTCTTGAATACTCAATTTAAAAGGCAAAACGACATTCTTAAAATTCTCTTGTCTAAGTAAGATTTAACCAGTATTTAAATAATAATGCCAAAGTCAAGTGTAAGCTTTATGTTGATTACTTACAATGTCCTTGATACAGCCATGCTCAAGACTACCTGCAGAATTGATGAAGATAGCTAAACATGCCTGTGTCAGTGACTAAATTATCTCAGCATATCATGCACAACTTTTAATGCCAGCAAAAGAGAAACTCAACTGAAGTGATTGATTCTTGAAGGCCATCTGAACCCATTTAGATACTAATACAAGTTGCTTCATGTGAAAAACTATTCTGAACACCATTTAAAAAATCTATGTGCATCAACAAGGAAGAAAGGTTCCAGACTCTTGGGATGTATCTGTTAATTTTTTGCTCTTATAAGCCTCCCATCTAAAATAAATGTGACTATCTATTTCATTTTCCTTAAAACAATTGATTGATATACTACTTTATATACCCATATTATATAAAGAATGCAGATACTACATAGGCAAAAGAGAAAGAGAGAAAGCACTGAAAGAAACATAAGATCACACAATAGGAACTCCTGATACATCAGTCATGTTTCCTTAAAGTGTATCCAGACCTTCCCCCCTCACATCTTCCTTATGAGCACTTAAACCTTCTATATTCACCGGAGCACAGGGGTTGAGATGACAATTACCACATTCTCAGGAATGATGTCTGGTACTCCCAAGAAACACCTCTATTGTTTTTTGTAATCTTTTAAAAGGAAAACACACTATCTTTTTCATTACACCTACCATTCCAAGTCTCACTCCCTTCCTTCCTCCCATTCCCTTCACATACCCCCCACCCAACCCCTATCTACTCTTCAGAGAGGGTGAGGAACATTGCTTTGGGGGAAGGTCCAAGGTCCAAGGTCCTCCCTACCATATCTATGCTGAGCAAGGTATCCATTCAAAGAGAATAGATTCCCAAGCAGCCAGTACAAGCAGTAGAGATAAATCCTGGTGCCACTGCCACTGGCACCTCAGTCTGCCTCAGCCATGCAACTGTCAACCACATTCAGAGGGACTAGTTTAGTCCTATGCTTGTTCCTTTCTAGTCCATCTGGTGTTGGTGAACTCCCATTAGCTCAGGTAGACTGTTTCAGTGGGTGAACCCATCATGGTCTTGACCTCTTTGTTCATATTCTCATCCTGCCCACTCTTCAACTGGTCTTTGGGAACTTAGTCCAGTTCTCCAATGTGGGTGTCTGCCTCTGTTTCCATCAGTTGCTGAATGAGGTTCTATAGTGATATTTAAGATATTCATCAGTCTGACTACAGGGCAAGGCCAGTTCGGCCACCCTCTCCTTTATTGCTTAGGGTCTTACCTGGGTCATCCTGTGGATTCCTGGGAATTTCTCTCGAGCCAGCTTTTTTATTAATCCCATAATGGCTACCTCAGTCAAGATAACTTTTCTTGCTTTCATCTCTGTCCTTCCTCCATCTTCACTATACCATTTCTTCAAGTTCTCCTTACCTCTCCCCTTCTCCTCTCCTCTTCCCTTTCAACCCTCCCTTCTCCCACCACCCCTATATTCCCAATTCTGTCAGGTGATCTTGTCTATTTTGACTTTCCAGGTGGATCTATGAATGTTTTTCTTAGGGTTCACCTTGTTACTTAGCTTCTCTAGAATCATGAACTATAGGCTCAATATTTGTTTATAGCTAGTATTCACTCATGAGTGAGCACATACCATATTCATCTTTTTGGGTCTGGGTTAATAGCCAGAACCTAAAAACAACCTAGATACCCCTCAACTGAAGAATGGATAAAGAAAATGTGGCACATTTACACATTAGGGTAGTGCTCAGTGGTACAAAACAATGACATCTTGAATTTTGCATGCAAATGGATGAAACTAAAAATATCATCCTAAGTGAGGTAACCCACACCTCTACTGTTTTAATGGAATGAGTTAAGACTAAGATAGGCTTACAATTATTTAATGCACTATCTTTATCACTACTCAGAGCTTCATTTGATGTTAATTTATCTGTTTTTGCTAAACAGCAAGTAGATTGACCGCAAGCAGAACAATGGAATGGCCTTGCACATGGTTGGAGGGTCCTGCCATTCTGCTCAGAAAGGCCACTGGTTCAATGCTATAAGTATTAAGAGGAACGACTTGTTTGAGACTGTAATAGTTTAATGGCTTCCACAGCTTACAACTAGAAGTGATTTGGGAGTAAACATTTAGACACTGGCAAGTAAAACATAATACATTGACAGGAAAAACACAATACATAGACATAAAAGGAAAAACATGTACTTTGATGGCTAACCAGCTCGTATTTCATATTACATTTCTGTGGTTTCAAGGTGTATAATATCTTGAGTATATAATTACATATAAATGTAAACTTTAAAAATCAACTATACAATTCTAAATTTGAGAGGCAATATGATTGAAGATGAGAAAAATGTTAGAAAGGTCATTATCTATTTAATATTACCCATCTTTTACTCCATTTCACCTTAGGACACATAGATGAACCCAAAACAAATCTATTTACCTAGTTTTCTAATACCTTAGAATAAGTATTCTCAGAAGTTTACAACCCAAATATCAGCAAGCCTTTCTACAACCAAGCCCAGATGGCTGCCTCCCTTTATAATGTATCTACTGTAAATACAAGTATAGAAGAGTAATCTTCTCTTCACAGTCCCTTTCCCCTTGACACAAGCCAGTCTGTCATGAGAGGTGAGGGTGGCAAAGCAGGAGGGGTGATCAATAGTCTTTTTAAATGGACCACAAGAAATTTGATCTCCAGTGGCTCAGGAAGCCAGTGAGGGCAAGAAGTTAATGGGGGCAAGATAGCAAATCTCCACTCTAATTTAATTTGCAAGTTGAAAAATTGTGACTATTTTGCCAAGAAGTCTTTTATCACATTTCCTTACGTAGCAGAAATCCATGACGGTCTTTCATCCAATTTGAATTAAACACACAGACAGGAAAGAGAAATCAAATCATCAAAGGCTTCTCATTGGACAAATATTTTAGTGGATTTCATAAAACAAAGTTTTGTTCCAGTTACATCCTTGCTTTGCACGTTAAGAACCAAAGCCACACTATATTTTGTAAATGATCATATCAGAGCTAAGGCTGAAACCCAGATCAACATAACCAAAACCAAGTTTCACTCAAATATGTGTACAGTGTTGTTGTTTTGCAGCAAAGCAGCAAGAAGGAACGTTACACCATACAGCAGAACTCATGTGGGAGGTTTACTGGGGGAGGGGAGGAGACAGCTAGACCAGCCTCTGGAATTGGGCACAGCAGAAAGAAGGGGAGCTGGTCTTGCCATTCATGTGGGGGATGTACTACGTGCACACAGGGAATGGTTGTAACTCATGACCTTTCCAGGTCCTCAAGAGCAGGCCAGTGCCAGTTCTAGATACTAATGAGCACATGCACACTGGGACTGTTCTTAGTGGCTGCAGTTGACGACCCAAGGGTGGACTAGTGTAATGAGTGAATACCAACATATGAGTAATCACCATTCTCTGTGCTAGATACAGAGATTCAAGATAAATGATGTCATTCCCTCAATAGATAATAGTTATAAGACAGAAAAAAATTTATTTGTATTATGAATTCAAAATTAGGAATATTTATAAATACTACTATATTGTGTGTCATAAATAACGAAACCCAGAGAAGTGATTTAGGAAAATTCTTCCACAAAGTAATTTAAATATGTATTAGCAACAGATGACATTAATGGTGATGGTAATGATTACCTTACAATGTCACCATTCTCCCGAAATCTTGAGTAAACCCCGAGGAAACAGGAAGGATACTGGAAAAATGCTCAAAGAGGAATAGTTACCTGTAAATGATGTAATTCTGAGCTAATTTTTCAAGATTAATAATAAACATAATTTAACATGATGCAAAGTGTGTGAAGGGGAGCTTTGCACTGAGCAGTTCAGAGCCCTGTAAAAGCACTGGGCATGTAGTATCTGTATCTTCTTGAGCTATAACTCAGGGAGAGTACCAGACACAATGAGGCACCTAATATCTGGAATCCAATTTACTTGATTCCACAGATCTTTACTCTTCTATCATCCACTGAGAATTTCTTAGATGATAAATTTATTAAGATCAAATCAAGTAATGCAGATCTATTTGTCATGGTATTTTATGTATAACCCAGTCATTTATTACTTGAACACTATTAATATCTTTGGCTTGTAACTGAAATGAATATTGCTTAATTCTACTCCTTTAAAGTATATATACTCCAGTATATTGTTTAATTTTTTAATCTAGTCTGCTAACATTTATTCTTTATTGGATGAAAATTTAACAATGGCTATGTTTGGAAATACATGCAAAATTATAAACATTGCTGTCAATTTCATAGGTCTCATCCAGCAAAGGGGAAAATGTCAAAATACTGATACTAATAATACCACAAATTAATGGCTAAATTTTAATAGGTAAAATGCAAGATGCACTGAAATTTCCCAGTAGTATTGTCTTGTCTTGATGGATGATCATGAAAATGGTCCCTCAGGACCACTCTTATGTGTTGGAGGGATGGCTCAGCAGGTGAAAGAGCTTGCTGCTTTTTGTAGAGAGCTCAAATTTGATTTCAAGAACTTGTGTCAGGGTGACACACAACAAAAATAAACTTGCATCACACACACACAGATACACATAAGTTATACATAACTAAAACTAAAAGTGAATCATTTTTAAATCTAGAAAGTAAAGAGTGATGAGGATTCTTTTTTTCTTCCTACTTTGTTTTGTAATAAAAATAGATATTTATCAATACAATATATTCTGATTTTGGTTCCCATCCTCAATTTCTCTGAATTTTTAAGCAAACAAAAAATCTGAATGCAAATTCCAGAGATATAATATTTCAGGTATTCAAGAAAATTAAAGAAGCTGAGAAGTATAAAAAAGGAGATATTTGGAAGACAGTGGCCAAGTCATATCAAGTGTTATAGACCATCAGAGGATTTTCATTTTTCCCTGAGAGTCATAGGATGACTTTGAGAAATAGACTAGATCTATATTTTACAAGATCACTTTGTTACTAGACACCAGAAAATTAAAAACTATAATGATTAAAATATTTTGTTGTTACAGGAATTCACAGGAAGCAGAACAAGACTATAGAACAAGAAAAGTATGCTAAGAGGGAAGAGGTACTATGTTCAAGCTATAGTGTATAAAAGTCTTCATGTAACTATACTATCCATAATAAATAACCAAGATGAAACTTTTAATAACAATGAAAACACATGATTATTTATTTTTAATTAAGTAGTCCAGTCAGTGGAATAACTAAACTCTTCTCTGTGTAGAAGACCATTCTTGATTCCAATCAGAATCATTTAAATTTTTAAACAGTGTCATGGAGTAAGCAAAACAGATTAGCTGATATTTATAGAATTCACTCTTTAGAAAAATAGCAGTAAGAATCAATGAATATATTCACAAGAGGAATCTGGATAGTAGCCAATCTATCACCCAAAACCTGTGACAGTGAGTTAAAGGTATCTTATCTTGGAGAAGTACTCTTATAATTAGGGTGGATTTCTCAGTGTATAGATTCCTGAAAGTCCAGACTAGACAGTGTACAATTTGTAGACAGTTCTGGGTGGCTAGCATAAGCTGTTGTGCAGATGAAAGTGTCTGTCCCACCCAGTCCCAAAGAAACACAAAGAGGCTTATCTTAATTATAAACTGTTTGGCCTATTTCTCAGGCTTATTGCTAGCTAGCTCTTACAATTTAAATTAACCCATAATTCTTATCTATCTTTAGCCATGTGGCTTGGTGTCTTTTCTCAGCAAATCATTCTCATCTTGCTTCCTCTGTGTCTAGCTTGTGAATGCATGTATTCCTTTTCTCTTCCCAGAATTCTTCTAGTCCAGTTGCCCCACCTATACTGGCCAATAAGTGTTTTATTAAACCAATATGAGTGTCAAATCTTTACAATGCACAAGAGTAATATCCCACAGCACTGTTGTGCCCATAGATTCCTATTGTGTAATCTTTGTCATGCAAGTAAGAATCATGTTAATCAGTGTCTTGCAGGGGGGGAAAAAGGGCAGTCAGGTTGAATGAAGTTTAGATCTGGTCAAAGTCTGGGGTCATGCGCAGGCTGTAGCTCTGTGTTATCAGGTTGCAGCATTTTGGTGGTTATTGTTTGGGATTCCTGAAGCACACTTGTGAAAATTCCCTGATAGGGTACTCACTCCATTTTCTGGTTTGATCTTTATTCACAGCAGGACCCTCAAGCTCACAGTTGGGAAAGAGTTAAGTCAGGGTCTTACTCTGCATATTGATTACTAAAGACAAATTTAATATCCTGGTGCAGAAAGGATCCCATATCTGTACACAAGCTCAGTGTTGATGTTGATCTACATGCAGATCTCCACTCAGAGATGATTCCAGAACTGAAAATCTTCCCAGATTCTATGCCACCATTCTCAGCACATGACCTGTAGAGTTATTTTGGAGGGTCTCTATTGGAAAATATTTCCCTCCTCCACCCCCAGTAGACAAATACTGAAATCAAATACACAATGTCCACTTTCATTATGTTGGCTGTTTTCATTATGTTAGCTCAGTTTTGTGGTTTTTAACCCCACTGCCCAGAATTCTGGGAAATATTTATAACTATGTATTTACATGGAAAGAAGATAGATAGGGTGTGGTAACTGATCCAAAGTCAGCAACACTATACATCATATTAGATTTCCTATGTACTAAAAAATTATGAATGTATCAAAAAGATATTTAAAAACTTTATCATTTGATATTTAAACAAACAATTATCAGTCAGGTAGTGGTGGCAAATGCCTTTAATCCCAGCACTCAGGAGGCAGAGACAGGTGAATCTCTGTGATTTCATGGCCAGCAAATTCCAGGACATGATCCAAAGCTACAGAGAAACTCTGTCTCAAACAACAACAACAACAACAAAAAATCTCATGTTGATATTACAAAAGTTTCTTAAATAATATATTATGCAAATAAGATTAAAAAGAATTGCAGATTTGACTACATCAAAAGTTAAATAAATTGTAATACAGAATAAGACTTTTCTCCATTAATTTTTTAATATGTAACAAACCAAAACATGCTAATGTGAATAACAAGATTCTAGTAATCATTTGGGAATAAAAGGAACCATCCTCAAAAGCAAGGAAAAAAAAGAAGTCATGGGTCACGGGACTAAAATTGTAGGAAGATGTTTGTGTTCACTAGGTCCAGTAAGCAAAAGTAAAAGAAAATAATTTGAAGATGGCTTTTATTATTGCTCATGAAAATAGAAATATCAAACTAGTGATTAATGATGAAATAGACACTAGTAAATTCTTGGTGACATGTAAGTTAGTTCAGTTAAAAAAGATAAATACAGGATTATCTGGGGGCTGGAGAGATGGCTCATTGGTTAAGAACTTTGCCTGCTCTTCCAAAGGTCCTGAGTTCAATTCCCAGCAACCACATATGTTCACAACCATCTGTAATGAGATTTAGTGCCCTCTTCTGACCTGCAGGGATACATGCAGGCAGAATACTGAATACATAATAAAAAAATCTTTAAAAAATTACAGGATTATCTGTCAATATATAAAGATGCACTTCTAGGAATACAATATACACTTCAGAAATATAATGTCGAAGACTATAATTTAGTTAGGTTGTAATAAAATAGAAAGGAAATTATCTGAAAAATACCAGAGATAAATACATATATAAAAGTTAGTTGTGGCAATATTTGCAATATAAAAAATACTCTGATGAAATAATATATATATATATATATATGAGATCACCTATTTAACTCAAATATGTTTCTCACTATATTAGAGGCTCCGTGAGTACAAGATTAAGACACCAACAGACCGAGTTTCTGGTGAGGGTCCCTGGTTCACTGATGTCAGGCTGTTTTGTGTGCCTCTATATTATAGAATTGAAAGAGTTCCCTTGGGCCTCTCCATCAGGACACAGTGATGAGTTCACCTTCATGACAGGATCTCTTCCCAAAGAACCCACCTTAAAGGTCAAGATTTCAACATACAAATGTCGGACAGAAAGAAACACAGACTATGGAAATTATAATACATGCAGAGTAATGCATGAATAAAAGGTACAGATATAGAAAACAGATATTCATATATATACATACATATATACATATATATATATATAGTATGTGTTTGTTTTCATATAATACATTTATATACCATTTCACGCTTTAAGGTATATAT
>JAQHUG010000095.1:2855023-2878529 GCA_028555095.1 Dicrostonyx torquatus | reverse complement strand
ATTCCTACACCCGCTTTGGAGATAGCCACTTCTCATGGAGCAATCTACAAATGAAAAGGAAGGCTGGAGCAAAACCCTCATCTATTGTCTTTCTAAATTGTTAGCTTTCAGCTACGAAGCTGCATGGCGTCCTCAGGCTGGCGGATATCAGCCAGCTACAAAAGGAATGAAAATGTGTATCAATGTCTAATACTGTTTTTTGATTATTTTTTAGCTTGCCTTCTTGTTTTTAAAGACAGGATCTAACTATGTAACCAGGGTTGACCTGGGCTGCATGAAACTGGTATTCTTTGTATACCAGACTGGACTCAAACTTTCAGAGAAGTTCCTGCCTTATTCTCAAAGAGCTAGGCTATACACATACACCACCGTACTGGGAACCTTGGGACTTTCTATGAAGACTAATTGAGACAAAGTATATAGAACAGGATGGCTTGAAACTTGGGACAATATCCCTGCCTTGGTCTCCTATACACTCTAGTCTGGTGTTACCAGAAGCACCTTTATCACAGTATTTTTTTTTCATTTACTATTTTGTTAATTCTTTGAGAATTCATACATGTACACAATATATTTTAATCACATTTATCCCCAACTTCTCTCAGATCCACCCCCAACTTCATATCCTTTTCCATTTTTATAGCATCCTGAGTTTGCTTTGTACTCCTCATACATTCATTGATGTGGGGCCATCCACTAAAGCAAGATGGACCTATCCAAGCCCTGTCTTTAAAGAGAACTGGTCATCCCTCTCTCAGAAGTCGGCAACAATCAATAGTTGCTCAACCGGAGGTAGCAGTTCATGGGCTCCTCCCTGTTCCATGCTGGAATGTTGACTGTATTGACCTTGTGCAGACAACCACAGCAGCTGCTACTTACAAGGGCAGTCAGCCTACCACATCCAGAAGTCACTATTTTAATCTAGTTCTTCCCAGCCTCCAGATTGCTCAATTTTTCCACCCCCTCTTCCATAATGGTTCCTGAACCCTGAGGAAACAGGGTATGATATAGATGTCCCATTTATGACTTAGACACTGTTCTCTGTGGTTGGATGAACTGTGAGTTTCTGCATTACCCATAACCAACTACACAAAGAAAATGTCGCTAACGAGCTCTGTGATTTTCCATAATCTATGAGTATAGAAATATAAATTTAGAAGATAGTTTGATAATGTAATCATTTAGCAAAATAATAGTAGTAGGTTTACCCCTGGGGCCTATGAGCTCCCCAATGTTGAGGTTTGGCCAAGATTCACAGCAAAAAAAATAAGCCTCAAATAAAATCAAAAAGTGGTTGGTTACTTCAGTAATATCTGTCCCACTATTATACCTATGGTCACATCTAGCCATTCTGATCATTATTTGTCGTGACTGTAGGTCACAGAATGGATAGCTATATAAGCTAACAAGCAGGAAAGAAATCAATGCATACATCCCACACCTGTAAGAGGAGTTTGTTTGCTTGCTTGTTTGATTGTTGTTTGTTTTGTTGGCGACCAATGGCTTCTGGGAAGTTCTCCCACATCATAACATTTCTTGGTGGTTGATTTAAATCTGTTCCACAATCTGATACTTAATATTCACCTTACTTGACTAGGAGATACTAGACATATGGATGCCTCACAAACTCCCACACATTCTATAGACAGCCAATGTCAGAAATGCATCCTGTTTCTGCGGACTGTGAAATCATAGCACCACAGATTTAACTGGAGTAGTGAACTAACAGATTTATCTTTTTATTCAAGAGAATACAAAAAAAGAAGTTTTCCCTAAAAAGTGCAATGAAGAACAGTGAAGGGAGAACATCTCTTCGTTTGCCTTCCTTTTTCCTAATAAACATCACGGGGAAGTAAGCCACTTCCATAATTCATGGGCATCCTGTGATGTGCAGGGTTATTTTTGAATTTGTTTCTCTTGCAAGAAAAGGTTTCCTTCCTAAAATTAGATAGTGAGTCTACTTCCAAAGCCAGTAATCAAACATAAGTTAAAGCTCCTTAAATAAGGAAGAGAACATTTCAGAGCTCTAAAATCATTAGAAATAGGTCACTGAGCGCTTCAATAAAACTTCAGAAAAGGTTCCAATAAAAAAGGTATTCTCATTAAGAAGCTGTAAAGTAACCCTGCTATCAAACGGGGAAAATCACATACGCAAGAGCAGCAAAATATAGTCTATAAAGTCATTTAATGAAGCAGAAATTTGTATCTATGCCATATTTAATACATTGCTAGAAATACCTCAGCAAACTCACTAATTATGAACCCAACATTATCCACAGTTATTATGGCTATTACTCAGCAATAGAAGATTTAAAGTTGGTTGTCTCTTTTTACCATAGTTATAAAAGAAATACTGGTACATATATGGTCTGCTTAAATAGGTTAGAAAATGGGAGGGAATTTACTAACTACCCCTTTAATTATGCAAACAGAGTTTCCATAATTCTGAAGCTGAATTCCATGACACCCACAGATCTCCCTATAATCTAGCTGTAAATAGTAATTACAGTGTTCCAAATAGGAAATGCTGTATTTTATGTTAAAAAAGCCTCTATTGTTACCTCCTGTTTTAAGTCATTTGATAACTCTCTAAAACTTGTCCGGTAAGAAAATTTTTACATTCCTTGGAAGTAATATCTCTCTTATTTTTATGAAAAATAAGAAAAATTTGTCCAGTCATTTTCAAATTAAAGGGCAGTGGGGGAGGAAGTTTTCTGTTCAACTTGAAAACACTATATTTAGCAGGTCCTTGGTGGATTGCATAACCACTTCACTGGATTAACAATCAAGGAGAGCACAAACACTGACCTACATTAGAGAAACCCTACAGACGCAACCAAAAGTTCACCCTCTCAGAGAACAGGGAG
This sequence comes from Dicrostonyx torquatus, assembly GCA_028555095.1. Taxonomy (NCBI): domain Eukaryota; kingdom Metazoa; phylum Chordata; class Mammalia; order Rodentia; family Cricetidae; genus Dicrostonyx; species Dicrostonyx torquatus. The sequence goes on along the minus strand of JAQHUG010000095.1, from coordinate 2,875,662 downwards.
CTTCTAGATAACCTGCTAGCTAAGCAACATATGCTGGGAACCAGGGGAAAAAGTAACCTAAAAAAAAAACCACACACACACATTAAGGGTAAGAAAAAGTGGCAGCCATACATGCCCCAGCATTAAATTTCAGACACCCAAAAACAGGGTTACACCGAAAAGGTCACTTACCTGCTTATTATGCAGACTTCCATCCTCATCTACTTTTGGTCCCCACATCATAGGACTTTTCCTCAGGATGCTGAGCAAAGCAGCCAATGTTATGGAGCTGAAATAAAAGTGGAATGATTTCACGGCTTTTCTGAGCTTCAGACATGAGTATTTCATAACCACTTCCACCCAGGTGTTACTGCAAAACTTCACTTACCAAGTATCATCACCATTGACTCCTTTTGCAGTTCCCATCTGCATGCACCTACCCTCCATCCACTCAGATGATCTCTCAAGGCAGAAATCTGGGGACCACCCTTGATAGTTCTCTTCTTTCATTTTGAAATTCCTTCTCCAAGCTTATAAGATTTCATTCTTTTATTTTTGTTAATCTCCATTGCACCACTGTTGTTAGAACACCAAAACTACTTCTCTGGATCTGCAGCTGAATCTAAATAAAATTTATGAGTCTCGAGGTCTCTTCTGAAGCCTTGTATATATTTTTGCATTCAAAGTACTGTATTCTTTTGTGTAGAGTATTAATTTAGTAAAACCAACTCCATTGATCTCCCAGCTTTAAACTTAAATCTATATAAAGTGTCATTTTTAAAATACAAATGTATCTATGCCCTTTTCTTTTTTAAAACTTAAAGAAATGTTATGTTTCTCTTAGGGCTTGTCTCAATTTTTTTGTATATTTACATTAAACTGAGCACATCTTATAGTTTACATAAATCTTACTATTTTATTGCTTACATTGGATTATCTGGATTTGCCAAAATATGCTCTCCTAATGTTCCTCATTCTCTCTCTTCAAGAGACAAGGATAGTCATGCTTTCCATTAAAGCAGTAGCACCTCTCACCATTGTGTCATTAGTAGATACTTTATAAATATTTATTAGAGTAACAAAGTTCACATTTAAGAATAGAGGTCAGAAACCATGAAAGATCAATCTAGCAAGAAATCTTTTGTTGAGTCCTGGAGTTAAAACAACTCCCATAATAAGAAAGCATGAGCTAATAGGCCAACCAGTTTATGATTAATGTAGACCTCGTGTGTTTCCTTGGGACAGAATGGCAGCAGGACTGAGCAGGACAGAAATCTCAGACAACACACTCTCTCTTTCTCTCAGAAAATACAAATCTTCCCAATATCCTTTGGCTTACAGTATGTCATAAGACAAATATTCCACAACTAATATTGCCTGTCTAACAAACAAAAACACACAAAAAATATCTAATGTAGGACTTTAAAATAAATGGTATTTTCTATTTCCACAAGTTACTACTTTCTAACAAATACCATTTTTGGTCATTCTCTGTTTCACCCACATGGGATCTGATAAACTTCAAAGTTGATCCCAGCAGTGTTATTCTACTATCATGATCAATATTGAGTCTACTTGTCCCAGGTTCCTAGATTAACTATTCTCTGACTATCTATATAAAGATAATTTCAGACAAGATTTGAATCCACAACTCAGTAAAACTGGTTATCCTTTCTAGTGTGGATGGGAAATCCTCTAAAGGCCTCAACATAATTAAAATGTAGAGAATGAGGGACTGATCTCAGGTGGTTCAAGCTGAGTCTTCCTCTCCCCTTCCTGATATTTTCCTATTAGCAGGTGCTCCAGCCCTTAGTACTCTGCTGTCAGCCTTCCTGAATCTTAGGCTTGAAGATAGCAAGTTGTGAGGCTTCTTAGCTCTAATAACCAGATGACCTAACTTCTTACAATAGAGTATATGTATACATTACTGGTTCTGTTTCTCTGCAAAACCTGTTAATTCTGTTTCATTTCTACATATTCTTTCCAGATAACTAGAAAAACATGATCCCCACAAATACTGTAATAACTGATTATAAAATATCACCTACTTTTTTCTATACATTCATTTCAAAAGTCATTAAATATTTCCTTTATGTAGTGGACTGTATATTGTAGGACATTGCATTATTCATTGTTCTATAAGTCCTTTACTATTTGGAGACATATTTTAATGATGTTTTATGCCACTTAACATAATCCTATATATCTCTTTATATTGTTCCTCCATAGATTCTTGACAAATGTTCCATATGTACATTGATAACAGATGGATGGTAGATACATAGGATAGATAGATAGATAGATAGATAGATAGATAGATAGATAGATAGATAGATAGATAGATAGATAGATGAGAGATGAACAAATAGTCAATAAAAATGGTGAATAGTAATTAGGTACTCATAAATTTCAATATTATATTTAGTTATGTTTTTACAGATTTATATAGTAGTATATAAATTAGTTTGAATAACATAATACAGCTCTAATCATTGAAGTATTCTAATTTTAACAACTTAGTAGATATGTCCTTCATCCCTTCAGATTCTAGATAATTATGTTGATTTTGAACCAAAGTTTGTAAATGAGTGACATCTTTAACATCTATGGTAAACTCATGTGACTCTTGGTGATCATTCTTGGTAATCAATGACATTTTGCTATTCATTCACCCTTCATTTACTGAAATCTGCAAATATTATAAATTATGTACCCAAAAAATGGTCTGTTTGATTATTTCCTAATCAAAAATCAACTAAATCACTAAACATTAAAATAACAGATTCATTCAAAATGTGTATATCTACATTAAAATATCCCTATCTGATGTGTATTGGCATCAAAGAGTTTAATACAGTTTTTGACAATAGAAAACTATATTTACACAAAATTCAGAGGAAGTAAGACCTGTCACTTAATCATTTTAAGTTTTTTTTATTTCCTTTATTTGTTTATTTAATAGGAAGTGGGGGGAATGTAAATGTACATGCTTACCATGGTGTGCACATACAGGTTGTAACCCCTGTTACAAGATTCAGTTCTTTCATTCTACCGTAAGGATCATGGGAACTGAACTCAAGATATGAGGCTGGGAGACAAGTACCTGTAGCCACTGAACCATTTCACCAGCCCTTTTATTCTTCGTCTGAAGGAATGATAAGCACTTTCCTCTTAGTCACTATAAAGGTCATCTATTTCCTCACCGGCAGAATAGAAAGCTACTTAGAGTCATAGATAAATGCCATCTGAAAGCTATGAATTTATGAAGGAAAGGAATAAATCAACACGGTGAAAACAAGCAGAGTAAGAGGATAATAAATATTTGTTCCACCTAAAGCCATTGTGGTGCAATGAAAGTCGGGAGGAAAAGTGCAACAAGCTGCTCGTTATACCTTGAAAGCTGAGACCTTCTCTTCCCTTCAATGTAAATTTCCAGCCAGATTCTGGGAAACTTTCAAAATGACCTAGACAAAATTTCTAGGTCCTAAGTAATATTGTGAGAATATTAAAGGTAAAAAGACTTCAGGTCAAACTTTAAGGTACACCTAGTCTAGCAAATATAAGACATAAGGATCTGTGTTTTATTTCTTTCTTTACCACTGTCATTTAACACTTACCAATCTTGCATACACAGATTTTAAAAAGCAAGAAAAATAAATATCTGTCGTGAAAATTAAAGTACTGTGTGAGCATGTCTGTGTGTGTTATTAATCCCAATATAGAAATATATATATGACCAGTGTGAGTTCATACTTTGAAAAATAAAAATAATTGGCTTGGAATTAACAAAGTTGCTGACATTTTAAAAGGCCATATGCAAGAGAAAAGGCACACAATTTTTGACTAAGTTGTAGGGTGAGCCCTTAACAATTATGTCCTCGCATTTACCCACATCACCATAGAAGCCAGAAGTTTTTCTAAACTAGTCAGGAGGCACTAGTTGACCTTTCCTTGTCATCTAAAGAAGCACGTCTTTATTAGCGCACCCTTTGAAAGTCAAAAAGTGCACTGAGATGTGAAAACAATGTTCTCCAAAGGAGAAAAGGGGGTGCAAACCATGGATAGCTCTTTCCTTCCAGTACTCAATTCTAGAAAGTAGAAAAACATATTCAGAATTTTGACTTAAAATAACATAAATTATTTCTAAAAGCAGTATATGTCACACTTCGAAGATAAATAAAAATACTAACATTTAGAGCTGGAATGTAGCTCATTAGCATAATACTTAACTAACATGCTTAAGGTCCTGAGTTCAATTTCCAATTCCCATCCCTGCAAAATATAATATAGCGTTGAAATCATCACAGGAAGGGCATCATATCAAGGCAGAAATGCCAACTAGCTTTGAGATGTGTATGCAAATCTTGCTATAAATCATCATTTGGGCATTTTCTAACACAAGTGTTTCCACTGATGAACTGAAACTGCATTTGTAACAGTGGTTGGTTTGAGAAAGTGGGCAGTATGACAGAAATCTAAAAGATCATTGTTCTATGATGGGTCGTCTGCCAATAAGATATGCTATTGTGTTTTAGCAAATCCATTTGAAGTCTCCACAATGATGCCAACAAGCACAGAAGTAGGCATTGTCTGTGTGTCTACCAATCATTACTTTTGATTGCCAGTGCTCTTCAAGGATGCTTTGTGATGCTGTTTTTCCAGTCTCTTTAATAAAACTGCTAACACACGACATAAGAAATGAATCTTATCTCTGGCAAAAAAATATGTTCTGAAGTATAGCATTGTATGAAAAAACAGTTGTAGAAAACTCAGGCATATGAAGACTAGTATATTTTTTATGCCACCACCAACTGCCTTTTTTGAAGTACAAAGAACGCATAGGTCAAAAAGGTAGGTACTGTATCATAGATGGAATACCAACTCATGCCACATGCAAAAATCTATTCCATAAAGACTGTCATTTTAAATGTACAAGCAAAACAATAAAGCTTCTTATAGAAAATGTGCTTTCCTTTGAGTTGATTTCAAAGTATAAACTTTATTTCCAGGGAGGAAAAGAAGCATCAGTGTTGAGATGAGGTGCTATGAAGGATGCAAATAAGAGTAAAGTAAAGTATGTATACATATATGTGTGTGTGCGTGTTTATATATATATATAAACATAAAGAACCCAATATTTGTTTGCTAACTATAAACAAATTAACTTTTTAAGATATCAACCCAAAGTCAAAAACACAAGCCAAATAAAGATTACAAATTGGACTACACTAAATTTCAAAACTTATTTTCATGAAAAAAATAATAGTAGAAAAATTCACAGGCTAAGAGAAAATAGTTGTAACACGTCATCCAAAGGAAGGCTATAAACACAAGTCACAGCTAGACAAACAATACAATGTTTACATCCATTAGCCAAAAGAGATCCTCAACAGCATTCACAGAGACACTATTTGTATTCGATAAAAACTAAGTACATACTCCCTCACCCCCCCCAAAAAAAATCATTAAAGAAATCAATTTGGTTTTCTTTTAGGAAGGAACCAACTGTAGATATCAAAATGAATATATCATACCCATCTGCTATAATGACAATGAATATCATGAACATAGCATGAGGAAGCTTGACACAGAGAATGCATTCTACATGACTTTTACTAAAATGTTATAGGGTGGGCAAAATACCTACAGAAAAAGAAACCAATGCATGCCCTGCAGCAGGTGAATGGCAGGGTCCAGAGGTGGAGTGATACCGCCATGTGCTGAGCTCTTACTGCTTGGGTAGAGGTGGCTTTACAAGAGTTCATTTTGAAATTTAACTAATTGTACTTCTCTGCATGTTTATTTTCTGCATCGCTATATATCATTTATTCTTTTCTTTTTTGTGGGGCAAGACACAGCATTTTATTCAATAAAAGAAAAATAAAGCAAAATAGTAACATTAAAAATATACCACTAATATACTCAATTTTGATTATTTTATCAAAATAAACTAAAATAAACAGCATGGTGATTGTGTTGTTGTTAAGTTTGCACACTTGTTCTTTAGAATTAAGACCAGACACATTACAGACGAGTAAAGTTAGAGACTAAATGATCTGCCCTGAACTTTCAGGGTCCAGGAACTACTCTAGGAAGCCTACTACTATTCCTGTTGCTATATAAGTGCTTTACATTTAAAAATAATAATTATTATTATTTGGGCTCTCCGGGGTGGTGATTACCTCCCAAAAGAACATGCCTCTCACAAAGGATCTCCTTCATCCCTCTCCAGAAAAGAAGATGAAACATGCAAAGTGCCTGGTGCTAGCTCCCATTCCTACTTCATGGATGTGAAACACTAACAATGCTCCAAAATCACCGTGTTCTTTAGCCATGCACAAAGAGTTTTGTGTGTTGGCTGCCTGGCTGTCCTCTTGCCAGCCTACAGGCTGGAAAGCAAAGCTGACAGGAGATGGAGGTTCCTTCAGAAGAAAGCAGCACTAACAGGATGCCGGTTCAAAGTGAGTGGGGACCATCCCAATAAACACAGTTTTGTATAATAAATAAATAATTTGGTTCACATTTTCAGTCCGCCAAGAAATTATATACTGGGATAGAAATATCAACCTCTCTCTGTTACCAAAAGACATATGGGCTAGGAATGGTCCATTGTTGATAGCGTGCTCCTAAAGAGGCTGTGACCTCTCCCATTTCTGGAAGCCCCTCCCAAGGGCACCCATTTCCAGAGGTCTTGAGACTGAGAACACCACGATGTTCAACCCTGGCCTCTAGAGCAGTGGACATACGGGTTTGGAGTTAGGCACAGGTGAGTTGGAGCCTCTCTTTATCAGCATTTAACCGATGTGGGTCTTCGTTTTACATCTGTAACACAGACATTGAAGCTTAACTGTCTCGCAAAGCTGAGATGAGCAGTGTCTAGCTCTTGACACTGAACTGAATGACAAGCAATACTCTTGATGTCATTTGTTTGTTTGTCATTTCTGTTTTGTTTTGTTTTGTTTAGCACCCATGAGATAACTCTATCCCACCACAGGGTATGCACGGGTGAAGATAAAGAGGTGAAAGTCAGCGAGGACAGAGGTTTAAGGTCTCCCCAAAGGACAAGGAGTCCCTAAAGCAATAGGAGCCAACAGACAAAATCCTTGAAGGAGAGAAGAAAACAGAAAACTTTGTTGACTGCACTGAGCAAAGAAACAAAGATGACTAGGGTAGCAGATCACAAAGCAGCATGCAACAGGCGCCATGGCAGAAGTTAATACTCTCAGACTCGCACTAAACCAAGCCCATGTGGAAAAGGCAGGATGCTAAGGGATAGGAATAAAACCAGGCCCAGCATGGGGTTGGGCGATCCCATGTAGCTTCCAAGAAAGCTCTTAGTTCTCAGTTCCTTGACTGATTAAACTGAGCACATCACTGAGCTTCTGAGACCCAGAATGCCTTAACACTTGAAATGCCAATTAGGACAGAAAGACAAAAGCTCTATCCTATCGCGAAGCAAGTAAGTAGATCAGAGTCAGATTAAGCTGATGGATAAAGGTGCAAGCTTGTGCAAAAAGTCACATATCTTTTACCTAATGAGTGTGATCTGTAATCTCCTTGGCTTGTCACTTGAAGACTGTTTAGTGAACACGTTATTTCCAAATCTAAAAAAATGGTAGGTAAGATGCTCCTCTGTACCCACATAGAGGAGAAATTTGGCAGGAACTCACCCAACCACAAACCAAGAAAGGCTATTAATGCCCCAGATGAAAGCTACAGAAGTCTATGAAGTCTACTCAAAGGCAAGGCAATTGCTAAGCAACAGCAATCATTCCACGTGATGCAGGATCATTACTTAGATTAAAAAAAAAAAAAAAAAAAACTTGGGCTCAAGTACTAGAGAATAGCCATATTAGTTATGCAATATTTTGTGTATAATCAAAACTCTCATTAAAACTATAATAAGCAGTTTTATGCACAATGGAAGCAAAGATATCTAAAAGTCATTGCCATTGGATATTGTAGTGTTTGGCTTGAAGAGCTTAAGTTTTGAATGTTGAATAGAATTTTTTCCCTTAGAGTAATGTTTAAATTAATATATAAACTATTTTAAGTTATAAGCTTCTCATTCCTCAAGAACATGGATATCCAGAAAATGGTGATGCACCCACTTACTTGGATGAGTGGGGGTTAAATGTTCTGTGTTGTTATTTTCCAAACAAATACTACTACAACTTCTTCTCTAGATGTTCTCAGAGAATCTTTTTACCACTGCAAACACTATGACTGCCGATAATTTGAGGGTTACATGAAAAAAATATTATCTGCTACAAATGGAAAAAATAACAACTAGATTGCAAACAAGGACTGTGTTCATTTTACTGTGTTTCAAATGATGTAGCTGGGCTGTAACAAGCAAGCAGTGGACAGGCTTGGTTCTGCTGGATTTAGATTAACCTTTACAGGCAAAGCAGAATTAGATTATGAAAATAAATTGGAAATGGCATCTCCTTAGACTGACTTTGTATTCTGCATTTTCTTAAGCTTTTATGTGACTTTAAATATTAGTTCAGGGCTCCGTTTGCATTTATAAAATGTATTTCTGAAAACAGATAAGCACGGGTCTTAAGAAAAAACCTTCTGCCTACTGAAGACAAAAAAAAAAAAAAGGAAGGAAAGAAGGAAGGAAGAAAGAAAGAAAGAAAACAACTCGTTTCTGAATGGCTAATGTTTCAGATATGAGCTCAGATACCAGATGGCAAAAGAGGGGGAAAGAATTCAAGTTGTTTCATTGTTCAATGATAAGGATTTTTCCATCTGCTGGTTCAATATTAACTTGGTTTACGTTCACTTAGAGTCAATGCAATTAAAACTCTATTTGAAGTGAAATGTTTCAAAGGAGAAAAAAGTGCACTAGAAACCTGAGAAATCCTGCCCTGGGTTATTCCCTGCCCTTCAGTAGGCAGGCTTTTATATGTATACAATGTGCAGATATGACAAACTAAGGTGTCACATACCCTTCGGAAAAGTCTATTCACGTGCCTTAAGAAATTCTAAAGAAGACAATTTTTTTTTGTGATTGAAAAGGCTGTAGATATCTGCTGGAACTTAGAGTTGGGGTGAGATAAAGCATATCTAGCTTCATGAGTGAGATGACGAAACAGAAGGAACTAGAAGACTGGAGAGGGGCCGACCCTGACAGCAGGCGGCAGGAAGGGAAGAGTGAAGGCTGAGCCACCGCTGCAGAGGGCGCATGGCGGGGGGGAAAAGCACCGCGGTTTCATCCTCAAAGTCTCACAACAGAGAGCGGATAGAGCAAGTGAGCCCAAAGGGGAAACAATTCCCAGTAACAAGGCAGAGGAAGGCTCCAAAAAGGAGTGCTCACTGGACTGAACATCCAAGATCCAGTTGAAGAGCCGAGGGAGTGAGAGTATGAGCAAGGAATTCAAGACCATGAGGGGGTCATCCACTGAGACAGTTCACTTGAGCTGATGGGAGCTCACCAACTCCAACTGGACTGGGAGTGAAGGAGCATGGGAACAACCAAGCCCCCCTGAAGGGAGTTGACAGCTGGGGCAGATGGAGGGGCCACTGACAATGACACTGGGATGTCTCTACTTGCATATACCGGCTTCATGGGATCCTATGCTCTTTGGATGTAAACCCTGCTCAACCTAGACGTGGTAGAGAGGGCCTTGGATTTTACACAGGGCAGGGTGCATGACAGTCCCTTAGGGTTGGAGGCGTGGGAGACGGTCTGTGGAGGGAGAGAGAGATGACTGGGAGGAGGGGAGGGAGTAGGAATTTGGATTGGTACTTTTTTAAGTAATAAAAAAAAAGAAAAAAATTTATCTATCTCAGGGCTTGTACCTTGAGGCCTGTAGGACAGAGAAAAGCCTGGCTCGAGTTTGAGGGAATCAAGTGAGGATGAGACAGCAAAATCTAGGTAGATGTCCCTCCAGCCAGAGGGAGGGCTTGGCTGTCTCTCATTGGCTGGAGTTACTCCCCAACACTCACAGTAATAAAACTGAGTTTTTGCTTTGACTTGAAGAAGAAAAAAAATTAAAAAAGGAGCTCGCTTGGATCCCTATGGATGGAGGTTTCTCCCAAAACTAAAACATGTGATCTAGAAGCTTCACTGCAGGGTATATGTCCAAACAATATGGAGTAAGTGTGCCAACAAGATGTCTGTGCCTCCATGTTCATTACCACAGCATGCACTGTAGCTTTCCTTTTCTTTTTCTCAGTTCTTTCTCAAAATTCCGTAACACTATAGGTTCATTTAATGGTGTGTGGTAAGCCCTGACATCTCTCCATTTCTTACTGTTCCTCTGATCAGAGGGTAAATTAAATAGCCTATCTTTGAACTCACTTTTTCTATCTTCTTTTAGTTGGATCTTCTGTTGGAACTTTCTACGGAAAGTTTTAGTTTAGTAATATGTTCTTTGGCTCAACTGTTTCTGTTTGGCTCCTTTACATGCTATCTATTTCTCTAGTAAACTCATTTTTTTCATGTGTTTTTAACCTTCTTTATTTTAATTATTTTTATGTGCTTTCTTGCAATTCACTGAGCTTTTGCAAAAGGATGGCTTTGAACTTTTTAATTTTTTACGTTCAGCGCTGTTTCTTCACAGCTAGGTGCTGATACCTTATTTTGCCCCATTACCATTTGTCTATAGTTATTTATGATCACTTTTTATTAATTAAATCTGTTCATTGATAATTTCATACATATACATTGTACATACTTACAGGGTTCACCCCCTACTCTCCCATCTCCCTACTACCATGAAACTTGGTCCCACCCCACCCTTACAATTTTCTTTCTTATTTTTACATCTATTCACTTCATTTTCTGACCACTGAGTTGCCCAGTGCCATCTCTACAAACACAGGTTTGGAGCTATTGGTTAGTACGTGCAGGGATCACCATCTGCATACTGAAGACATTGACTCTTTCTCTCTCTGAGTCTATCAATAGACAAAAGTTGATCAGTAAATTTTAGGGCCCCTTAAATTCCTCCTTCTGCCATGACTCATTGCAGATAGGACCAGTCTTATGCTGACCCAGTGCAGGTACCTGCAATTCTTGTGGGTAAATAATTGCAATAATAAATGATTCTTATATGGAGTCTAGAAGACATTATTTCACAGCCCTTCACCATATCACCTTCTGGTTTTTATAGTTACGTCTCCTCTTCTGTAATGTTACCTGATCCTTGGAGGGGGATAGTATATATGTCTTGTTGAGGCTTGATCCCCCAAGAGTCACTTTTCAACATTTTGGACAGCCTTTAGTCACTGAAATAGACAGCCTTCCAAATCTCTATGTTTAAACCTATAGATAAAAGCTACTCTCTGCTTTGTTCATTATCCTTATGATCTTGTGTTGATTTCAATGGAGCTACTCTTTCCCTAGTTGGCCCATACTGAGATTGTGGCCAGACAAGCTGCCAGAGTCTCCAGACAGGTTTCCTAATGGAGTTCTCTGGCAGACTGGACCACTGCCTGGATTGGTGAGTCAGCAGTCCTGGTACATTGGACCACAATGTCCCTCCTGCTGTGTAAGGGCATGGGCACTACTCTAATGCATGGGAGTCCACAGGCAGGGTCTGGAGCCTGGAACTACGTGTACCAGCCTGGCACTGAGGTAAATCAAAAGCTATGAGATGTAGGGTCAGGCAGGGCACCAGGATTATTAGAATGTGTGTTTTCTTATTCTGTGCTCTACCCACGCATAACTCTAACCTGGTTTCCTCAACTCCTTTAAAGGAGTTTTTTCACATTGATATTGTTCAAATTGATCTTTGATGTGGGGACATGAATTAGATACTCCTATCTTACCATTCTCAATGGTTCTTTTTAAAATGATACTGTGGAAGTAAACATTTTTTATAAATGTCTTAGCAAATAAATTTTAATTCTTATAAAGGATGACAGTATGATAGATGGGAAGACTCCATCCTCCAAGCCTGCAGCTTAGTGGTCTCTACTTTCTTCTTTGTCCTTTTACCACAAAAGAAGTGATTCCAAGGAGAGAAAGGTCACTACTGGCTTGGTGTTGTGCTCCCTTGAAATCCAGCAAGAATAGGGAAGCTTCAATTTCTCATTTTTCCATACCTTATAAATATCGCAATGTTTTCATGACAAACTGGCATATCAATACATGAGTATGATCATGAGACCAAGATATTAAATACCTAGGATACTTAATTTGTCCTACCACGTCACAATAACAGAATTATTGGTTTAATTTTTGTCTTGTAATATAGTCTTTGTTTTTAAATGCCCATTATTTTCTAAAATATTAAACTATAGTTGACTTGAACTATCACTTAGACACAAAAAATACAATGATTTAAGCAAATAGATATTTGTTGAATGACTGGTGGGAAAATAAATGGAAAACTTACAGGCTAAATGAGCTCTAAGTAAATTGTCATTTCCCAAGTGCTTTCTACTGAGTACTAGTACTTGGAAAGCTTCATGGAAAAAAGGAGGATATGTTCAATTAGCTAGTTTGCAAACATGACTACTACAGGGTAGTACAGGAGCCTTTGATTCACAGCAGTGATGGGGATATGAAGAAAATGTTACAAGGTAAAAAATACCTTCATCATTGTTTATTCCAACATTTCCATAATTTACCCTCCACAACACTATTTCCTCATTCATAATCTCCATAAACAGGAAATATCATCCTCGTAATGCAGTTGGTGTAATTCTATTCTATGAGGACTTACTCTGAAAACTGGAGGCGTATTGCGTATATTAGTACTGCTCGTATAAAGGGCAGTGCACCTTTGTACAAGTAGAACTGCATTTGCAATATGTCTAGTGATGACTTAGGCTGTGGACACAGCAATGATTCTTAGCATATCCTGCTAATAGTTCAGGCTGAATTTCATAAGCACATTATTCTACTGAATATATTTCTATACCAAATATTTAGAAAATTTATATATCCTAATTCAACCTGATTTGAAAGGCAGTCATTTTTATTTTTAAAAGGAACAAAAAAAGAAAGGAACTAGATAATGAAACTTCTTATGTGTATAAAATTTTATTCTAGAAACTTGAATATTTATGTCTCTCAACAATTGTATTGTCTGGGTGTTATTGTTCCTTTTAGTGAAGAGCCTAGTCAGAAATGCACAGACTAGTAATTGACAAGCCCAAAATGACTGTTCCAGTTACCATTCACACTTTGACAATATTTTACAATTATCCTAGGACAATTTTTACATCTTAACTTATTCCCTTCCTTACTAGTAGACAGAGAAATGGTTTGAACCCATATTTCCCCTAACCAGTCCCCCTTCTATTATACCTTGCTGATTGGGATAAGAATAGAACTTGAAGACTGCCTGAGAGATAGTGTGTGAACATTAAGAAAGAATTTAATAGACCTGCTTTTAAAATGTTTTAAATTTAATTCGTAGGAAGGAAAAAAAGGGTGATCAAAACACTAAAGAAATTATATCATTTACCAAACATCTGCTTTTAAAACTTCACAACAGCATGCCAGACATATCCTACTCACAGTATGATATGAATTGGCTGAGGATGATCCTTTATATTGGGTCTAACATTACTAAGAATCTTTTTAAAGCACTATGCTGTTGTTGTTTTTACCATATATAAGGAAGACACCAAGAAAAAAATCCTACAAAAATCCAGAAAACAGCAACTGAAATCATCTTAAATTGTTATAATATAGAACTAATGGGGGAAAGAATAAATGAAACAGAATGATTTTGTGTAAAGGTGGAAGTCATATAAGATAACTTTGAAACTGTCTTTGGGTGAGTCAGATCTAAACACATCTTCAGATCTAGGGGTAAGACTGGAGAGGCAGGCAAAACAACAGATTGTGATGTTTCACAAATATGTAAAGTCACAATGGTGAAGACTATTAAATACCAAGATGCTCAGGAAGGTCGCCTACAATCTCATTTGACCATGGCTTTCCTGGAAGGCACAGCAATAGAAACAATGGAAAGTGCTGTGATGGGTTTTTGAGTTCCTTTTGTGTCATATGTGAGCCAGGAGCCATTCAGCACTCCCCTTTGACTGTAGTGTAAAGTGCAAATCCCTCATGGTGTCAGGAACATCTTTAGTGGGATCTCCACATACCCTGTCAGCATGGTAACTTGCTGTTTCCGCAGCACATCCAACACTTCTCCCAACCCACAAAGACTTTCCCTGTATCTGTGCTTTCCCATGCTGCTTCCTCCTGCAAGGTAAGCTCCCTTTCTCCCAACCACTCAGCCTCATTCTGCATCTTCCTTCCCATTCCCTCCTGAAAACCATTTTCATCTTTAAAGGCACAACACAAATGTCTTTTTGCTGCTGTTTTAACAGCAAATCTCTCCTGTCTGTCTCTAGTCCCAAGTGACAATTTTAGCTGCTTCTTTTTATGCTCAAAGTACATTTTCCCACCTTTATTGTGTCACATATCACATTATTTTTTTAACTTACTTTCCTAGTGCCCTGAGTATACTGTGAGCTCTCAGGAGGCACAAAGGTAGAATGAAAAAAAGGCGACAAGGAATGGCTTCCAGTTAGGCTTCCGCTTTTTGCTCCTCGGTTGCTTAACACATAGGAGCTTCCAAATTTTTTTTTATTGAGTCAATGAAGCAATTAATTACCTGTGGAGTGCAAAGAAATATTCAACATTCAAATCGTTGCTGTGGAAACCATATCTAGGGATTTCTATTGGTCTTCACATTCAATTGATTTAGACTTGTTTTCCAAGTTTCTTCTGAAAGCATTTTTACCTTCAAACGATGAAATCTATAATGTATGCTTAAATGCTCTGCAGCCAACATGTGTGTCTGATCTATTCTATCAAAACCACCAAAATACCCAGGGCTCTAGGGATAATACTAGTGATGCTCATATCTATCTATATATATATTTTTTTTTCAAAAGGCTTTCTAGAAAGTATAAATGTTCTCATCAAATCAGATGCAGACCAAGCTTCTGGGAGGCACAAAGGTATCTAGATCCCTCTCCAGCTCTATTTGTATATGAAGATAGAGAGCAGAGTTTTCTACAAGGAAACTGCTGCAGAGAGATATTCCATTATTAACATAAACATAAAGCAATATCACACTTCTTAAACACTGCTAGTCTCTGGTTGCTCTTTGGGAGATGCTTGCCTTTGATGTAAAGTTAATTTGTTTCTCTACATTTGCAACTTGTGTTAAACCATTTGTATTTTGAATAAAATGGATAAATGAACTAAATACAAGACTGCATATTTAAAGTGCTGTGTTTATGCTTCTTGAGACAATATAGTTTCAAAGTATTTCTTTAATGTAAACATTTATATTTCTAATTAGATTCCTTCTAGATTGAATTATTCTAAATTGAACACTTCAAAAAGCAAGGTGAAATTACATATTTATGCATCTTAATGAATTTGAGTCCTTTTGATTTAATGTAAATTGACTTTTCAAAAACCCAATAAGAGCTAGGAAAAAATAATAATATGAAGTTTTAAGATAACCAAATTCTGTTCTGCACAGAACAGGTGGTTTGGTATAAGAACCTTCTGAAAAGCTTTGTAGGTCAGAAGTACAGCCTTCAGCATGACAAAGTGGGACTGTGGCAAGGGGGTACCGTGCTGTGGTTTGTACTTGGAGGAACTTGAACAGTGGAGGATGGAACTGTGCTGTGTGTTGATTTGTGCTCCAAAGAGCTTGCAAGTTGGCTTCCCGAGGTCTTTCTGTGAAGTTTGCCTGCAGTTCTAACTTCCTACAGAAGATAGATTTGAAAGGCTTCCTAGTATCTGGGAAGACTTCCTAATATCTGAAAGACTTTTTACTCATTAGCTGATTGGGTTGCACACACAAAGAGAGTTAGGGAGGCAGAACTTTCATGAGGAGACACACCATTTGGCTGTTTAGTGTACATTCATTAAGATCTACAGGCCCCTCCTTGGCTAGGACACATGAGTTAGTGCATTGACATGAATAAGATTCCGGCCCAAGCAAGCACAAGTCTTGGAAATGCATTTAGAAAAGGATTTCTATGAAAGAACTCCATACTGTGTACCTGAAATAGATTTTTTTCTAATTGCTAAATTTCTCATATGGAGGGGTAGTTTATAGCTTGTCTGGAATTATTCTTTCTCTAGGTAAAATCTAGACAAATCAAGATTCAACTTGTCACTTTTAGTTAGAAATTACTAAGAGGCAGACATATTTCAACCTGCTTAAGTTAGCCCCTCACCTTTGAATGCTTCCTAATTAACCCTATTTTATATTCCATTTTATTAGATAGCCCTCTGAATCCTTTCAAGAAAAAGACCAAGTTTGGGCTTGGTGTTTGGAGCTATTATCTCTGGGAAATATATGTCTTTTTTTTTTTGTCTAGATGGTAAACGCTGTGGCAAGGCATATTTAGCCCAGATGCCCCCTATCCATACCACAAACCTCTATGCCATGGATGTGGCAGTGCATAACCTTTTATCTGTTGTTGAAAGAGTCAGATTTTTATGGAGGCTTTATGAACAGCCATATTCAGTATGACTTATTCCCTTAAAAGCACTCTGTTAATATCTGAACCTAGTTTATTTCCAAGTCATATTGAGAGACAATTAAGAACAGATCTTCCTGGGGTTGTGGTGAAATTAGGCAAAACACAATGGTAGAATCTCAGAATTAGTAATGTACAAAAATTCAAGAAAAAAAGATTGTATATTTTCCAACAAACAAATAAAATTCACAAAAACATTAGCTAATATCATGTGATGATGTATTTAGGCACCAAATTCTAGTTACAGCATCTGGTTGTTCCTTATCCTCATCTTCACCAAATGGCACTTTAAGTGGACATATCTAATTCTTAAATGGTAGCAGCCTCTCAGGGATGTGAATTGGGTGCCTAGCCCACTCAGACTGATAGGACTTAACATCAATTTTTGCTTAAGTTAGAGTTACGTTTTTATTTCTCTTGTATTTTCCCTTTTAATAGGGACTCTGTAAAATTCAAAACAAGAACCAACAAGTGATCTACAGCCCCCAAAGGGTATTATTATGAGAGACATAGAAAACAAAGATGGTAAGATAAAGATGACTATCCCTACAAGGTGCCAGATGTAAAATTCAGAAAATAACTAACATAGGCTGGACAGAGGGGATGATTGCTTTCTTTTTACTCAGACCAGATGAAAATCCCATGAGCTGGGGGTGCAGGGATGTGACAGTTGTAGAAATGGGGATGCGAAGGATGAGAAGATTTGCATTAAAACAGCACAAAGCAGGGGACTCCTGCAGGAGACTTGTTTCTGGATCCCCACCCTTAGGTGAATTTTAAGACATGAGACAATTCTAAGAAGAGTCCAAGGAGAAACAATATACAAGCCTGGTTTACAAGCCTGCTGCTGGAGAGTTGGAAAGCACTGGGACTGACCTGACTCTCCTAGTTCTTGAGTAGACCCGTTCTTTGAAAAGCCCTGCAGATAAACAATTTGGTGGGACTTTGGAAGAAGCCAAACATTTTTCTAATACATTTTTAAGCCTATCATTGTTGTGACTCTAAAAGTGAATCTGTCGGCTTAGAGGATAACCCCTTGTTGACAGGGTTTCTGCCCTGCATGGTTTCTGTCCTCCTACCAGGTCCCACAACCATTTAGCCCCAAAGAAATAACACAGAGGTCTACATTAATGATAAACTGATTGGCCCATTAGCTCAGATTTTGTAGCCACATGGCTTGGTACCTTTTTTGGCAGGGCAGGTCATATCTTCCTTCTTCCATGTCTGGGCAGGACTGCGGAGGAATGGGCTTTCTCCTTCCTAGAATTCTCCTGTTCTCATTGACCAGCCTCTACTTCCTATCTGGTTGTCCTGCCTATACTTCCTGCCTGGCTACTGGCCAATCAGCGTTTATTTAAAACATAATTGACAGAATACAGTGGTGTCCCACAACACCCCAGAAATGGTTAACTCTGAATGTTGGACTCATTTCCTAAGTGCAGGTATGACAAGAACCACAATATTTGACCAAATACAAGAGAGATTTGTTCTTTCATACTCATTTAAATAGAGCTATACACTCTCAACATTTCACTCAGCTTCTGGCATCATCAGTGATCCTTAATAGTCCTTGATTTGCATCTGCATCACTCTACTCCCAAGCTTTAATGCGACAGAGGTTCCTGTCATACTTCACATTATCTTCTCCTAATATGACACTGCTCATAATGGAATATGAGACATATCCTACTTGACTGGTTACATGACTCCATTTCCAACTAAGGCTACATCCTGAGTTATCATGGGGACTTTCATTGTATTTCTTCAGTGTAAAATGATAGGTTTCAAATGTTGTATAAAGAAACATAGCTTAACAGATGCCCCATAAGACTTCATGAGTCTATTTGGCTAAGCCCAGGAACAAGATAAGACTATATTGTCTAATGAACATATACTGGAAAGAAAAAATGCCTCAGCTAGATTATTCCTCATGATGAAAAATCTCCTACAGCTTAAATAGAAAAGGGAATGGATAGTGTATAGAGGAAAATCCTAAGCTAAATAAGCTTCAAACAAACACCTGAGTTTACCCTGAACTGTCTAAAATTAGTTTTTCAACTAGAAAATCTAGGGTTTCTCAAAGGAAACTAAATGATTTTAGCAAAACAAATTGTATTTGTGCAAATCTAAATTTCAAAAAAAAATTATGAAAGTCATAAATATATTTTTCTACAGTAATCTTTAAAAAACAGAGTGGTGATAGGATGTCAGTCTTATTTAGCTGGTAAATATATGAAAACTATTAAGTTATTAATAGTAGCTTATTTTAAAAAATTACAAACCCAAAAGTTCAAACAGGTTGACTATGACACAAGTTTAATCTCTCTCTGTTAAAACATCTTTTGAATCCCAACACCTTGTGTGATCAAGGGAATTCCCATATGCTCTCAGATTGCCTTGTTCACTTTTTACCTCATTGATTTTCTGTGTCCTCCACAGTTTACTTTCAGCAACCTTCATCTTCATGAATAGACTTTGAAACAGTGTTCTTTGTTTTTATTATTGTGGTTGTTGTTGTAAAGCACTATCATTTCTGTCAGACTTCAAACCCAAATACCTTCCAATGAATCCTGAAAAAACCAATGCCTGTCGCAAACCACTGTGCACAGAACACTGGTACCTCAGTGTTCATCATTCACTCACCCAAGTTTCCCCAACCAGTTAAATTTTATTCCAATGGTCTTAGTTTGAATGTCATCTCTGCCACTTGCTGTCTGTGTGACCATGAACATATTTATTAAGCTTTTAAAATCGTAGTTCTCTTGAATTTGATTTTTAGGAAAATAAATAGCAGATAGTAACCAATGCATTAGGAAATGCAACTAAAGTGCATTTCACTTCTTCTTATGTCTTGGTCCAAAGGTCCAGCATGCTGGTATTATTACATTTCAATTTTACAAAAATAGAAAATGATGGGGAAAGTAACAAATGAAACTGATATAAAACTCAAAAAGCAACTACCTTATGTATATATTTCTCAGGATCTGAAAATAGTATTCATCAATTACATATGAAAATGCTCCAAAAGCATTTCTATCAATGGAAAATAATTCTTCATGAGTTTTCAAGTTCTTTGAAGTTTTTTTATGTGTTAAACTAAATCAACATGAATCAAAACCTCTGTTCTTGCCCTGCCTATCAGAAAAGGGCCATGCATTTAGACACAGTACAGTGGAAATGAAGAGCACACACTATCACGAGTTGTAAATATTGTTCAATTTTATCTCCCTAACAGGAAAAGAAATGCTCAATTTACTGTTCATTTGTAAGAGTCTTTGAGGCAGATGCTGAACTGGATCCTAGAAAAGAAGAAAGAAGGTACCTTAGCGAGTGAAGGCAGTGTACAACAGTATTCCTCTGTGGGCTGTGGGAGGTGCTAAGAAAGGGCTCTAGAACAAGAGCCTGGACTTAATCATAATCTAAGAAGCAGAAGACAGAAGGTATAAAAATGTGTATTTAACGTTCTTTTATTTCCTTGATTATAAGATGTGTGGTGCATCACATTTTGATACCTCTGAAGTTGGAATGAATCTTAGATTCCTTGGTTTGCTACAATTGCTGCTGGCCAAGTGGTTATTTTGCTGTGATTATCACGACCTCAATAAATACTCACATTATCATCACTTCTGCTGAACTTCAAATATTTTTCATATACAACTATTGAGTTTAATTGCCATTTGTGTTGTCTTTTAAAGGACTGCCCTGTGATTCAGCATTGAGGCAGAAGTCATTATACATATGGAAATATACATAAATGGACAGCTGAGGAAGAAATTTTATTTCAGTGAAGCAAATGTTTATCATTTCAAGAATGATGACAGCCACATGTTTTCTTACAAAACATCCATTTGTTTTACAGAATCTAAAGAAGGAAGGGTTCCATAAACAGAACAAGCCATGCTCAAATCCGTTATTTGATGCTGCAAGCTCAATGTGACCCTCTACACTTCCGTTCCAAATGCCTCTCCTAACTGTGTAGAAGTTCACGGAGTTCTGTAGACTTCCCACTGTAACATGGGGGTCCTGCTTGTTGGGGTTTCTGTCCTGCCCAGTACCCCACAGCTGGCAAGCCCCAAAGAAAATCAAACAGAGAATCTACATTAGGTTATTAACTGATTGGCCCATTAGCTCAGTCTTCCTACCAGCTCCCGTAACTTATATTAACCCATTGTTCC
>JAQHUG010000095.1:2810218-2830512 GCA_028555095.1 Dicrostonyx torquatus | reverse complement strand
ATGTGAAGTAGCAATATAGCTAAGTCATATGGTAGATTTATTTTTAGCTTTTTGCAGGTTCTTCACAATGACTTCCACAGTGGCTGGACCAAACTGCAGAGAATAAGGGTTCCCTTTGACCCACATCATCTACAGCATGTATTATCAATTGTTATGCTTCCTTAAACCCACAAATAAGAGCAGTTTCCACTCCTCATCAAAGAAACTTCATCTTGCAATAGATAGGCACCATTACAGAAAACCATAACAAATTAAAATTTGAAGAACAAGTGAGTGTGATGTGTCAAGTCCCAAGTAATATATCTCCAACATAGTTCCCACATGTATGGATCAGGGATCATGGCAAAAAAGGTAAGCAGAAAGAGTCGGAGGAACAAGAACAGGACATTTTCCATGAGATTGTCTCATAGAAATGTCAGAGAGGTTACACTCATGCAGTCTCATCAAAATGGCTGCCTAAACAAGACTTTAACAGCAATGACACCAATGGTCATGCTAACATGGAAGGAGAAAAGTTTGTGAGGACCAATACTAGACAGGACTGCAGGCAACTGGGGAGAGCTAAGAGCAGGAGAAATGCTATTCCTCAGTGAGAGCTCCCCAAATGGCTACAGAATACCAAATGGTAGCCCTGAAATTATATACATGTATGTAACTTTATATAGATTGAGTGGGTTGTATTTATGCATGTATATATATACATGTATACATACATGTGTGTATTATGCATGTATTGTGTATGTATAAATTATAAATATATATATGTGTGTGTGTGTGTGTGTGTGTGTGTGTATGTATGTGTGTATGTGTGAAAAAAAGAGGCCATGAATTTGCGAGAGAGAGAAGGGGTGCATGGGAGGGGTTGGAGTGGAGAAGAAAATAATGTAATTATATTATAATTTCAAGCAATAAAAATGTAAAGAAATTTAAATAAAACCTTTTAAGTGGGATTGTTACATGAAGCCATGTATATTATGTGAATTGTAGGAAGTGTTTTATGACTGTTAATTTATTTTATCATTATTATGAAATGTATTTCTTTTACTCCAAAAATAAAAACAATCAGATGAAGGGGAAAGTGCTCTCTCTCAACAGCAAGAATTATAACTGTATTCATAAACAGCTTTTGTGTTTGGAAAGATGGCTCAGCACTAAAGAGAAGTTGCTGTTCGTGCAGAGGACCAAAGTTTGTTTCCTAGCCCTGATATCAAGCTACTTGCAAACACTGTGGCTCTGGTTCCAGAGGACTACTATCAGCACTGCCCTCACATAGTTAACATGCATATGGTCAACATGCATAAAATGAAAAATAGGAAATAAATGTACGTTTAAAAAGAAAATGGCTTGCAAATATTTAGATGCTTCATCTCAAATTGAGTTAGGATTATCATATCAAAATTGGTGTTGGTAAAGATGGAGAGGTGCAGGAAAGGGAATTCTTCAGAAGCACACATGTCCCCAACAAGTGTCACCTAAAAGCACACTTTTTCACTGGCTACATGCCACCTAGTATTATACTTTCTAAAATAATTTTATATCTATTATATAATTTTAAAAACCTTGATTCGAACATATTCTAATCCAGATTCTAATAAAACACACACACACACACACACAATATATTGGTCCCTTTGCTTCAAGGGACTTACCTTCTGAAAGGCAGGAGTTATAGAGACAATTGTCGAGAGGTACCTATAATAAATCAGGAAGGAAGGCTAAAGCTAAAACAAGCTGTTGTGCCATGAACACTCAGAGAGGGATCTTAAATCAGACTAGCGAATGGAGGACTTGGTATAATTCTGATTCTGAAAGAATGACACAGGGGTATAAAAGAAAAAGAAAATTAGAAAATGTAAGGAGAATGATGAGCGTGTTGTCAGAAAGACCGTGCAGAGCATGAAGTCTTAGAAAACAGTACAGTTTGGAGGAACATGATAGATTACTTAAACGAACGACATTAACAAAGCATGGAGACACAGGTCTGCAATCCCAGATTCTCAGAGACTGAAGCAAGAAGATCATGAACTCAAGACTAGTCTGGACAAATTAGTGAGGCATGTCTTGGGGAAAAAAATGTTGCATCTGGAATGGCTTGGATACTAGAACTCTGACTAGGGTCAGCAAAGGAATGAAAAATGACAGAAAAACAGACCATAGACACATTTAC
Organism: Dicrostonyx torquatus; assembly: GCA_028555095.1. Classification (NCBI taxonomy): domain Eukaryota; kingdom Metazoa; phylum Chordata; class Mammalia; order Rodentia; family Cricetidae; genus Dicrostonyx; species Dicrostonyx torquatus. The sequence continues at coordinate 2,828,345 of JAQHUG010000095.1, read as the reverse complement.
AGAAAAGCTGGGATCAGGTGGGCTATGTGCACTCTAGTATAGTGGCACCAGCTAGGCAACAATTTGGAGTTAGCTACTCTTGGTAAGAGTTCTCTGTAGGGGAGCAGTCTCAGGATGTTGATTGATTATATTTATCACAGGAGAAGGAGTTAGCTACTTTTGGTAAGAGTTCTCTGTAGGGAAGCAGTCTCGGAATGTTGATTGATTATCAGGAGAAGGAGTTAGCTACTTTTGGTAGGAGTTTTGGTAGGAGCAGTCTCGGGATGCAAACATCTGGGAGGAAAAGCTATGGCTGCTAGTTTTTGCACACACTGATCAATCATTTGAAAACACTCATACTTGTAGACACTATCGATGTTCACACTTACACCAGAGGAAGGCTCTGCTATTCTTCTGAGCCTGACCGAGGAGAAAGGCTTTACCATTTACATAGGTCTGAAGCACTTGGTCCTTGATATAACCAAGACCATGTCATCAATACACATGGAGTCAGAGCTTCATCTTCTTTCTATCCGTTCACTGAAGGCTTCCTCTGCTCCCCACAAAGAAATGAACACAAAAAGGGCAAAGGATATATCTCAGTGGTGGGGAACAAGTCTAGTATGCACAAGGCCCTAGGTTCAGTTCCACTGAAGAATAACCTGAAAAGGTAACTTCTAGTCATCTGGAAAATAATCGAGACACAGAGTGAGGGGGACTCTAGTAACAGTCGCATTCAGAGATGATAGTTGAACTATGTCAAGATGTGCTGCCTGTGTTTACCTTGCCTGCCTAAGGCACCTGATTAGTCTAATAAAAAACTGAAGGGCCAATAGCAAGGGAGGAGAAATAGGCAGAACTTCTGGGCATTGAGAGTAAATAAGAGGAGGAATTTAGGTTCAAATGAAGAAAGAAAAAAAGACACCAGGGAGATTCCAGGGGACAGCCACCCAGTCACCGAGGAAGCATGAAAAGTAGGACATACAGAATGAAAGAAAGGTAAAAAGCTCTTAAGCAAAATGTAGATAAATAGAAACAGGTTAAATTAAGCTAAAAGAGCTAGTGGGACAAGCCTGAGTCCCAGCATTCATAATTAATACTAAGTTTCCATGTCTTTATGAGGGAGTTCATTGGAAGTCCAAAGAAAAGTCCAACTACAACTGAGATCTACTGATGTTTTGGAGGAAGTGTTACTTTGGAGGGGTGAGAGGGAGCAGAGGACAAGAATGACTTCTAACTTGCTAAATCCATATGACACGCTGGACAATGCTCTAATTTCTAGAGCACAGACTTTCTTTTCTTCAAAACTACCTGACCCTGTACTCATTTATAGTGCCTACAATCTAAGCCCATCCTTGCGGTGAGTCCCTCTTAAAAGAACTGAGCAAATGCAGAGCTATATTCAGGACTACGTTGTGATAAGAACCCTGCTTTAGACTCCCAGGAAAAGCATCCTAGTATGCAAACAAGGATGGTACAATCTATGCCCACACTCTCCCACTTCATGTCATAATTACTCAGTTCTTCATAGCTAACACAACAACTGACCCTTTGACAATCGCCAGTAAACTTTGTCCACTGGACTTCTATATTAAAATAATATGCCTGGAAAGCAGTAGGAGCTTTTCTATAAACCACAACAATGGCCAGCATGGCGAGATATCCATTAAGATGCAATAGAGGCACTCATATCTTTTTGGTAACCAACAGCTGTCCAATTTGATTTAAGACATGCTCACCAGGAGGGAAATCATGCTGGACACTGGAAACCTAGCCAACTACCCACGGCTAGAGAGATCATGGATCTTAGAAGAGGACCTATCACTACCATTTTATTAAATCAATGTAGCTCTTAAGTGTATTCTAAATAGCCATACTTACACCCAAAGGTAAGTGTAGCTCTCACCTCTCAGCAAAGCAGCTTCTCTTTGCAGTAAGGACCATTACAGAAAAACACACCTGGTAAAAATGCAGAGATCTAACTGACATGAGTGCCCGGCTTAGACATCTTCAACACCACACATGTACCTACGCATTGGGGCATCACAGCAGAGAGGGCAGGAAGACCGCAATAAGCAAAAAAATAGGAGGTCTTCTGTGAGAGTGTGCCCCACAGGAATGACAGATAAGAGACAAAGATGGTACTTTCAAAAGTATCGCTGCTAAAACAAGACCAGAACAAGGACATCAATAGACACACTAATGTGGTGCAGAGGAATTTTATGGGGCCCAGTCCTAGACAAGAACTACAAGTAACTAATGACTTCTGGGAGAAGGAGAATTTGTCTTTCCCAGAAATGGTTATCCAATACCAAGTAGTCAGCCCTGATATCATATTCATACAAACAACACTAAAGAGACTCAGCAAGTTGTGTGTAAAAATAATAATCACAGAAAAAGAGAGCTTGAGCTTGAAAGAGGAAGAGCCATGGAAGACTTGGGAGGAAGGGGAAAAAGAAAATTATGTAAAAAAAATCAATTTTTTAAAAAGATTCACTGTCATCAGATGCTTTGTTCCGTATGCGGTTCAACCTACTCCATATGAGCAGCACAAAGAATAACTGACAGAAAACTTGTGGCTCAGGCTCCAGCACTGCAAACATTACCACAAATTTCCTTTGCCCCCAATATTTGGCAGTGATCACACTTTCTCTTGAAGCACGAGTCAGGGACAAAGGTCAGGGCACAGGGATTAACTTTTCCTATAAATCTATCTACACAAACTGTCCATCACACCAAAAATACAGGTGCACACACAGGGAGGGGGAAGTAACAGCAGCAAAGATTTTTGAAAATACATCTGTAGATCTTAAAAACAAATCTGGTCGTTATTGTTGGTAAATAGTGCATTTGAGTTTAAAATGAATGGACTTCATTTTTTATTTCAACTGGTCATTTATCCCTAGAGTCTTTACAAGCAAGAAAAGAGTGTGTGCCAAGTGTATGTCTCCTACACATACATTCATGAATCTCTCACACTCTTAAATAAATTATTTTCTAAATAATACCTGAATGCCATTTTATTTTTTTCCAATAACAGGATAATATATTTATAAAAGCCACTTGGGTGATTTCATTGTGCTGTGTGTCGATGAGTATGGTATTTATGAACAGATAGAACGTTTTTATCTCAGTTTTTCCATTTTTTTGATGCAAAAATTAAATCTACATCAAATTTAGTGAGCATATTTATTACATTTTACAAATTATAGATAACACACATCTAAATATTATATAACCCATGTTACTTTTTTCTAAAATTTAGGGACTGCGGTGTATTATATGGGAAATACACTCATACTTTTAAGTTTATATTGCTGGTGAACTAAATCTCGGGATTTTATTTATATCCCTTTTATATCATCAGAGGAGTTGATGTGTGTGCCAGGTAGAATGCAAGAGAAAGTTATATGCATCGTTTCTGTTTCTTGGCTCTTCCTTTGAAGCACACTCTGCTAGTCCCAGGGCAGTATTTAGTCACCAACTGTGAGCGACATCATCCCCTCACATGTCATCCTACACATCCACTTCAGAGAACACACTGGAAATGTACAATATTTCCCATAGGGTCGGGTAAAGGGAAAAGCTGCTTCCTGCACTGATAGGTTTGAATGATGCAAAGCAGGTCAAGTTAGAGAAACATCTTTGCTGTGGAATTCAAAGGCGAAAGAAGAGTTCAAATTGAATCTTTGACTGACATTGCTTTTAAAGAGACCTATCACCAAAGCATGCTGCTCTCCAGGTGATTTCACATATATTTTTAATGCAATCCGTGTCAGTATTGACACTGTGTTTTGACAGTAAGAGGAATTAAAATGATCCTGAGCACCTCAGGTGGCTCTATTGACACATCAGATTATGCTTAATGTTTCACCGGCAAAGCAAAGAGAAGCAAAGGACTATCGTGCCCAGTTATTAAAGCTCTTTCCCAGCCAGGACATTGTACCTTGCAAGGAAGGAACAGTTCAAATAGAATCTGAAGGCTTTTAATGTAAAAAAAAGACCCTGTACCTTTTAAAGACTATGTTCATTCTTCTCAGAAGAAATATACAAAAATTGGATTTTTCTGAAGGACTTAGAATATCCTCTCTCAGAATTCCCTAGTTCCAGAAGCCAAAGCTACAGGGGTGTGAACACAGCAGGCTCCAGGCCTGGAGGTGCCATGGTCCACCTAGATGATGCCAGAGGTTCTGGGTCTGGACTCTCCACAGGGAATATCAAAGTCAAGCCTCTGAAGTGTCCGTGTCTTCCTGAACTGTGAAAACTCATGCAATGCTAAATCTAATCATTCAGAAGGGGTTAATAGAGAAGACCATTGGTTAAAAAAAAATCTCTTATGAATTCGGGAGAAAAAAGCACAAAGAGCACTAAAGACTATATGTTCATGGGGTCAAAGGTGATGCCATCCTAAGACTTACTTTTATCTTCCAATACACAAACACATCTAGCTAGACTCTATCAGAAAAGTTGGCCATTATATTTTATGTTTTTTCACTGTATGTATTTATTTGTTTTAATAGACTAACAGAATATGTATAAATTTGCTGCTTCTGACATGACATGGTGGACAATGTATACATTGTGGAATCTTGGGTACTTTGCTTAAGTTGGAAACAAAGACCAGCCATCTTAGTATTTATTCAAGGATTTAAAAAATACCTGTCCCTCTGCTGGGAAACAATGGCATTCTGTATGTGTAGAAAACTTAGGGTTCCTAGACTTAACAGGAACTATTACAAAGTGGGAATTTGTTACTAGGAAGAGACCTAGAGAAGGTATGTATAACCAAACATTCACCCTACCTTTTGTTTCTCCGTGGTCATTGTATGTTTGCTTGCTGTTTGTCTAATTCAGTGCAGCCGGGGCACAGAAAGTACCTGCCCTTCCCTCAGACTAAGACTATAGGATTTCCAAAACATTTCTTTGTTAATGTGTTTGTATAAAAGTTTAAGTGGAAGAAAGCAGATAATGTGCCTTAAAAGACATATTTTACAGCTATCTGCGCAAAACAGGCAAGCTTGCTAGTGCTGGGAATCACAAAGCGTTTTCTTCTGAAAGCTTCAGAAATGCTTTTCACCAGACAGATGGGAGATTTAAAGTGGACAGAAATAGATGGCGGAGCTCAGAGGGACTTACCTGTATGACACGGCTGCTTGCAGTCATAGGCTAACACCTCCAGCTTTTAACAATGCCTGTCAGCTCTGACTCTCCTGCTGCCAGCCAACACATGATGGCAAATCAGGACGTGCAAGGAAAAGGAGTCTAAGTGGGATTCGAATCAGCAGGACACAGGGCTGAGCCAAGCCCGATCACAGACTGCCTGTGAGGTCTGACTTCTCTCACAGGAAGATCAGGGTGGTGAACTCATGCCTGAGTGTGGATAGAACGAATGACAGCGTCTGTGCTCAGGCTCAGAACACAAGGACAGTTTAGTTTTCCTTCCTGGAGCACATGCATGGCCTTCATAGGGACATCTTGAGATGCTCCTTCCTGGAGTACATGCATGGCTTTGCTAGGCAAACCTTGAAAGAATCCTATACATAAAAGACCTTGTTTTTGCACATCCAAGTAAAAAACAACCTGCCAGTGATAACTTTCCATTGCTGTACTTGAGCCAAAAGTTCTTGCTATATGCAGTGTACTATATGAGCCTCAAATCGCCAACAACATGCACTGGCCTCTGGTGAACTCCTCCAACATGTGATGCATTTTTGTCCCAACTGAGCAGAGGTCCTAAGAGGCTTTTTCTTGCCATGGTGTGGGTATCTAGCACCATTCAATCTCCATCTATAAAGGAAAACCGAGGTTTTGTTAAGCTTTTTATAGTTCTTACATTCCTAACTACTTCTGTATGAGTGAAACATGGTGGTCCTTTTAATCACCAAGAGGCAGTTTCTTCAGTGACCACTATGTGCAGCTTTAGCTGTGACCAAGGTATCTACACAGCTGAACACACAGATTGTTGCACGAGAAGGGTGGCCCTTTATTCCCTCCCAGCCGACCGGCTAGCTTACACCCGAAATAATCACACAGAAACTGTATTCATTTAAACACTGCCTGACACATTAGCTCTAAATTCTTATTGGTTAACTCTTATATATTAGTTTAACCCATCTCCATTAATGTGTACCACTACATGATCTGATAAACTTCATATCTTCATATCTCTTTTAGAAGAAGACAGAGAAGGCAGAAGCGTAGGAAAAAGTTAGAAAACTGAAAACAGAAAGGAAAATAAGCTCATCATATCAAAGATTGGGAGAACTAAATAAAATCTCTCCAGTTTTTGTGGGTGCTACTTCCTCCATACCCCCATAGGACCCTTTAATTGCTGTTGCTTCAAACCAAGTCTGAATTATATCAAATCTTTTTCAGCTCTTATATTTACACATTGCTCAAATTCTCCCAAACATAAGGGACTCCTCTGCAGTTTGTTTGGGTAGGCATTTCCCCAATCTAGCGCAATTTTGATTATTGCATCAATAGATTCAATCACAAATCCATACTGAAAAACCACCAATGAACTCCAGAGACCTATTGCACAAAAGATACAGAATATAAAAAGTTCTGTTCTTCTCAAGACTGAGACACCTACGTGGAAGAGGCAACACAAAGATTGTAGCTGCCAGAGATGGAGGACAGCTGCAAGGAATCAGCATTTTTCAGACGCAACAGGAAGCATGCTCATAGGAACTCACAGAGACTGTGACGGCACCCACAAGGCATACCCAAGCTCAAGCCAGACAAAAATCCAGCATGGAGAAGGGGAAGTAGACACAAAATCGCAACCATAGTTAAGAAGCTATTCACAATTGATAGCAATTAGGAGAGGGAAGATTTCTTTCCCTCCATGGAGTGACACTGGGTGTACTAACCACACTCCAGGGCAAGCTCTGTGCTCAGAAGTAGTTGATTAACACAAAAACTCCACTGTGTGTGTATGTGTGTGTATGTATGTGTATGTGTGTATCTGTGTGTATGTGTGTGTATGTGTGTATGTGTGTGTGTGTGAGAGAGAGAGACAGAGACAGAGAGAGAGAGACAGAGAGAGAGAGAGAGAGAGAGAGAGAGAGAGAGAATGTGATGGTGTCTGGTGTCTTTTGGTTTTTTTATGAGAGAGAAAGAAGATGAAGTTGAGTGGGTAGGGAAGTGAGGAAGAACATGGGAAAAGTTGGAGGAGGGGAAGAATATGATCCAACTATATTTTATGAAACTGTCAAAGAATAAATAAAAACATTAAAAAACACTTTTAAAATATACTGTCATTAAATCTAGACAGCTTAGATGTGTGAAGAAGAAATCAGTAACCAAATGTAAAATGGACAGCTACAATGTTAACATTAAGTTCATGAAAGTAGACATGGACAGTAAGCATAACTCAACCTGAGACACCACGGAGGGCGTCCTAAATGAACATCTAAGTTCACTGGGGGGAATATCCAATTCCCAACCAGATCTTAAACATGAAAACGTTTTCCCCAACAATGAAATAAAATATACTTTGACAAGGATATACACAACAGTGTTGTGTTTATGTTGTGTTTAGGCCAGAGCACAACATTAAGGGAAGAGAATAGAGGAGCAAGAATCACAAAGAACTGATCCTATCAGCGAATCTCATCCAGGCAAATACTGTAAACACATCTACAGTTAGAGAGACAGAGAGAGAGAGAGAGAGAGAGAGAGAGAGAGAGAGAGAGAGAGCGAGCGAGCTGTGGCTGCAAAGTGAAGCCTAAAGTGAACACTGGCTACATCAAGGAGCCCACCCACCTAGAAATATAGAAGTGATTAGACCTGAAAATTTGTCTGTAAAAAGGTGGGGAAAATTGGAAAGAGACTTGAAAAGCTAATTGGAACTCTTCACTGTGGTAGGGATAGAAAAGGTATCCGAAATGATGCTTAGGTTCCTATTATTGGTCAGTCAATGCTTTCAGGAACACATTAAGACCTGGGTTAATATGACTAAAATACATCATATACAAGCATAAAAAATGTCCTGAAGAAACCATGATTTTTATAACATTAATATAAAGAAAATAAGAAAACAAAAGTAGCGGTCAACTGTGGTTAGTATCAATGTAGTAAGCATTGCTGTGCATCAAGGAGAAGGTGCTTTACATGACTTTAAAAAAAAAAAAAAAAGCATGGTCTGATAGCAAAGCCAGTAGATGCTGCCAAGTAACTGAGGAGAAAGGAGCATTACTTCTCTGTTTACCAAACGCCTACACATAATTATAAAGTAGCTGTGTGTCCTTCTCACTCCGTCTTATCTTTTCCAGATAACTATCAAAAATAATCATTTATATTCACAATACAGACGCAGCGAGGCAGAACGTGTGGAGTCCCTGGCACATCAGTTCGGGTATGCATATAATGCCTTTCTCTGGAACAAAATATGCGCAGTTCTTTCCACTCCTTCAGGTTCAAGCTGACAGTGTGGAGAATCTACTCCAAACTGCAAATTATTTTGAATTGGACACACATGCCACGCATTTGTGGCAGCCTAGCATTTGGCACTTATCACGTGCTCCGTCAACAAATTCAGGAGAAAATGACTTTTCTCCCTTCAGGCAGTACACTACAGAAAAACCATGGTGACAGTCCTTCTCTGGTATTATATTTTGTGGGAGGAGAGAAGTTCATTTCAAATTAATTTATGATCTGTGAAAAGAAGCTGAAAACAAGCCTCACTGCACCTGGAAGCACCGCTCCCTTGCAAAATCCATTTGAGGGGCTCTCAGGTCGTATCATGATACTCCCTCCTCCTGGGCCAGCCATCCAGTGTCAGCTCCTGGCATTCAGAACCATGGAATCCATTTAGAGAGCCAAAGATGCCTGTTACCTAGGGCAACAGGCTTGTAAAAGTAACATTACAGGGCATTGCAGTGTGTGCAATGCGTGAGGAATCGCACTCTGCCACAGGTATCGCTGCGACGATTGTGCATGTGTTTTTGAGAAATGAACTAAGGCTCTTTTGTTTATGACAGCCTCTTTTCTCCTTACTGGAGCCTAGGCAAAGCAGTAGCAAGCTTTTTACCCAGTTTTTCAGTAAAGCAACATTTGTCAATAACCAATTGGTCCCATTTGATCCAGAGCTTACACATACCAGGAGACTTCGTTACAACCACCAGACGTGTCAGGCCCTGATGAAAGTTGTTTTTCCTGCAGGGCTCATGGATCCATATCTATTTTACTGTTCCCCGGCTGTCTCATAACTCAGCTCCGAAGCCTGACTTCAGAGCGTGTTTCTGGCTGATGTCCGTGTTTGATTGACAATATTACTGTCGTTCACAATTGCAAGGCGATTTTTTCCAACTTTATAAACTTTTACTAAGACTCAAAGCAACTCATGCCAACTATGTCTCAACCAAAGTTATATTAATTAGTACAGGAAAAAGAAAAAACTGGAAGATTTTGGCATCAGACACCATTATCCATCCTTCAGGATTTTTTTTTTGGGGGGGGGTCAGGGTTGTATTGACAGATTGTCTTGGATATGTTACAAAAAAAAGGAAATACTTGATGAGATCTCCTCTCTAAGGAGGGGAGTGGTGTTCTTATGGAACTCAGAGGATCTTTCCATATATGTTTGTAAATGATAAAGGAACAGAAGTCTGGGAACTGATGTGATCCAGAGAGATGTTGAAGGAGACTAACTCTAGGGAGATATCAACTCAGACAGTAGTATCATAGTCCTTAATGGCTACATGATCTAAACATAAAGAGAATTCTGTATGAAAAATCACCATACCAGGATCCACACACACCTGCCTCAGAGTCTGATGTGAGGTTATGCAATAAGACAGTCAAGCCATAGTAGACCTGATGTGTCAGCCATACAAGAGGCAGGGATGGAGATTAAGCAGGAGCACGCCAAACTCCAAAGAGAATCTTTAGCCACAGGCTAGGAGAACGTGGTGAGGAAGAAATCATCTGCCCCATGCAAGAACTTAGTCTTCCTACAAGTTCCCCCAGCAAACCTCATAGGACAACCCTCAACTCGGGGGAAGACTTCAGGGCCAACTTATCCCATCAAATAGCACCCGTTATCTAAACCTTATTACTGGGACGGGGTGCCGAAGGCAGGGAGACTACATGATTTTAAATGAATACTGTCCTCTAATTTTAGATCAATTCTATGTACTCTGTGTGTGATATTTATACAGCTGACTCCACAATCCTCAGTTTTAGAGATGCATGGGAAGTCCTGTTTGAGCTTGTTGCCTAAAACCACTTTTGACTTAACTAGGATCCATATGAGCGTTCAAGTTTATGAGACTCTCAAATGAAAGCCAACATGTCCTATGGAGTCAGTTGCTTCTTAATGATGTACGTTAGCCAGTCCCTAAAAGTATTCTACCAAGGGTGAGAAGGGAGTTTTTAATAAGACACGTTCTGTATCTTCCAAGTGAAAAGTTTTGGCTTGGAGCACTGGCAGAATACTTCTTATAATGTTGGCCTTAAATTCTTCTCTCTGATTGCAAATAGTTCCAGTTATTGCAACTGCACTGCTTTATATTGATGACGATGCTTTGGCAACAATGCCTAGCCCTTAAGAGCTTCCTGTTGCTTTGGACTTTTTCTATCATTTTTATTTTCAATTGTGAGGAACAAGAGAGAATCAAAGAATTCTTCAGGGCATTTTAAAGATCTATTAGAGACTTGCAGGGTTGACTCCACTAGTCTTCCGACAATTGTCAAAGCAAGATTTGTTTTAGGCTTTTTTGATTTTTTTTTTCTGGTTTGTATCACTGATGCAGAGAAATACGATTTAGTATATCACATAGGATTTTATGGTCAAATGAATATCAAGGAAGACAGATATTGAAGGAAGTGTTAACAGAAATGCTTCTCTTTATCAGTGAATGTTCCAGAGGAAAGTAAAACTGGAAAATGTAACATTATTGGTATTCCAACCAGTTTCTCACTAGTGAAATTTTAAAACATTTTTACAAAACTAACATGCGGGCACTTAGAATATTTTTTAATGTTGTTTTAAACCAGCCAAACAAATTTACATAAAGAAACACTGTGTAGCCATTTAGTAATAATTCTAAAAGAATCCCTACTCTTTCCTTTCTCATACAGATATTTTGTTGAGGCACAACAATTGTGCATACATATAGAATATATTGTTATTTCCAGTTATGTATATATGTAAATGCATACATATATAATGTAATGATAAAAATCAGGATTATTACCATGTCTATTGTCTTAATCATTTATTGACTCTTTGCTTGCATTTAAATTTCTCTTTTCTAGATCTTTCGAATAGAATTCACTATTGTTAGATTTGATCCACTGTGCAAGAGAATTCTAGAACTTTCTATCTACCTAATTATATCATGTTACCTTTTAACAAACTTCTCCCCGTCTCTTTTTTTTCCCACTCTCCACAGGTCCTGGCAATTACTGTTCTACTCATCAGCTATGAGATCCATGTCTTTAGATGCCATATAACAAGATCATGGGGGCTGAGGGAAGAGCTCAGTGGTTAAGAGCACCTGTTATTCTTGCATAAGATGCAGTTTTGTTAACAATGTCCTCTACTCTCCTCCATGTTTTCCTGAATAATTGAATTTTATATTTTTATTACTGAATAATATTCTATTGTGTAGTTCATACCATCATTTTTCATCCAATCATCTATTAGTGGGTATGTAGATTAAATCTGTATCATGGTTATCATAAATAAGGCTGCAATAAAAATGAAATAAAAATTTCTCTTCTATGTATTCATCTTATGTCCTTTTAAAATGTGACCAGTAGTGGGACTGATGAGTTTTATGCCAGTTGTATTTTCAATTTTTGGTAAATGTCCACATTGTTTTCTCCAATGCCTAAATGCATTCCAACCAAATGTGTATAAGAGTTCCTCTTTCTCTACATCTACTCCAAAATTTCTTACTTTTGTCTTTTTTATAATAGTCATTCTATCTGAGGGGGTTGATAACACAATATGCTTTAAATTTGTATTTCTCTGATGGTCGGTGAGACTGCATAGTTTCTTGTACACATACTCACTATTTATGCCTCAATTTATTTTGAAATTCTTTCTCCAGTCCTTCATCCACTTCACAAATGTATTACTCACTTGTGAGGGTGCTTTGTTTAACTGATTTGTCTTTTCTGCCTAATGGCTTTAGGTCCATGTGGAATCTGTTGTCACTTGACTCTGTTGATGATTCCATTTGATGAGAGAGTTTTTATTTTCTTATAATACTATCTTTTCTTTGTTACTTAAACTTCTAGGTTCATATTCAAAAGACTGTTGCCCAGACTGCCTTGTAGCATTTACCTGATATTTTCTGCTACTCTCTTTAACCAAGTGAATATCGAGTCCAGGGCCACTGGAAGAATCTGTTCTGTGAGTGACAGTGTGCAGATAGTGGTGTCCACTGCTGGCATTGCATCCACTCAAGATCAAGCAAGAAGTCCATAAAAGCAACAAGAACTTTTGTGGAATGTCTGTTTGATCTTACAAATTTTGAGATCAGTGCCCAGGTTCTCAAATGACCTCAGAGGCAATAATTAAGAGACAAATGTCATCAATTTAAACTATCTTTTTTAAGGAAAGCAAAGCCTTTTGGAAATGACCATTAAATCCTAGTGCTTATGACATGACTATATATTCTGACCCAACTTCAATGTTCTTTCCCCTTTTCACTTCAGCCCCGCTCTGTCTTCCACATTTGCCACATGGGTCTGTCCATCTTTACTGTCACTGTCCCCTCACTGGGTCTCTGGTCTTCTCTTCTCATTTCTTGACATTCTCAGCTCTCATCTCTGTGTCCCTTTCTCATTTTCACACACACACATGCTATGAGTATTCCCTGCTGAAAGGCAGGGCTCAATCTTCTTTAACCTAACTACCATCCCAAAAAAAATTATAGCAAAGCTCATTCAAGTTATGAAATGAAATTATTTTCAATATTACTGGGATAAAATTTAAGACCAAGTATAATATTACTTCGGAGGAAAAAATTTCAAAGAGCATTTTATAAAAGATGGAGGTGTTACCTCATTGAAAAGGAGCTATTAGCACCATAGCTATACTATACATTTTGGCCTTCCTGAAAACATCTTAATTCAGCTTTATGTGTAATGATTTTGCCATAGATCAGCACTTATGTTGACTGACTTCAGCAAAGCTGTCAAATACCATCAAGACTTCATAATTAAGTGGATGCCTACAGAGCATTATTATTTGCATGAAGGTAACGAAAGCAACCATCTTACCACTGAAAGATGGCTATTGATTTCCTTTTGGTCAAGCACCTTCTATTATAACCATCAAATAGTCTCCAAATTTCCCAACTACACTCTGATATAGGTACTACTAATGTCTGTAGTAGTGCAGACATTACTGTACTATTGCAGAAATAGAATAAACACATACATGGAGTAAAGAAGTGATCATCTAAATGTAGGTTTATCTCATGTCAAAGCCCATGCTTTTTCACTGCCCCACACTGCCTTAAGAACCACAGGGAGGGTTTGGATAAGGCTACAAAAGGAGTTAAAAGTAGGATACCTTCTTATGGTCTGGAAATGAAATGTACTCCAGAAAGATTCATGGGCTACAAGCTTGGCTGCTAGCTGATGGTTTTCAGAAAGTGACTGATCATAAGAGCACTAACATCACCAATAAACTCATTCATTTATGACTGGAGAGATGAATGGGCTGTTTTGGGGTGGGACATAGTTACGGGAAATAGACTTCTGCTTGTTGGCAACTATTACATGGGTAGCTTTGTTCCAGCACGCCTTCCTGCCATCTCAATGGACTTTCTCAGCAAGAACTCACAGGAGCATAGCCAGCCAACCATGGGCAGAAACTGTGAACCAAAACACATCTTTCTTCCCTTCCAACTATCTCTACTAGCTGTTTTGCAGAGCAGTATATTAACTAACAAAACCTTTAATTTCTTTTCAATTCCCATTTAATATTTTAGGTACTCTTGTTACTTATCTTTGCATGTATGCGGGTCTTTCTAATAGATTTGTTCACAGTGTGCTTGCCATTCTTTTTCTCTTGACTATAGGAAAACTATTTCCATGGAACCAAGTGTGCAAGTGTATGGGCATGAGTTACAATTTCCTCCTTATTTATTGTTTAAAACCATGACCTTGATCTGGCAAACAGTATGCTTCGTTAATAATAACTGCATTAACCATCCCTAAACAAGACAACTACAGAGGTGACACTTAGTTTCTGCAGTGGAGACAGCAGATGGCTCTTCATGGCTCCCCACTGGCCAGGCCACAGAGTGACTTTGATGGCAGCCAGTTGCCTGCCCTCTCAGGATGAGGCACACAAATACAGCTGCTCAATGGGGAGAAATCTGGATAAGAGAGACAGAAAAATGACTGCCTAAGGGGTGGGGGGGCAAGCAGGAGCCCCGAATAAGGCCAAGACCGCAGGCTCACTTACAATTGGTTCATTTTACCAAATAATTACTGCATAGGACTAACGATCATTGATATACAATCTCTGTTATGGCATGGGACACAACATAACATTCAATCTGATGCCTGGGCTTCTTGCCCATAATAAAATGTATCACATAATGAGACTAATTTCCTGCATAAAAAGAAGGTGAATAATTTTTATTTCCGGTGTAAATCATCACTATTAGGTCACAAGATGCTTTCTTTGTTCAGAAAATAAAAAAAAGGCAATGTCAACTGGAGCAGAGAAGATTGTACTATAGAGATACAGATGATAATCTTTGATGAAATCTCAGAGTTTAGAAATCATCGTAACAATTATTTTGACTACAATGGTCCAAAATCAAGATTTATAAGACAAAGAGTCAACCTTTTTTTTTTTTTCTAAATAAATCAGAAGTTTGAGTCCAGTTAGTTAAAGAACTCACCTAATGTGTCACTGGGAGAAATCACAGCAGCTTCAAAACAAAGTCTTCAAATCAAACCCATTATATGCCACCCCAGCCGGCTAGCTTCTTACTTTCGAAGTCTGCCTTTGTACACGGATCCATGGAGAACCAGCTCTCATAGTTCCACAACCGTGTGTAATGCCCAGCTGACACCCTCATCACAGTCAAACAAGTTGTCTCACATTTTGGTTTTGCATCGACCCCACTGTAAACAAAGCCTTGCCCCCATTATGCTAGAAAGTAACACACTGTTATCTTAATCATGAACGTAGTAGCTGATAGCCTCCAGCTTATTTTTCCTAGCAAGGCTCTAGGACTTTCCATGATAAGCTGTCCCTTCTGTCATATCATCTCTGCCCTTCACACTCTCTGCTCCAATCATCGGCGCCTCTTGGCTTCTGCCCAGTATTCCGAGGACCATGCTTTCCACTTTAAGCAATTTTCCTCCAGGCCATCTTGTGCTTATTCCTTTACTTCACTGTCCAGTGCTGTTTCAGCAGAGGGCTCTTTTGGCAATCTTGTTTAAAATGACACCCTTCTCTTCCAACAGCTGTTTTCCCTGCCTTATTTTTCTTCATAGAGCTGGGATACTACTGTATATAACACATAGTCCTCGCCTTGATTTACAATATCATTATAGAAAGAGTTGTAACTCTCCCAAAACCCCTAGATTGAACGACTCAAATTTATCATCTCAGAATTTGACAAGGGTAGAACCATTAAAGGGCATGATAAGTTGACACATAACCAAATCTAAATGGGGTCCTCATGATAAGGGACAACTGAACCTACAAGGAAATCCCAGGGCAGTTGGGAAAGAGAAGGAATCTTGTGAAGAGGCAGTGAATAAGTATCCATCTGCAAGTCAAGAATAAAGGCCTTGGGGAAAGCAAACATGTCAAGACATTGATCTCGGAGTTCTAGTATCGAGAGCTTTGAGAGGATAACTGTTCTATATGCTTCCTGATGTGTCCTGATCCCTTGTGTTAGCCCAGTCTAACCAGTGCAACGGCCTTTGCCATCCACCAGAAAGAGATATCTCCAGAAGAAGAATTTTTGCCTGGGACACTGCTGTCAGTGAGTGATAAATAATAGACATGTTGATGGTTTTTAAATTGTGGACTAAATAATGACTAATTTCATAATTGCTTGAAGATCTCCAAATACTTTCAGTTTTCAAAATATTGTTTCCACGCTTGGGAACTCTTCTGTTAAGCAAAGATTTTCACGGTAATGGGAATTGACCAGCTCTGTGTTTTCATCCAGATTTGTAATGGAGCCACTAATGGATTGTGTCAGGACCAAGAACCTGAGGATCATAACATGTGCTAGAAGCAAGGCTGTCACACGGTGTTTGTTATTAGGAAAATTACAGAAAAACAACCTACAGCAAAAAATCAATCAGGAATTAAAAGGAGACCAGGCAACCTGCCTCCCACGCATGTCTTTGATAGTCAAGATCAGTTTACAGCTAATTGCTGCCAGCTCTTAGATAGCTACATAACTATGGCATCATCCCCAACAAACAACTCATTCGAAGCACTGCATGTTCCTCAGTTGTGTCAATATTGCCAGTGCTTTTGTCCTCACATTAACAGGAAAATACAGGGGAGCAACAAATTGCCAATCAACACCTCAATTGATCATCCCAAGTTCTCTTGATGGCCTCACCTGGTTCCTCCAGGGACTTCTGTCTTGCTGACTGTTCTGACTTGAGCAGGCAGGGACAGACACACTTGTTAGGTTAAAAGGAAGACCTGCTGGAGACTTACAAACTCTTAAAAGAATGCAAGAGCTAGCTATATAACTAGTCTCCAAGATATGTCTGCTTGCTGCTTAAAGCCACCCAGACCTACAGAAGTAGGATATATACGACACTCATTTCCATTTAGAGTTTGTATGAGCTTAGGAGGAAAGTGGCATTGTGGTGTACACTTCTGAGAGGCCTCCATTTTCTACTTAGCTCCTTAATTCTTTGCTACAGAACAGGGAAAAATAGATGTACCACATCCCAGCTATTCTGGAAAGCTACTTTTTATGGTGTCAATGTAAAAGATCCTCCAAAGTCCCACACGTTACATCAGAAAGTCACACTGACGGTGCTACATTGGTAAACTCAGGCAACACTAAGAGGTAAAACTTGCCTGGAGCATGTGAATTACTGGACTCAAATTCTTAGGATCTTGTCCCTGCCTCTTCTCTGTTTCTGTCCTTCACAAGGTAAAGTCCCACTGTCATGTTATCCCACCACTTTGGTGGTCTGCCCAAGCAGCTATGGAATTAACACTCTGAAATCACAAACCAAATAGTCCTTTTTGCTTTTATTGTCTTCTCTCAGATGTTTTGACCAGGGAGTAAAACAGCTGCACTGATCAACCTTACAGACCAGGAAGTATGTACCATAATTAATAAAACCCAATGACAGTAATTGGAGTTAACCTGAAGGTCAGAAAAGCAAAACAGCCAGCCACTGGCTCTTATCTCTATCTCAGTCGGATATGGCGATCCTGCCTCCAGGAATCTCAGAATGAGACTGTGTTTGAGAGTTATGTCCTTCCGTTTTATATTTCTTTCTAGTGCTGGGATTAAAGGTCTGTACCACTATTGCCTGGTTTCTAGGGTAAACTAGAGTGACTACTGGGATTAAAAGTGTGTCACCACTGCCTGGTCTATAAGGCTGATCAATATGGCTATTTTACTCTCTGAACTTCAGGCAAGCTTTATTTATTAAAAATACAAGTAAAATATCACTATATTGGAGCTGAAATTTAGAAAGATCCCAAACTTGACCAAAACCATTCTGTAGGAGACAAAGATCACATTCCAGCATGCCAGAGTATGGCAGCGGAAGCTGTCACCTCTGGAACACCATACCATTTTCCTATTCTAATATTTACTTAGATCAAATTTAGCAACCGGTTCTTAGAGATGATATGTAATCTAAATCTGCTCATATACAGTAGTTGGAGGATGAAGATGATACTTGGTACATTGCCAGATATTGCTAGATAGATAATATGCTATCCTGGATTTAACAACTGTAAGGCCAGGGAAAGGACTAGCTAAGAATGAAATTCCCACACCGAAATTCAAACAAGAAATGTAAAGAGATGGCTGAAATATGAAAGGAGATAATAAATTCCACACTTTCTGGATCCACTCTTCCATTGAGGGGCATCTAGGTTGTTTCCAGGTTCTGGCTATTACAAATAATGCTGCTATGAACATAGTAGCACAAATGCTTT
>JAQHUG010000095.1:2788987-2808124 GCA_028555095.1 Dicrostonyx torquatus | reverse complement strand
CCAGTGGGGACTGACTGAGAAACCAATGATAATGGCACCGGGACCTAGCTCTTCTGCATGTATTGGCTTTTTGGAACTTATTCTATATGGATGCACATCTTCCTAGACCGAGATGGAGGGGGGGAGGGCCTTGCGCTTCCCATAGGGCAGGGTATCCTGGCCCATCTTAAAGAAGCAGGGGGAGGGTGGTGAGGTAGTGGGGGAGCGGGAGGGCCCGGAACAAGGGGAGTAAATGTAAATTCTTCTTTTAACAATTAAAAAAAATTATAATTCAAAAAAAAGGAGATAATAAAGAGAAGCCACAAAATTATTATTTGGCTCCATTTGCATATTCCAGAGGACTTTCACCAAATTATACCACATAGTTTTCAATTTGTCTTCTAAGCAATGTCCTTTGCTCTGGTGTAAATTTTAATATTTTTATTTTTGTTGTTGTTGTTATAGGTAAATACGTGTCTTACACAACATCTACTACCAATTGTCATGGGCCAACCATCTATGCATCTTGAAACAACTTTCTCATGATTGACTCAATAATTTAGGTTACAAAACAAACATCAACAAAGGCAACTTAACTGTCTCTTAAAATTGATAGTGACAAACTTCAGAATCTCTACATATGCTGCCCTATACAAAGTCAAATCTGGTACAAAACACAATAAAAAATATTTACAAAATTACCAATATCTGTGAATCCTGGCACCACCTATGAAAGTCTAATCCTAGGAGATCCAAAGTTTGGAAAAACAAAAGCAACTTAATCAAAATTTCTTGGTAGTCAGTAGTAGATGTAATTTGGCCAGCCATCTACCCCATATTTCTTGGACCAAAAGTAGCAAATGAAAAGAGAGAGACTGTCTCGTATCATTTGAGGTTGTTACCCAGTATATGTTCACCCAGAAAAATCCAGAAAAGTTCTTCAGTTATATATATATATATATGTAGTAAATTCTATTTTCAGATAAGGCCAATTTGAATTCCTTTTCAGTCAATGTAATAAAAATACATCCAAAATGTGACCCAACACTGCTCCGCATTTTCTGAATTCCTTGCAGTGCATCCTGATACCATTCCACTAGAGTCAACACTATCAATCATATTCATTTTCTAAACCATAAGTGAAAAATTCAACATTAAAAACATTTTCTAATCTGAAACAATTAGATTAATGACAATTGCTTGGCTTATGTGATGACAAAGTGTTCTGTTCAAAACCAGCCACCTTAGTGTTCATGGTTCCATGTGCACGTCCAGCACATTGTATGCTCCCCTTCTTCTTAGCCCCTAAAAACGTCTTCTCGGCCTAGTGAATGTCGGCTTGACTCTAGCTCAGTGGGAATGGTGAAGTGTGACACCAGACACCAGGTCAGAGAGGGCAACGTCTTTCCCTTCTCCCAGGATGTTCTCTTGCTATTGCTCCTACTCTCTTTCTCTCTCCTCTCCCTCTCATCTCCTTACCTTTAGAATGCAATCATCATTTTATAAGAAAGCTCAGCTATGTGAAAAGGCTGTGTAGATGTTATAACCAACAAGACCTGCTAGGTACCCTGATATCCTGATATTAGCCATATAACGGGGGAAAAGAAGCTTGTTATTGTTTCATTAGTGCTCTTAATCCATCCAACTGAGGCCTTAGGCCCCAGACATTATAAAGCAGAGACAAATCATTCCTCTATAGCCAGTCTGAATCCCTAGCTCATAGGAACTATTGGACATAAATTATTGCCATCAGCTTAACCACTATTTTGAACAGTAATATATTTTACAGACCAGTTGATAATCAATGTACACATCCCTGTCATAATTGTCTTAATACACATGATTTTTTTATTTATTTTTATTGCACTGTACATTTTTCTCTGCTACCCTCCCTGCCTCTTCCCTACCCTTCAACCCTCTCCCAAAGTCCCCATGCTCCCAATTTACTCAAGAGATCTTGTCTTTTACTACTTTCCATGTAGATTAGATCTATGTCTGTCTCTCTTAGGGTCCTCATTGTTGTCTAGGTTCTCTAGGATTGTGATTTGAGGGCTGGTTTTCTTTGCTTTATGTTTAAAAACCACTTATAAGTGAGTACATCAAAACAACTCTGAGATTCCATTTTATACCTGTAAGAATAGCCAAGATCAAAAACACTGATGACAACTTATGCTGGAGAGGTTGTGGGGTAAAGGAAGTACTCTTGTGTTGCTGGTGGAAATGCAAGCTGGTACAGGCCCTTTGGATGTCAGAGTGGCAATTTCTCAGAAAATTAGGAAACAACCTTCCTCTAGACTTAGTAATACCACCTTTGGGTATATATCCAAAGGATGCTCAATTGTGCCACAAGGACATGTGCTCAACTATGTTCATAGCAGCTTTGTTTGTCATAGCCAGAACCTGGAAACAACCTAAATGCCCCTCAATTGAAGAATGATAAGGAAAATGTGGTACATTTACACAGTGGGGTACTACACAACAGAAAAAATAACATCTTGAATTTTGCAGTCAAATGGATGGAGATAGAAACATCATTCTGAGTGAGGTAAACCAGACACAGAAAGACAATATGCTTGATGTTTAGGAGACATGAGTGTAGACTTAAATATTCATCATCTGAGCCCTTAAATAGCTTTTTACTTTGCCAGCCAACTCTCACTGCTTTTTTCTCGTAGGGCTCACCACCCTATGAAAAACGTTGTTTTGCTTTCCAAGTTTAAACATATATATGTATATTTATATATACATGTACATATATTATACATCAGTATATTTTCCTTTATCTTATTATATTCTATAACTTTGATCAGACTTACCATGCTGAAATTCTATCTAATAGAATTCAAACCAAGACACAAACCACCTACCGAAAATATTTGTGATATATGTACATACACACACATGCATACGCACACATGCATACACACATATCTCTAAGTACAATCCACTGACACAGATTTTTTTTAACCTCCTAGATGTAACAGCAAAAATTAAAGTGTTGTTTCCACCAGTAAAGTTGTTGTACGTTGCTTTGCTGGTTAATGTGATAACAGCATTGAGATATTTAATAACAAAATGCACATTTGCTATGTGTGGCCTATAAACAGTCTTCTTAGAGAAAGTAATTACCTTGCTCCTGTAGGGAAGCTTGACCTTTACAGACTATAGGGAAGCTGGCAGCAGAAATACCCCCAAGACTACCCTGCCGGAAACACCATAGATGTGCTTTTTACGGGTGTCCAATGTGACCAGCAATGAAAGGATATCATCAAGTCAATGTTGATTGGCATGGTGTTGTTATATTTGACTACAAACCCAAAACCTACTACCCAGATTTTCTGGCCAAGCAGATACTTTGGTTCAGACAAACAACAAGTAACTTACCTTTCTAAAATCCAATGATTTTATTTGCCTGAATTGAGTGGCTATTTAAGTAAATAATCCACTCAAATCCATTAAAGAGTGTGAGTCTTTTAATTTTATTCTCTCATTGCCTTTCCTACAAACCCTTTTCCCAGAAAGCTTTTCTTTTTCCATGAAGCAAATATCTATATAGCAATGTAACAAATGATGGGGATACAAAGCCAGCCCGAGCCTCGCTTCCCAGAGCTTACAGCTTAGCAGGTGACATAGACAAAGGAGAGCCACCCAAAAGCATAGGAGCCCACTCGAGGTGACTGCATAGAACACAGTTCATATCCTCCCATCCTCCACCGCTTCCTCTACAAGTGTTACTTTGCTAGTCTTCCTACTAGGAAGAGCCAGCAACTTCTGAATCTTTTGCCTCTGGGTCTGTTCATGTGCCTTCTTTTAGTTAATATCGCATTTGCCACAATGATATAAATAGGGCATTTACACCATGAGCTCACATTGTTCTGTTCTGGTTGCAAGCCTAAAATAAGAATGTGAATGAGCTTAGGACGGTCATCTAGAAAGGCCACTGGAAGGGTGATGCGATGGACAGCCTGACAAACACCACTCACATAATTGTTGACACCCTAGACCATCTATGCCCATTCATTACTCAGATGACTCAAGGCAACATCCAGCAAGGTAGATGACTATGATTTCAGACAACTCAGTCTAGCCCATACTGCTAACCCTTATGATTATTGCCAAACAAATGTTAGTGTTTGAAGGCAGTAAGGTTTGGTGTGAATTGCTGCTATCTAAAAGAAAACATAAAAAGAAATAAAAAGAAAGGATGATTTTGAAAATATTTGCTGGGCTAGACATATTGGCATTAGTCATTAAGCACTTGGAAGGTTTAAGCCAAAGGATCACAAATTTACAGCCAGACTCGATGGTATAAGAAAATCCCACAAGCCAGGGCACACCAAACAAAAATAGAAAATAAATGACAAAACAAAGGCACTAGAAAAAAACTTAAATTACTAAGATAAACAAATAATACAATGACCAGATTTTAATCAGTGCCATGATTCTTCACGAATAAAGCAGGAGATCATGACAACCCGTCTCTAAGGTGATTGAATCTTCATGACTCTGTCTCCATGAGGCCAACAGAATATGGTAGAAATGATAAGAACCTTAAACTTGGTCAAGGCATTGCAGCTTCTACTGTAGTCTCAGCTCAGGCTCATGCCATAAGGTTACCATAGGAGACCAACAGAGAGTCCCAAGTTTAAAACAGAGACTTCCCACCCACACAGAACCAATCAGCAGTCTTGCAAGGGACTAACTTTAGAAAGAGAACTTACTGCCAGGCCACTCTGCAAATTACTAACTTCAGACAGCTCCTGAGGGCAACCTAACCAAAGAGCTGTTCAGCTAAATACATCTAAATTCTTTTATTGTTGTTGCTGCTTGGTTGTTTGTTGTTGTTGTTGTTGTTTGGTTTTGTTGTTTTGAGACATGGTCTCCTTGTGTAGCTATGGCTAGTCTGGAACTCTCTGTATAGATCAGGCTGGCCTCCAACTTACTGAGATCTACCTGACTTTGTGTCCTGGATGCCTCACAACCAAATTCTTGACCCACAAAAACTATGAGAGCTGGGAATACGACTTGCTTTCATAAATTACAAATCTCTGGAGTGATTTATTACTAAACCAAGTAAGTAACATAAGAACCTGAGCCTTTTTTTATTTATAAGTCCTGAGGATCATACACTATATGACCCAGAACCAGCTGCCCAGGGATAATACCCACAGTAATCTGGGATCTCCCACATCAAGAAAAGGTCCCACAGGCAAGCCCACATGCCAATCTGATGGAGATAAATACTCAAATGAGTTTTTATCTTCCCAGGTCACTCTAGTTTGCATCAAGTTGATAAAAAAAAAAAAACTAATGACCACATATTACATTCTAGGAATTTCTCCAAGAAAGCTGGTATTCTTGTTAATTCAACAAACAGAACCTGGTTCAGAGGAATTTTTTTTAATGATTTTAATTCTAAAAAGCAATGACTCTTTTAGTTATAAATAATTCAGTGACTACCGACAGATTGGGAAAGACAGCACGAAGTTAGAGAAGTGCAGAGGCTTAGGACTTGAGTGGCGCTGTCATGTGCTTATTTCACCTCTGTCCCTCCTGTGGCTTCAGCACTCCACATCGGAGAAGGAATGCATATTGGGGAAGTCTTAAAGAAAAATTAAATTCTTTTAACACTGGTAATCATACTGTAGTATGATAGACTCTTTCCTGAGAATACAGAAAATCAAGTAGGTGAATTTCTGACTGAGGCAGGGGGAGTACCTTCTGAGGGCAGAATATGGAAGGGTAGACTTTCAAAGTCTACCTGAGCCCCAAAACATCATTTGAGCTTCCTGGTGTGTGATTTCCTAACCCTCGAATTCTAGCGAGGGCTTGAGAGAACCATCTGGTTAAATCCCCCTTCTACAATCACCTCTCTGTCCTTAGCTATGCCAGACCACGGGGTCTGCATCAGTGAATCAGCCTGCACCCCAATTTTCTCAACTAAAATAGACTAGTAATGGAAAAGAAACCTCTTATCAAGAGTCATCCTCAGAAATTGATAGCTATTTTTTATTTAAAACTAACATACAAATATTCATTCATTGTCTAAGCTTTTGGACATTTTTTACGTGGTGTGAAAATTTAAGTGTGATTGAAGAACAATCACTAGTAAAGGTTTTTATTCACATCTTTCCTCAAATCTTTTACCTACACCTTTACTTCACAAATTATTTGGTTGTTTGTTTTTGTCTCAATTTTCCTGTATTAAAACTTTCTATACAATTTAGCCTTAATAAAAATAGCTATTTTAATCTCTACATTTATATTTCATTGCTTTTCATAATGATAAAAATGATTATCTAAGTTCAGTGATATGATCAGCTGGCATGCACAGGTTTGGAAACTCCTCAGTGAAGGTAATTGGAGCAGAGTGTACAATGGGCCAATAGCCATACCAGAAAGAACCCATTTGCTTTGAGCACCAAAGGTATTCAATAACAGTCTGTACACTCTCTGTAAGTAACAGATATTATTACTTTGTGGATTAATGGAGCCTCAAACTGGGCTTCAAGACTCATACCTGTAAAACCAGCACTTGGGAGGCTGAGGATGGAATATTCTTATGTAGGGAATTGCAAGTCAGCCTGGGATACAAAGTAAAAATTTGAAGAAAGAAAGAGAAAGGTGGGAGAGGAGGGAGGGAGGGAGGAGGAAAGGAAAGAAAAATGAAGGAAGGAGAGAGGGAGGGAAGACGGGGGGAGAAGGAAAGAAAGAGGGAGGGAGAGAGGGACAGAGGGAGGGAGGGAGGAACAAACGGAGGGAGGGAGGAACGGAAGAAGTAGATGTCTGAACCACAATGCCATTTCTAGGATGACCTTTAAAAGTCTAAAGTCCTTGAGGTTAATTGCCCTCGGCTTCCATCTAGCTTTGTATCTTTGGGAAGGAGCAGTGGCTCTGATTTCTAACTTTATTGCTACTACAATGGGGAAAATAAATAATAATAAATAATGATTGAAAATTTGTGCTTTGGGTTGCTGCCCGTGTCTGCCATTGAGCAGATGTACAACTGGGAGTGAGTTGTTTAATCTCACTAATGCCCAGTTTTCTCTCTTGTAAAATGGCACTAATAATCATACCTACTTTCTGGGGTTGTTTTCTGAGTTTAATGATATAACATATGTGAAATAGTTAAAACCAGAAACTGGCAATTTGCAGACACTAAATAAATAGCAGTTGCTATCACTTCTGCGGGTGTTGAGAAAATTAAATCCGGCATAGACGTAAAGTAGCTCATAAAGTTTCCAGCGAGAGCAGGCACTCCATGACTGGTGGCTATTGTTAACATTATTAAGTGTTAATTTGCTAAGACATGAGAAGTAGCTATTATTACCGTTCTTTTCATGGATGATGCATTACAGAAGCATGACAACTTATCAAGGATGCAAATCTAGCCGTAGAAATACCCTCTACACTTAAAATCTGAAACAATTTTATATGATGCCCCAACTGAAGAATTCACAGCCAAAAGGAAAAAGATAAAAAAACAATCTTCAGCTTAACAATTGTGGGACATTTCATTGTAAAAGTTATATAAGAGAATTTAGCCCTGAAGAAATGTTGGGGTCATGGATATATTTTAATATCCCCCCTAGACACTTCGCTTTTTATTTCTCTACATGTAGGCCCAGTGTAGTATGTACTACCGGCATGCCATGCTACCACCACCTGAAAGCGAGGTAACACATCTCTCTGAATTACTTTTGAAAACAGCATTATAAAAAACAATTCTACGTCCTCTCACTTAACTGAACTGGACTTAAACAGACCAAGAAAAACAAAGACAATCCCAAATAAGCATTTCTTCAGGGGTTATCAAGGCCTTTTTAGGGGTTCAAGATATTTTAGAAAATGGTAGCTCTCTGGCTTTGACTTTCAACAATAGCCCTTTAAAAAGGGGAAAGGAGTCTAAATTGTCTATGTAATTTACTAGCCAGAGCTTAGAATGCACACCCACATACAAACTATTCACTTCGCTGCTGTTTGCTGAGTCTAAGATTGATCCATCTGTCCAGTTTGTCTTCTTATCGTTTCTCATAAATTGCTTATGTTAAGATCAGCCAATAGACACATGTACCAAAATCCATTAGGCCCTGAAAGGAAAATATGTAATTAAGGACCACCCCCCTTTCCACTGTGGAAACTCTCTGCGGCATTTGGCAAAATTGTTGCTTTTAAGTTTGCTTTGTGAAGAAGGATTTGGTGACTCCTAACCCTCAAGGGTTGTTCTCTGACCCATCACTTTTCTTCACCATCTGGCGTGTTTACTTGAAGCAAACGCCATGGGTCAGAGGGCAGAGCAGACATGTGGAGGGACAGCTTTGTCATAAAAGCAATAAAGAATGAGTGGGTGCTTCAGAATACCGTACTGTGCATTTTGTTCAGTCACTAAGCACAATGAGGTAAGGTTAGTCAGATGGCTAAACACAAAATCAGTCAGCTACCACGAAGCCCAGCAGACGGGTAAAATGCAAGATGCCCAAGTTCAAAATCTTGAGTGTTTTTGCCTTTTCCATTTCTAGGAGATCCTCTTAATGCTTTGCTGGGCACATTGCAGCAATATGTTACACCAGACACAGGGGGAAAGTGGCTTATAGGCTAAATTAACCAGATTGATTATTCAGGAAGTGTTGATCGCCCAATAATCCCCAAGCAACGAAATTAAAGATAGATGGAATAGAGTAAGGAACTAAAGATCAGAAAAATCAATGTTTTCATATCCCAAGCCGACGTTGTAATGAGATGATGATGATGAATTTTATTTGTCAATAATCGAGGCTTCTTTTAAAAAGAACAGCTCAGAAGTGGACAGTGACATCAATTATTAACTTCAGATGGGGGCCATATGTATGAAGCCCCCAACTTGTTACTCTAGCCTAAAAATAGGGTCTGTGTAGGTGAAGCTGTGAAATATTCAGTACATCAATCCCTTTCCCAAACCCTAAGATCCATCTGTGAAGCACTACTATATTAGTTACTTGCTACTGTGAAGAAATACCCCGACAGAAGCAACGTAATGGAGGAAAGATTTGTTTGGGCTCCCAATTTCAGAGGACATGATCCGTCATGACAAGGAGTCCATGAAGGTGAGCAAGCACTGACAGCTGTCAAGGCTTACATGGGAGGCTGTTTGCTCATGTGTTAGCAACCAGGAAATAAAACTGGCACAAGTGCTGGCTGGTGGTAAACCTCAATGTAGAGCCCCTCCAGCCTGCCTTCCAAATATTCTCTAACCTCCCAAAATGGTACCAATGACAGGGAGCCAAGTGTTCAAACACATGAGCCTCTAGGGGACATTTTACATTTAAGCTACAACTACTTGTGGCTTCCTTTACAAAGCTTGTTTGAAGCCTAGAGATCTCTTAAATATTTATTTCTTCGGATCTCGGGTTCACTGAGAATGTTTCCTTGTTGTCTTATTACACAAGGAAAGAGAGATGCGAGACTTCCAGTTCTGCTAAGGTCACCATCTCATTCTCACTTCAAATGGTCGTCCGTCATCTTTGAACATCTCAGAAGCAAAATAGTCCTGGACCTGAAACTCACAAAAGATTTGTGTTTCTATCCATCCGTCAGGTAAAGAAGGAAACCACCACACGTCCTGAGCTGAGGCTGATTAAAGGAAAGTTAGTCAGCAAAAGAAAATGAAAAGGGGATTTTCTTCCTCCGGAAAAAAAAAATGTAATAAAACAAAGGGGAAAGATTAAAGGAGACCTCCCTCTTGCAGCCTGATTGTCAGGGGAGACTTCTTCACACTGCGAATAGGCTTTGATCCTGGAGGCTCTGCATTTTCAGTCTTTGCCAAGTAGGTAAAAGGGAAGTCCCTTGTGGAAGTTTTTCTCATATGGTGCTTTTCAGAGAAAGAAGCCCTAGCTATCAAGATTTCTATCCCTTGCAACATTTCTCTTGAAAAATTCATAGCGCGGAGCACTGCCATTCTCTTTACAATTCCAGATTCTCTGTAAAGGGTAGCTATTTGCCCAAGTTTGTCCTTGCCAGTTTAGAATTGATCATACTATAGATAATTTATAGGCAGGCATGGAGATCATACTAATGTGTCCACTTACAGCAAAGATGGGATTCCCAGGCTTCTTTTGAAGAAAAAAAGCCTTCTGGTGAAGTTTCCTCATTCATATTTAATAGACTAGTTCATGCAAGAAAGAGCAAGAAAGGGGTTTTGGACACAAAGAGAACACTAGTCTGACTGGAGGGGTGACCCTGGACAGAGCCCTCAATTCCTGTGACTTCCAGTTTCCCTTCTATGAAAGTGAAGATCGTACTGTTCACCTTTCAGGATTGCCAGGAAAATGAGCTGAGATAATGTCGGTCAAAATGTCCAGCTCAGGGCACTCAGAAAACGTTGCTATCATTACACTTTAGTTTCATACAAAAAAAAAGCTGTCCATTGAGAAAATACGTTTTCCCTCAATAAGGAAAACTGAAAGCTTACTCCGACACTATATTTAAATCTGATGCTCAGAAAACATGTGTTGCTAGAATTTCCCCTACATCGCGTGTAAGCTTTTTCATGTATCACTCTTCTTTGGGTAGTAATTCTACTGTTTTCATGGGGAAAGCTGAGACTCAGGCAAAGGAGAGCCATGGGGCCTAGAACCCGAAGGAAGGCTTAGGAAGAAATTACTTCAAATGCCTTTCTTAGTAAAGGAGATAGGGTTTGATGTAAAGAAAGAAATCCTTGCAGTGTGAATCAAAGGTACAAACTTGATCTCAGTTCATATAAATCAATATTTAGAATCCGGTATTTTGAAAAGCACAGCTTTTAGTTGGCAAAGAATGATGGAGGAGAGAGAATACCATGCCTCTTTTTGAAGACCGTAGCATCTTCACTTGAACTTCCTATCCATTATTTCTACAACCCATGTAGGAGCTCTGAGGAGTCAAGGCATCCTTCTGCTGTCATTCAGTGCATGCGGCATGGACTCGATGTGGAAGGCCAGTCTGCCTTACCAGTTGAGTGGCTCAGCACCAGTTCTCTCCAGTTTGGATGTGGTGTGTTTCCCAAAGCTCATGTGACTTGAAAGCTTGCTTGTCCACACTGTGGCTCTGGAGGATGGTGAACGCACTTAAGAGCTGGGTCCTAGAAGGGAGTTTGAGGTCATTTGTGGTCTGTCCTCAAGTGGAACCGTGAGGTATTATTCTCCTCATTCTCTCACTTCCCAGGCTTGAAGGAAGAAGCCTCCTCGGCCTCCCACTGCCATGTGCTACCTGCAATGACCTCCAAAGCAATAATCTCAACCAGGGAGGAACTGGGAAAGAAACAATATTGCCTCTTTTTATGTTGATAGTCACAGACACTTTGTTACAGTAATAGAAAGTTACCCACCTGTTTACCATATTTAATCTTGCTCTTCAGAAAATGGGGAAATTGCACCTACCTTATAAAGTTTGGTGACAATAAGATAAATGAATGAAGGAGAGGAGAGAGAGAGAGAGAAATAGAGAGAGACTGGGGTTTGAGTCTAAGAGAGGTGAGCCAACACTAATTGGAATGGCAAACACACAACATACCAAATTACCTGGTGTACCAAAATCACTTTTACCATCAGTTAGAGGGAGGAAGGATTTCCCTGAGCACACAGTTGTGCCAGTCCCTCCTTTGGATGGCAGTGGGAGCATGAAGGAACTTACTCTTACCAACTAGGATACAGAGAGAACTGGAGTCAGTAGCTCAGCTAGGCTACACCCACTTAGGCCAAGTGTCTGCAACCTTCCTCCTCCAGCTAAGGCCCCACTTTCTGAGGGTTCCAAAACTTCCCAAAACAGTATCGTGAGTTGGGCCACCAGTAATTCTGAATAACAAGATGAAATATAAGACATTTCACATTCAAACTAAAAACCAGTGATTTCTCAATGAATTGGTGTAAGATACATGCATGCTAATCTTAAAGGTGATATCGTTCACTTTTAAGGTGGCAAATTATATTGTTTTCACACTAATTCATGATTTTATACTTTTCCCAATTTCCTACAATGTATAAATAATATTATTAAGTAAATAAATGTGAGATAGCCTGGGATCGGTAAATATGTATTGATCATTTCCTGTCTAGTAGGTCCTAGGTGGGCTAACTTACATTCAGTTCAATAGGACTTTCTTCCTGGCACCCGTCATAAGTGCTTATGGGAAAGGCATCTAGCAATAACAAAAAGGACTAGCTATTGTCATTTCTTCACATTTATAAAGGTTTCCTATTTTCTCTCATTTATTAAGTGTTGTTATGAGTATAAGCATCTCCCACTTTTTTGTGAATGGTTATTTATTTCAAATAAGGATTTATATATGAACAATCACAGAGATTAAGTATCTACAGTAACTGAGGTGCTTATGACCCCTGTAGATGATACTAATTCACACAAGAGACCTAACAGTAGAACAACAATGTCCCACTTTGCAGAGGAAGATGTTGAGACCCAGAGAGTCTGGAACTTTTAGCATCCAGGTCCCCCTGTCCCCAGGTGTCTGTCACCATGTATTTCCATTTCAACAAATGATCAAGCATGTATCTGTTTCCCTAAGCAGGGTACACCTATAAAACCGCACAGGCTGTTTGGTAGACCACAAGGTTTTTAACAGCATCCCATATTTCTGTTTTGAGTCTCTTGCCGCTTGGGTAAACATTGTACTTCTCATTGGATATACTGTAAGTCATTAAAGTCAGTAAATAGCAGAAATGAATAAAACAGCAACTTAGATATTTTTAACACCTCGGAGTTAAAACCACTTTGCAGTGGGGAAGAAGAACAGATGCCCGCTTCTAAATGTGAGAGCCACCAACTGGGAATTTGCTAGTTGTAACTGCTGCCATCTGTTTTCCACTGTTCTTTTTACCTGCCTTTCTCAGACTTCGTTTTTGAATTCTGGGCCATGGTTTCTTCAGATGGGCAGGGAGGAGTGGGAGGGACTCCAAATTTGAAATTTTTCCAGGTCTCCCTCCTGCCTTAAATCAAAGGTAACATCTCAGGGGGTGGGGAGATCATGAGTGCCATTATTCAACCACTGCCTTTTATCCTTCCACCCATTCTTTGTACGCCCATCTCTATATATGCATTTCTTCTCCTTAATCAACTTCCTGCTTTTCCTAAGGGCTTCACGGAAATGCCTCTCTGATGCCAATTAGGGCTCTGCTGCGTGAATTAGCTTCTTCCCTGACTGAATAAATAATTTTAGGCAAGCCATGTATTCACACAGAACTTACTTTATCAGCATTCACCTTGTATTCAGCACCGGTGTTGTGGGCTTTTCCTCTAGAACCAATGCTGAGGGAGAATGTTACTTGTACCAAAGGGAAACATATAAAATAGACAGGTTAATAGGACTGGGAAGGCCGGTGAGAGCCTGTTCCAATTCAGCCTTGTGCCTTCAAGTAGAATTTTTCTAACTATACAAGAAAGAGACAATCTGCCCTT
Source organism: Dicrostonyx torquatus (assembly GCA_028555095.1). Taxonomy (NCBI): domain Eukaryota; kingdom Metazoa; phylum Chordata; class Mammalia; order Rodentia; family Cricetidae; genus Dicrostonyx; species Dicrostonyx torquatus. Next base: position 2,794,720 of record JAQHUG010000095.1, on the reverse strand, counting down.
TTCTCTCGGGAACATCTGTAGGGGAGGTTTCTCCACGTTTGATTGTAATTCGCTGTGGCATATGTGCATGTAACTTCCAGCTAAAGGCCAACAATGAGCTACAATAATCGGCCACCCTGCCAATGAACCTGCTTCCTAAATCAGCATATTAAAAGCAGCCTTCTCACTTTTACAGAAGAATAAGGCTGAAGGAGAAAGGCAGCCAGTTAGTGACACAACACTAAATGCCAACTCTTCTGCCTGGAAGCCAACGTGGAAAGGGGATGTTTCAGATGGCTGAGCTATGGCTATGAAACTTTGGTTTGGTTTGAGAATAAGAAATAGAGAAAGGAGTAGGGGCTGTCAATATGACCAACTAAACTGCCAGTCCAAAGCCAAAAACACCAACCTAAACAAGCAAACTAATCTCCATTATGTTAGAGGCGAAGAGCCTTACCTAGGTAAGCTTTACCCAGAGCAAAATACAGATAGGAACACAACTTAGGCTAATTTAGAAGGAGTTTTGAGTTTAGCACGAGCCTCCAAAGAGCTGCAGAAAGCTGAAGATTATCAGCAAAGGTACATGTGACCAGGGATCTTACAGATTGAGAAACATATGAGGAATGTGGGATCCAAACCTAGACCAGTAAAGCATGTGTGTGCACCTACAGCACACCAACATTATAACAACATTGACTCAAGGCACAGACAAGCACTCACAGTCTTGGATGAGAGACCAGACCGTTCCAGGTACCAAGATGCCATCATTTCGTATTTGTCGTACCTTGTCCTGTTAGGCACATTGGTATCTGAGTGTCCTCAAGATTAGGATATCAAATCAGACTATCACAAGTCAGATCTCCCCTGAAACTAACCCTTACTACTAATTTTAAAGATACAAGTAGTGGGGGAAGGACAACAGACAAATGATGGGTCCTTCAGGCCACTCCTCCCTCATTGTGCATGGCCTCTGTCTGGAGCAACAGATGAGACCTAGAAGTAGTGCTTCACAGATACATTCTGGGTTCCAGACTCCGATTGTGTTCAGGTCCTGAAGTGGGGAAGGGGCATCCGTGCAAGTAACACTTTGACTACCAAGTGGATTGCACTCAAGTGACCCCAAATAACTCAGGGCGTCTTTATTTATACTTAAACAGGGTTTTTCTTACCAGGATTACATGAACAGCTTTGTTATCAGTTTCCATTTTTGACTTTAAGAAATATATCACAATTTAAAGAAAACATCATGATAATTATGAAAGCCCCATTGTTCCCTTTATACTTACCCAACTTCATCTTCCCACCCCCTGTATAACCATCTTTTAGACATAGAGTTCAGTATTTTGGAGGCTAACTAAATATTGAGCCAGACACACCCTGCTCTTGCAGAACTCTTGTCAGCTGCCAGCTACTTGTGGTTACAAAGTTAAAAAGTAATAGACATGAGCACAATACTTTCAGGACAACAATATTCAAACCCCAAAAATTCTTTCAGGTCTGCAAAATACGTTTTTATACAATTCCCTTTTCTACAAGAGGGTCCCATGCCACAATCTCTCTGTAAAGGGCAGACTCTGGTAAGGCACTCTTTCCCATCCCACTATACCATGCTTCTCCCTCAAATATAAGTTCTTGTGTATGGTAGATGGATCTCTCCATCCCATATTTTCCATTGCATATTCACATCAGAATATACTAGCTCTTTTCATTGATTTTGTATGATTGGTGCCCAGGGAACTCACTCTCAACAGTTGGCACTATGTGTATTCCTGAGGCCTTCCCCTTATTCTGTCTGCAAGCCCTACTCTCCTTTCCAGAACTGTGAGAAATGGTTAATGTTCCAAGAGTTGCTTTCTCATATGTACCTAAATATCCCTATTGAGAAAGATAAACTACCAGGATTAGGAGTTTCTAGGCAAGAGATTTGAGAATCATTAGCCTCCCTATTGAATCTTAGGGGAAAATATTTTTAAAAGAATAGAATTTCCAGGGATAATTACAGCTATTGAATGTATGACTGACAAAATAAAAGTAAAATAAAAGTAAAAACCACCCAAAGAATAAGCAAGAGAAATAAGAGAGAAAAAAAGCCTTTAAGATGCAAGAACTTTGCAGATTTCTATGCTGTACCGTGGGCTACTGGTCCTTGCTAAATGAGAGTCTATTTCCACAGGTTCCTTGCCCTGCAGAAACCATTTGGAAAGGTGGTCATATGCTGATCTGAGACTAGGCTGCACAGCTCCTGACAGACACTCATCTCCTCAGGAAAGATGTGAGTTCTGACACACCTGTATTTTATACCCTAAGCCACAGAACAAAATACAACCACTGAGCCAATCACATATTTCCATAAATAATGTTTCAGTAGGGCACTGCCAATCAAGCCTTTTGCCACATTGGTGTCTTTGATACTGTTCTCCTTACAAAGCAGAGTTGGAGGCTACAACAAAGACCACTTTAAATCTATACCATACTCTGAGTAAATAAATGACCAACTCTTTTCTGACAATATTATATATCCCTAGTGACATTCTCTAGGGAGTCAAGTCTCATTTTCTAGGTTCTGTTTACTATAGATAATCCTTGACTAAGGACATACTACTTAGGGCTAAGTACAGATCACAATTTTCCTCCTAGCAAATGTCATTATGCTGAAGATTAGACTAAATCATCCCTCTTTTTCCCCTTGGGAGCATCTCTTATACCAGTAAAGGAAGCAAATGGATCTCATGCCAGATGCTACCGCCCCTCCCACTGCCAAAATGTCAATCAGATGTGGCCTCAAGGAAGAAATGAACATAAAGAGTCACATTACACATGACAGTGATGTGGAGTGAATGTCATAACACAGACGTGTACTAGACACACAAAAACAGAGAAGGGATCGATAAATCTAGCTTGAGAAGGGAGATATAACAATAAAGGAAGAATTAGGGAAGTCAAAGTTAAAATTTGAAAGTCAGAGCAAAGAAGAGAATTGCAGAGGGCACCATGCATCCCTCACACACACACACACACACACACACACACACACACACAATGTGTGAATAAATAGAAAGATAGGAAGATGATAAATAGATAACACGCACATAAATATTGTGTCATGAAATTATACATATTCGTGGAATTCATTGAATGAGAAGGAAAGAGAGCTTGTATATATCTAACTTCAGAACCTGAAATACTTGAACTCTCCAGGATGCTAAGAGCAACCAAGAGGGCAAAGATAAGGGAAACTCATTAGAAGTTCAAAGTGTAACTACAGAAGAAAATTCTTGAGAGTAAACTTAGTTCTAGAAAGTCTCTTTCTTTGCTGTCTTTTCTTTCCTTTCATAAAGAACTTTGTTCCTGCACTTACTCTCAATTTTGCATGACTCCAGTGGACACTAATAGATCTTCAAGGCTAAACATCACAAACAAGTTTGCCTCATGATGGGAGAAATGACAGCAAAGGGAATTAACCAAAGAGAAACCCATACCCCTCAGTTACCAAAACCCTCATCTACAGTTAAATCAAGATCTTTCTATCCTAAAATGCCAAATTTATCTCTTTTGACTCTCTCTCTATTTTTGAGTCATGAGTTGCCATAAATTAACAAAAAAAAATCTGTGTTAATGGAAACTTTACTTTCTTAGTAAAATGTTTCTATCACAAATTGGAGATCATAGATCATAGTTGTAGTCAGATTTTTCTTAGGGCCACCAGCTTACAAATAACAACACAGAGTCTTATTATTAATTAGAAAATTTGGCCTTAGCTTATGCTTGTCCCACTAACTCTTTTAACTTATATTAACTCCTTTATTTTAATCCATATTCTGCCCACATTGCATTAACTTTCTTCTATCCTGAACTTCCTGTTTCTTCTCCATGTCCTACCAGCAAATCCAGCCTTTCTTCTTACCAGAATTCTCTCTTTTTGGAAGCCCCATCTAAACCTCATGACTAGCTATTGGACTTTCATCTTTTTATTACACCAGTCACAACAATACATCTTTATACAGTGTACAAATATCCCACAACATTTTTCCCTTTTTGTCTAAATACAAAAGGAGGACTATAACTCTGAAACAATAAAATTATATCTCATAATTCTTTGGTTTTATTTTGACTCTTTAAAACTTTTAATGTATAAATATTATCTCTAAATTTATAAGAATATATATATATGTATATACACACACACTTTCTGTTGTGGTTTTAATGGACATATACAGCACTAATTGTTAGAAATAGGCTTCATCTCTCTTTCTGTTCATGATTTCAGGCCTGACTCTGAAGCAAGTAACTAGAAATTAAGCTTATATACTCCTGTGATCCTATAACCCCTATCTGCTGCATATGACATGTAAAACGTTTACGTGTTCTGCAGTGAACTGTGACTGTTCCTAATTGTAACATTTGAAATCTCCAAAAGGATGATGGAGCCCTATAACCATGATCAGCTTTGGACTACAAACTTCTAAGGACAACTCCAAAGCAGTTACCTAAGATGACCCAAGCCCTGCACTTTCACATCACACAGGACTGAAGAACAGCTAACTCTCCCAGAACTTGACCATTATCTCAATTTTCTCAAGGGCTCCAAAGATGACATTGCCCCCAGACAGTACAAGGCAATTTTATTGACATGATGCCCACATTCTCAAGAAGTAGAATGGTTGGTTTTTTATCATACAGTAAGTTATGGATGTTTATCGTCATTTAGGGGGGTTAGCTGCAAATTGTTATTGGTCATGATAAGAGAGAAAACTAAGCAAGGGAAGTTGGATTCAGGAAGCTCTTTCTGAAAAAAAAAATGGGAATATGGAAAGGATAAGAACAAGGGGCAAACTATGGAATCTAATTTAAACTAAAAATGAACTATTAATCTCAAATATTTTACATTAGTATAGATATTTGTATATTGATATAAATTAAAGGATATTTAATTATATATAAATATATAAAAATAAATATTATATAAATATATAATATAATATATTTAATTATATTAAAGAATATTTAATTTATATCAATACACAAAAACATGCTCTATTATATTTCTACATTTGTTTAATATATTTTATACAAATTTAAGATTATTTTTGTGTGTATATATATATTATATATATTCTTGTTAAGGTATTATACCTATGCAACTCATTTTAAGATATAAAGTTCTAGTTTGTCCTTGAGGGTATTATTACAAACTATTTAGGATAATGAAGAAATACAGGTTAGTAGTTAGCCATCTATAACAAACAAACTTATAGTCCTGGTAGGTATGTTTTCAAGGTAAAAAATACATATTTTAAATGGGTTATCTTCAAACACTTCAGAGACCTACAGAATATGGTATTTAAGGTATTTTCATAGCATAAATTTATGTTTATATTTATGACAGTGAGACAGATCTGCTCTTGGTAGTGCCAAATTACTTCAAAAAAGGATAATGGGCCTCAAAGAACCTCCCTATTGAATTTGCTTTCAATGTGACAAAACTAGCAATTTTGGCAAGAAACTGCACTTGTCTTGACTGCTGACAGTATGCTGTACAAACTGGGCAGGCAGGACACAAATGAAGGCAACTGCTGAAATTTGCCAAGGCATGGTAAGACTGTCGTTCAAAATTTCTACTTCCTAATAATGTCTGTAAGCTATCCTATGCCTATAGGACAAAGACAGATGCTCTAACATTGCAGAGGAAACTTGGGTGACTGTCCAGACAGCCAGATTTCTTTGTCATTTCTATAGTTTTGAAAGTTGTTTGCT
>JAQHUG010000095.1:2747954-2787107 GCA_028555095.1 Dicrostonyx torquatus | reverse complement strand
ATGCCAAGCAATGAAATGACATCAAAAACAATCATATTTCTCTGATATTTTATATGGTGGCTAGAAAACCGACAGACTCTTTACAGACTCTCCTAGAACTTAAAAGAAGTATCTAATCTTTCCTATTTCAATGACTTCTGGGAAAGGGAACCTCAGAACTTTTGCAATTTTTTTTCCTCTTTCCTAAGGTGAACTAAAGCGAATTCTTATTTGCTGTTTTAAAAAAAAAACAGTTTAGCAATAAAAATAAGTCATGAAATGCAGGGCCTCCAGATGTATCATTTAGGACCCAAGAAATGCTATCTTTGGTATAAATATTATAGGTCTGTCATTTCTTGCCTTGGCAGCAAGATTTTCTGTAGGTGGCAAGAAGTTGTTCTTGTTCACTGACTTGGAAGGTTTTTGTTTTAATCTCCAAGGTAGAAGATTCTTATATAACCTCAAAAGACCCAAATGCATTGATAGAGATCTTTATTTCAAACACAGAAAACCAATATTTAATGACATGGTTTAGTTATGGAACAGTATTACATCAGGAGCAGGACATCTCTGTTATGTGTCCTGGCCTTGCTGTTTTTATTGTTTGAGGAGATTTTGTTCCCTTGCGCATGGTGTTTTTAGAGAGAAGCATCAGAATAAGCTTGCAGTTCTGGTCAACTACAATACCCTGATAAACAAATTTCTAAAGAAATCCAAAGACCTTAAAACAAGTTGGCGGGAAGATACTGGGGGATCCCCAGTTTCATACCTCCAAACCTTCCTTAAAACACCAGGTTGTCACCGGTCAAGTGACTGCTTCATTTTTCAAGACCAAATGAGTGTCTAGTTACCACTAATACCCAGTTGTTTCTGTTTCTTTGATTTTTGTCATATATTTAGTTGATTATATTCACCATTCATTAAATATTGGACTCTTCCTGTATACCAGGCATTATATTAAATATTAGGAATCACAGTTTCAAAAGACAAGATATGTGGCTATCCCTATTGTTGATTAATTCCTCATGATCCTATTTTGCTCAAACAAGTGCTGTCAGTTCTTGTTTGTTTGTGTGGTTCATTATCTGCAAAATAGTATTTATCAATATTTGAAGAATGCTGTTTCAGTTTTCCCATTACAGTGTGACCTCTTCTTCATATTTTTTTAAAAACAGTGCTTTCCTTTATCTTGCATAATTAGCATGGAAACAACAAAGGATAATAAATATCTTTGCAATGAAAAGTTTATCAAAATAGGTAGTTAATTTTCTCAAAGTCGAAAATTCTAGGAGACATTCTACAAGGACTAAATTCCCAAACCAAAAAATGAGGTAAGATCTGCAGGCTCCCAGCAGCTGACTGGGAAATACAAAACAGTGTTTATCCCTCTGCTGATTTGGAGCTCTTAGTGAGATAGTTTTTCTTTATTTTCATTTTGTTTCTTGACTTCTCGATGGCATTTTTTTAGACCTGCTAGGTTTTTTTGGTTAACCCTACCCTCACACCAGATCTTCCTCTTTCTCATCTCCCCTTCCCAGTCCTCCATCCCCCCACTCACCTTCAAATCACTTGGGCTCATTACCTTCCCTACCACTATCCATGAATCTTTGTCCCCAAACTTCCCGCGGGCTCCCTACCAGTTTCCTGGTATCTACTCACTCAGTCACTGAACTTTCATGAGAGAGTATGTTTGCCATATTTGAACTTTACCATCTGTAAATAATACCACCATATTATGAATCCATACGGTCTGAATTCATTCACCAGCTGTGAGTGAGCCCTCGGGATCTGATCATCTTGAAACACAATAGAGACACACCCAGAGAAGGACTTTACTAAGCCCCTGAGAATCTCTCAATTCATACAAATTGACAATGAGGATTAACCATCACAGGGAATCTACTTCCAGGTATTTGACTCTAGTCCCTGAGCCTAAGTACTGGAGCAGAAGTCCTTGAAATTTTTATGAAGATGAAATTTCAGTATAGAGTTTGAAAAAGAACGGGATGTCTAGATACGGGGTTGTTTTTTGCTAAGATCACTGTAGCACTTCCCCACTAGGTAGATCTGTCTCTTGATAGAATCCTTAATGCTAATTCAGAGCATTCTGGGACCCTGGTTCCTACTAATTCTGTTTCCCACAGAAACCACAAATAGAGGAAGCTGGAGTAGTGGACTAGATGCTCCACCCACTCACGCATACCTGACTTCAAAAGTGACCAGACACTTCTAAGCAGTCACAAATTGTTTTGATGTCAAATCATCTCCAACATGAAAGCCACATTTAAATTTCTTTTTTGAGGTACCAAGTCTATATTCTTTTAAAACGCAACCATATTATTACTTCAAAAATACTTCGAAGTAAAAGAGAATGTATTTTTCCATTATTAATAGCTCTTTTCAATTTGATTTTTAAATAGCTAAAGGAGGCTGGAGAGATAACTTGGTGAATAAAGTGGTTGGTGTGCAAGCCTAGTGAACAGAGTTCAGATCCCCAGAACTCACATAAAAATTTAAACACAGTCTAGCAAACATGGTGACTTTCAGGTCACTGAGCAACCTTAGATCAAAACTCGAGGCTAACAACATGAAGAACACCAGATCTTGTGCTCTGATATGCACACACACACACACACACACACACACACACACACACACGCAGGTGCACTAGCATAAGCATGTGCCTACACACAAACACACACACAAATTAAAAGGTCAAAAACCCCACTCACCTGCTGCTAGTTCATTTACTAAGCCTAGATTGCTGGCTCAGTCTTAATTACAAGTGACCCACCAACACTGCGGTGACATACAAAATGATCCTTGTAACAGCAGTATATACCATAGAATTTTCTTGAAGAGGGATCTGGAAAATTAAATGTAGTATTACTGAGAATGTGTAAGAATTTAAAAGTGATTATTATGCTTCTAAGGCATTAAGTCATGATGGGGATAATCAGACCAGAAGAATGACCACATTTTAAAAGGTTAGTCTTCTTTTCAGGTGAAAAACAATGTTTACATATTCACATACTTGCATAAACATTTGTGTACATTATAGATGCAATACATTTAGAAATTTGAAATGAATATAATCTCACTTGGACTGCTATTCTTTCCATTCTCTGTTTATTTGTTTTTCCATTACGAATTATTTAAAAACTATACATGTATGTATATGATGTAATCAGGAACTAAAATAGATACAATAACGTCAGCTGCCTTGCTAATTTACATAGTACCTTAATTATATAATTCCCTCTGAAAGGACATGCCAATACTTCAAAGACAGCTAAAGTATTTATGAAATATCTTACAAATTATTTAGGGGCTTGAAAAAGAAATAATTGCAAATCAATGAATCAAAACCAGAAAGTTCCTCTAAAACACTTGCATGTAAATAAGGTGCTGTCTGTAATCTAAAGTGTATGGACTTTGATCTGTAAAGGAAGGGAGAAGATAAAAGCTTTCCCCAAGGCTGATGTTACGCCCCGCCTACTAGCCTCTGTCTGCCCGTCCAGAGGTGATCTTCAACTGTTTCTTTTCTTTCTTTGTCCTGCTTTCCTCAAAATTTCATTATTTATCTGGACAAACAAGAAAGTAGTTACATGGGCACTACCTCATTGCTTCCCATTATTTGCTTGTGTTTCTATCATGTAGGTCATGTATTATATAAATATAATATACAAATACACATATTCACATAATACATACATGTGTATGAAATGACCTGGAGCTAAAGTAGATAAAACAATACTAACTGCCTAATTGATTCATAAGGTTTCTTAGCTATACAATTCCCTCCAAAAGAACATGCCACTATTTCAAAGACAGCTAAGCTGTTTATAAAATAGCTTACAAACTTTGCAATTTGAATAAATTTTACCGAAAGCACCCTCTGTCCTCCGCATCTGGAGCTTCCCACCCAGACCTATGCTATTTGACAGACAGACAGACAGCGTATCACAATCAATTAAAATTAAAAAGCATGGTTTAGATACCTGCCCATCTGCCAGCATATAATAAGGACCCCTAGAAATTTTCTGTTCAATTAAGAAAGATACATATTTTAAAATATTAAGAAATAATTAAGAAATATTGTGTCAAGAGAACGAAGAAACATACCCTCCTGCTAGGGATGCTTCCCTGGCACCTGTCATCCAAGCTCCTGGGAGACGGAGGCAGAAAGATCTGAAAGTGAAGTTGAGTGTGGGCTGCACAGCAAGAGTCTCTCAAAGACAGTGCATTTCACTTGTGACTGTGAATCTCAGCTCCAGAAGCACAAGTGACTAAACAGAAATCTCATCGCTCATCTCCTCTCACCCTGATCCTCAGCCTTAAGCTGCCAGTTACAAGTCATGCAATCATTTTGTTTTCTTTAGCTGGCCATTTAATGGTTTTTTTTTTAATTTAACTGTATTTAGCGTGGAGAGCAGGGTCTGAACTCTGCTTTTTAAAAAAAATTCTGTTCAGTACCTTCTTTAGAGACCAATGTCCAGTCTTTTTATGTATTTTCCATTCGTACAATATTGTTTGCCGATTTCATGAGCATGTCCATTTTCTTGATATTTGAAGAAAACTTGGTTGGGTGTTGGCGGAGACTGCTCGTTCATTTCCCTGCTGCCCGGATGTGAATAATCACACAGAAAGTATATTAATTACAACATTGGCCAATAGCTTATAAATATTTCTAGATAACTTTTACAACTTAAATTAACCCACATCTATTAATCTGTGTGTCACCAGGAAGCTGTGGCCTACAGGGTAGTTCTGGAGTTGGTCTCCAGCAGCTACATGGCGTCTCCTTGACTCTGCCTACTTTCTCTATATATCTGTACTATTTATTGCAACTTGCTTTTTCTTTTAAGAAATATTTAGTGTGTTTTTATACATGCATATGAGTGTGTGCATGCATTCATAAACATGTAGTGGTTCATGTATGTGTCAGTTAAAGAGCAATTTACAGAAGTCAGTTCTCTCCTTACACCATATATGTCCCAGGGATTTAACTCTGGCAGCAAGCCGCTTTACCCGCTAAGCCATGTCACAGTCCCAGGGCTATGTCATTTTTATATAATGATAACATTTTGAGTAGCTGATAAATCATGTTTGCCATTCTACAGGCTATCACCTCATTCTGTTGCTTCCTTTGGTTTGTAGAAATGTTTTAGTATCATGGAATCCCATTCGTTAGTCTTTCCATTTGTTCCAACTGCGTAAGTCTGGTTCAAAAATATCATTGCTAAGGCCAATATTCTAAAGTGTTCCTGCTAAATTCAGAGTTTTGGATCTTACACAAAGATGCTTGATTCATTTTGAAACACTTTTTGCACAGAGGGGGTACCATGTTTTGAGTCTGAACATAGGTATCCAGTTTTCCCAGTATCACTTGCTAAGGATACAGCCTGTTTTGGCTACCTTTGTCTGTGTTTTTGTCAAGAATAAGATGGCTTTAAATGTGTGTGGTTTAATGGTGGACTGACAATTCTGTTACCCTGGTCTGTATGTCAAGTTTTATTCTTGTCCCTTGCTGGCTTTGTTACCATGGCTCTGTATTATGTGTTGAAGTTAGGTCTCTTGAGAAATGGAGTGTTGCCTTTATTTTGCTCTAGATTGTTTTAGGATTGGTTTTGCTTCTACATGAATTTTAGGATTTGTGTGTGTGTGTGTGTGTGTGTGTGCATGTGTATTTCTCAAAATATTTCTCAGGATTTTTCTACTTTTTTTGAAACTACTTCTTTCCTTGATGCTACAAACTACTGATTTACCTGCCTAGTTAATTCACCTAGAGCAGTGGTTCTCAACCTTCCTAATGCTGTGACCCTTTAGTACAGTTCTTCCCATTATGGTGACTCCCAACCATAAAATTATTTTGTGGCTACTTCATAACTGTAATTTTGCTACTGTTATTAATCATAATGTAAATAAACATCTGATAAGAAGGATATCTCTTATCTGACCCTCAAAAGGGTTCATGGCTCACCGGATGAAAACTGCTGCTCTAGACAAATGTGTGAGGAAAATGTAGTATTCTACATGCCCCAAGTATAATCTATAATCTCTACCATCATCTTACAGTGTTCTCCATCTCAGCAAACAAAAGCCTCTATCATGTTTCATGAGGTTCAGACTTCGGTTACGTTCGTACAACCTTCCTTCTTCATCCTGCCCTAATCTCCAAACTAATGCTTTCTCTGGTAAATCCCTATTTAAACCTCATCTTTGATACATCTGCTACTTCCCATCTGCTCTGCTCCTTCCCAAATAATCTTTCCCATCAATAGCTCTAGCCTGGAGGTAGGAAGCAGCCAAATGGCCCCTCTTGTAGCAGTCTAATGAGGAGTTTAAATTGCATTAAAATAAAAGACTAGAAGCTCCGCGGTTAAGCGCACACATACTTTGTCTCCTTCAGTCCTTGTAACCCTCTGAGGTCGGTAGGATAAGTCCATTTGACCCATATGAGCTGAATAGTTTCTCAAAGTCACAGAATTAATGAACATGGAAGGTGGGACTCAAATTCAACTCTCTCTGGATACTTTTAATCCAGAGGTGCTATACCGCCTCTCAAACTTTGATGTTTCTAAAGGATATGATAGGCCGAAAGATGCAGTGAGGAGCAAGAGTGAGTCTTGATAAACAATTGCACTTGAAAAAAAGATGCAATAAGGATAACAAAAAGAAAAGAGCAGCTTTTGGCATCATGGAATCCGAGAGGTTTTCTCCAACATGTTTTTGAAGGGACACTGGGTAATGATCCTGAAACTGCCTATCTGTGATGATGATAGTACAACATCCCAGTGAGGGGAGTTTCTGGGGACCTGTAATTGCATTGACAACCTCGCATGGGCAAAAAGATTCTGATTACAAATCATCCAGGTGTAGTGTTTACCTGCTTTCAAAACAATTTCATCAACCATGATTCTTTTTCAGGAAATACACTGATGAAAGGGAAAGAAAAATATTATATCTCACAAATATGGCAACAAGACAGGACTGACTCAGAGAAGGGAATCATTGCATGTTCATGCCAGTGAGAATAAAAGCTTGGTCCAATAAACTTGTAGATCATCTTAGTCCAATACACAGTTTATCTGTCTGATAAAAAATGAAATTAATGACTCCACATCACCTATCTTACAATTAAAATAAGGAAACAAGAATTATGAAAACTCAAAAATATTATATGTATATACAAATAGATATTAAAGTTGTTTTTATATATTAAAGAAGAAAATTAATATATGGATTGTCCTCCTTAAAAACTTTCTAAGATAAAACTAGATTTATTTGTACTTAATGAAGAAAATATTTTAAATTGAACTACTTAAAAAGTTAACAGTTCTCAGTAGATATGATCAGTCTGTAACTTATTCAGTTATGTTTGAGACACACTTAAACTATAAAAGAATTGGGCTTTTTACATTTCTAAGCATAAGAGATAGAATTCCAGTTAATATTTAGAATAAATATAAGCATTTAACTAATTAATGGCATACAATGTCACTGTAATATTGCTGATTCCAAGAAAAATTACTTTATTAACAAATAGACACAAATTATTTTGCATATAATTAATTATCCAAAATTTTCATTTTCTCCAAAGCTAACAGTTAACTCATATCTAACGTGTAAGTGTGGCATTGAATGTATATAAGTGTAAAATGAGAGATGTGTTTTATAAAAGAAATATCTTTAAAATATAAATATGCCAGCAAAATCTAATTTTCTAAATATTAATTTGATCTGCAAAGCCACAAAACTTAAATTGCTCTTTCTCCAAATGATCATTTTTAGCTATTCAATTTATGTTTTATAGAAGTGAGGTGTAGAGTTACTGAGTAACCAAAGGTGTAATGCCTGCTCTGTAGCAGACATTTTTCAAAACTATTTTTGCTGTCTCATTGCTACATACCTGTGTAATTGATAAAATTTTCTTAACAGGAAAACTTTCACTTGAAAAAAAGATAATAATAGTAATTTGCTGTGTAATAATCCTTCTCTACACTGTGAATATGTATTACTCACATTGGTTAATAAAGAAGCTGACTGGCCAATAGCTGAACAGGATAAAGTTAGGTGAGAGAACCAAACTGATAATGATGAGAGGAAGAAAGGCAGAGACCAGAGTCACCAACCAGACACAGAAGGAGCAGGAGATGAACATGCTGCATTAATAAAGGTACCACCACATGGCAGAGTATAAGTAAGGAATATAGGTTAACTTAAAATGTAAGAGCTAGATAGTAATAAGTCTGAGCTATTGGCTGAGCATTTATAATTCATATTAAGCCTTTGTATGTTTATTTGGGAACTGCAGGCAGCACAAAATCTTTCACCTACAAATGGCACCCAATGGCCCAACATAGAACTCTAAAACTTTTCTTAAGGTATAAATATCTCAAAATTTATATATATCTTTGTCCTGATATTAATGGTCATATATATTACTANATAGTAGGAATTGTTTATATATTAGCAATATTTCTCTGTCATTCAGGGTAAAACAGCATAATGTGTGGGAGAGGGATGAACACTATTGTTAAACATATAAATTGTGTCCCCTGGCATAATGTCCATGATGAAATTATGTGGGTGGATGGGCAGGAGAATCTGGCCTGCAGTGATGTAATGACCACATTCTCAGATTGTCCTACAGTGAACCTGTACCAGGTTGACACACAGAAGACCAGAGGCACAGATATTTACACTTCCAATTCAATAGTTCACAGCTGCACTCTCCCCAAAGATAGGAGGAGTGACAGCTGGGGTTATTTTTACTTTTTAAAAGATTTATTTTTATTTTTAAATGTTAATGTTTTTAAAAAGCAAATGACAAAATTTATTCTGCTTCTGCCATTCTTTGTACTCCAATTCCTCCCCTCTCACCCTACCACATTCTGCTCCCAAGTTCACATGCTCTAGAAAAACAAAAACAAAACAAACAGCAACAAAAAATCTAATAAATTAACCCTATGTTCACTTAGGGCTACCATATATGTTCATAAAGTCATCTAATAAAACTTGACTAAACTCTCATGGGTCACATTCCCGAAGAAAACTGTCTCTTCCAGTCTCAGGAACCATCAATTGCCAATATCTTCTCGGGTAAGGGTGGGGCTTCACATTGTTTTTCCTGTCCATGCTTTTTGCTTAGTTTGATCTTGTACAGGCTGTGTGCTTGCAGTCACAGTCACTAGGACTGTTGTATGCAACAGTCTCTTCTTACCCAGAAAACATTGTTACTACATTCATCTGTGACCTCTTTCTCTTACCCTCTCTCTGTCCTTTCTTCCATGGTGATTGCTGAGCCTTGGGAGAAGGAGATAGGTATAGATGTCCCATGTAGGGGAGCATTCCTGAGCCTCTTATTCTCTGTATGTTGAATAATTATGGATCTCTGAATTATTAGCCATCTGATGAAGAAACAAGCATCTCTGGTGAGGGCTTTGAGAGACACACTCGCCTATTAGTATGAAGACAGCACTTGGGGGTACAGTTTAATAATATCTCCTCTTAACAGAATAATAGTATTAAGTTCTACCCTAGAGCCTATTACTGACATATCATGATCCATCTTGTTAAATGGGTATTAAATCTAATCAAAAAGTGGCAGCTTATTTTCATAACATTTCTATCACTGCGGCATCAGTTTGTATATCTTGTTCTAGCTTAGAGTGTTCACAGCTGGTTAAGACTGTTATTATTTTTCTCCCCAAGAAGTGTGAATCAAAACTTTCAGCATTATGGAAGTTAGCCAGTAAGAATGAGACTTCTAGCTTGGTACCAACTTGACTTCTCCGTATCTTACGTCTCAATTACCCAAACTTAGGATCACTTGGGAAGAGAGTCACAGTGAGGGGTTGTCTAGACCAGGTTGACCTGTCTCTGGGAGATTATCACGGCTATAGTAATTGATGTAGGAAGACCCAGACTGAAAGTGGGTAGCACCATTTTCTGGTTATGAATCCTGGACTGTGTAAGAGTACAAAAAGCTTACTAAGTACTAAGCGAGTGTGCATTCGTCTTTCTTTGCCCTTGATTATAGATACAATATTGCTGGCTGTTTCAGGCTCCTGACACTGTACCTTCCATGCTGTGATGAACCATAAAGTAGAATTAGAAGCTATTACAAACTTCTTTCTCTTCAACATCGTTTTTGTTGGAACATTTTATCAAGAAACAGAAATGAAAGAAAAGCAGATGATTCTGCTTACAATGACTCAGTAAAGAGTTATTTTCAGAAATGATTCATTTGAGACCCATCAGTCACTGGCATTCCCTCAAAAAACTGGGGAAATCTGAGCATTGGTTTAAAGGGGGACCTTAGAGATGTACCACAGCATCTACCCATGTAAGCTATTGTATGGTTTTGCTAGTGAGAATGGCATAGTGTAGCAATGAATTGTATATTAATGGAACTCACACTATAGGAATATGGCAAAACACAGTCTGAAACACATTTTCTTCTTTAACAGATATTTCCAAGTAAGATAGGGAGAATTTATAGTAAAGTCTTTCCAAAACAAAAGATGGGTACTCTGTGCCTATATTCAAATGCGTTTGTAGTCTGAACTGCGAGTTATGTTTATTTCCCAGTAAATTTATTTTCAATGTTCTTATATTCCAACTTCATCTTAGTACTGGAAAAATTGTCATAAACTGGGCCTTACTTATATTTTGATAAAGTTTCATTGTTTTCTCATTACAGATAAAATACAAGTACTTTGCCTGCAATAATAAAAGAGAGCATTTGACCCCTAGTTAATAGGAAAACTCTGGAGAAGAAGGGTTACAGTTTAGTAGTGGGGAGAGTAGAACTTGTAGAGGTGCATAAATTCTTAACACGGATGCAAATTGAGTGAATTTCAAAATTTCCAAGAGAGATAATCAGACACATGGGAGAGTGAGTCAGTTTGCCTCAGTGGCTATTTTGAGCAAGTCTGATTAAACTAAGAGTCTCGCTCTTGTACCTGAGTTAATTAGAGTTTCTCGCAAAAGTGTAAAAGACCTTTTGAAGGTGGAAGTAGTGTTCAGACAAAATACGTGTGACTCTAGCATTTAATACTGAGTATAAAAGAGAATGTTGGGCTTGGAAATTGATGGGCTAAAGATAGAAACTGTTCTTTGAATATGACCAGTACACTGGTTACAGATGCACTCTCCGAGGCCAAATAAAAGATGACATATAGGAAATGGCCTTAGTTATTGAAATTCAGAATAATTTTTTATTTTTGTTTTAAATACATCAAATATTTTTACCATTTCTCTAGGAGTACATCTGTAATTGAAACAGAATCATTGCTCACTGAAAGAAAAGTCAAACCAGGACAGATTAAAGGAAGCAGCATCAGGCCTCCTTTGATTTGGCTTTGACCTAAATAACTGTAGCTATGCTGTATTGGATGTATTAGGGAAGTGAACCTAGGAACATATTTAGAATTCAAATACTACAAAGTCATGCAATTAATAAATGAATGGAATAATGACCCACTAAGCTTCAAATCTGGAAGACATCTTATGTCTGGTACCTATGAATATACACAAGAAGTTGAAAGAATAGCTGCTCTCACTTGAACCAGAAGCAGAATTCCAGAACACCACAAATAAAACCCAATTTACCATCCTCAGAATAAAATTTAATATCCCCAAAATTCTTCAAGTTATGTATAAATTGAACCAAAGAACCAGTCAGGTAGATGAATAAACATTTCTAAAATCAGATATACAATGCACAGCGGAGTCAAGGCTAAGACTCTTATACTAAACCATCAACACTACGTATGTTCTTAGGAAATGTTCCATATAGCCAAGATTCTACTGTAATCAAAGGCGGGACTGGAGAGGTGTCTAAGTGGCTAAATGCACTTGCAGAGGACCCAGGTTCAGTTCCAAGTACCTACATGTTAACTCACAAACATCCATGAATCCAGTTCTAGGGGATCCAACTCCCTCTTCTGACCTCTCTGGGTAGGTGGCAGGCATGTGGTACATACATGTGGGCAAAATACCCATATGCATAAAGAAAAATGAATAAGTCATATGTGTACCTGTATCTGTGTATGGATGACTGAGAAGAGTCCCAAAACCTAACAAGATACTTTTAATCTAGCAACTCTCCTTTTAAAAATAACTCTTAAAGTATATGGCGATACAAGTTTATAGGAGATCAACACAATGAGACTCACTATATACAATGTAAAGTACCCAGTTCTTTGGGAATAGTCTTTGTATTTATAAGTGGGGTTATGAATTTGTTCAATCCCTAAAAATCTAATATTATGTAAGCATTAGAGCAATGCATGTGTACCTTTGTGAGTATGTTTTGAAATGTTACAAAATATATTATTAACATCTCTGAACTTTGAGATCGGTTAAATGTTTAAAAGGTTTATATGCTATCAACAATGGATGCTGAACTAACTATCTGACATCGATGGGTTTCCAAAAAGTGAGGAAAAATTCTAGAGTGAGAAGTGTCCCAATGAGCTGAAATCTGATCAGTAAATTGTAGACACAAAATAGAGAGTTGCTATAGTTTGTAATTCCCCCTTAAACAGGAAAGCAACCCCAGATGAAATTGAACATGGGGCCAGGTACTGGAGGATCAGTTCAATGATATAAAGAGAGGTTTTTCAAGCAATGTCAAAACTAAGTGTGAAGCAAACTTTGACAATATCCTTCCAACAACTCAGTCCTTAACTCTAGAAATTTGAAACTTACAGATCATGAGGAGGAATTATAGTAAGAAGAAAATATTAACTTAGCTCAACAGCTGAATAGGGTGATTCAGCCTAGTAAAAGAAAGAGTCACGTGCATTTATATCATTAAAAGTGCAATAAATATATGCAGGTTTCAAACAAAACTATAAGACTCTTGAAGAAGGTATAGGGTAGGAAATACAATTTCGAGAATAAAAGCAGTTTATACTACCAGATTCAAATATTCATGAAGTTTTGAATAGCAGAGAAGAAATGTAATAAAATTACAATTAATATTTTAAAGTGGAAAATGTAGGCAATTTGTATAAAAATGAAAAGATTATACAGAAAAATGAAAGCTATAAGAAAAAAATCAAATTGAAATGACATAAATAAAAATGACAGTGGCAGAAATGAAGACTGTCTTTGATAGACTTCATCAAAAGACTGAAGTTGAGGAAATAAGTAAAAAAAAATAAAGAAAATCCAATGGTTTAAATATTGAATCCAAAGATTAGAAGAAAGAGGGAGAAAGGGTGGAACATCACAGACTAAGAGTTATGATAGGCAGCTTCTTAAAAATGATCCAGTGTGAGACATTGGAATATTAAAGGGGGAAAACACAAAACAGATAATGGAAAAAGAAAATGGGAGAAATGGTAACCAGAGGAATTCTAAACTTACTGGAATATAGAAAACCCCAGATTCGAGAAACTCATAGAACACAAAGGAAAAACTTCCAAGTCACTCTCAAGCTAAACAATATTCAAATTTAAAAATCAAGATGACAAGAAAGATTTGAACCAAGCAAGTGGGGAGGTGGGCATTACGTTATGAATTGCGATGGTGATTTTCTTATCAACTTGCCTAAAGCTACCAAGTAGAAGATGGCCTTCTAAGAGTGCCCTTGAGGACATTTCTAGGGAAGTTTTGGCTGGAGGGAAGACCCACCTGATGAGGATAATAATGCTCATGTCTTTGAGTAGATCTGCATTTCTCTCTGATGTTGTATTTCTTTTAATTGTAGAACTTCCTTTAACATTTTTTTATGCTTTCTTGTTTGGTTTGTTGGTTGGTTTTGGGGTGTGTGTGTATGTTTTGAGATAGCTTTTCTTTGTGTGGCTTTTGCTGTTCTGTAAGTTGCTTTGTAGACCAAATTCAGAGATCCACACCTGGCTTCCTTTAATATTTTAGAAAAGAATTTGACTAACAATTATTTTTTTCAACTTTTATTTGTTCAAAACAGTCTGTATTGCACAAACGATCTTTTCACTGGTAATAAAATTCTGGGCTGGCTTTGGTGTTCATCAGTAATGTAGACATTCTTCCATTGACTTCTGTCTGGAACAATTTCTGATTAAAATCTGCTCTGCTTTTAAATCTTCATTCTTCTGTGTGCAGAGTAGATGCTTTTCTCATCTATGTGACGAAAGACTTGAGGATAAATAAGATCAATACAGCATGGAGCTGAGAAATGATCATGAAGCCCCAGTCCTAACTGAGAAGCAATAGGCGACTGATAATGTTGAGACAGGGAGAACCATTTTCTATAAAGGTAATGCCCTTAGGAGATCACCCTAAATTTGAGAGGAGTGAGGTGTGAACACTATCAAAACTTCATAAAATTTCTCAAAAATTAATAATATATGTATGCAAAAGCACTCAAGGTAATAAAGCTTTATTTTACCTCACAGTAAAGATTAAAAGAGCATATGATGATGGGAGAGGCTTACTTTATGATGTCAACTAGAAAGTAAAGAAAGGGCAGCACTAGTACTCTGCTTACCTTCACTCCTTCACTGTGTGAAGCTGGGAAGGTAAAGTTGCCAAGGAGACCCCAGAATGTTAGAGATGCCAAGACCATGGGTTATCTGACGAAGAAGAAATTCAGGAGATGGAGATGGTCCATGAGGAGAGGCTGAATGACAGAGCTGGAGGTATGGCACTGCCAAACCCCACTGGAACACAGAAGATGCCGTTCTGTGCCTACACGGTGCTCCTGTGGGATTTATTGTTTGCCTTAATGGACTTCAGTCATGGTTTAGTCTAGTTATTCCTTGCTGTCCCCGTATTTCACCCCTTTGGAATGAGGATGTTAAGTCTGTGCCTTTGTATATTAGAAGTATGCAACTTGGTTTGTTGTTTATTCTAACAGGAGCCTATATTTTGAGAGCCTTAGGTCTTTAAAATTGGGTTTTTGAACAATGTTAGAGCTGTTAAGATTTGGGGAACTTTTCAGATTAAATAAGTGCATTTTTTCATTCTAAAATAAACATGAGGCAGTTGGGGGCAGAGGTTGAATGATATTTAAATGGTTGTGTTTCGCTGTCAACTTGACAAGGGGTGTGTCTGTGAGGGCTTTTCCATTGAGGTTTAATTGAGAGGGATAAAATCCACCTTGATAGTATGAGCAATACTATCCCATGGCAGGAGTCTTAAACTGAGTACAAAGAGAGAAATGGAGGGAGGGAGGGAGGGAGGGAGGGAGGGAGGGAGGGAAGGAGAGAGAAAGAGAGATAAGGAGAAAGGAAAGAAGAGAAGAAAAGAGAAGAGAAAAGGAAGCCAGCCCCTAAACCCCAAACACTTAGCCCACAATTCTTCAGTTTGAATCATCTCAGCTCATGCCCATAACCTAAAGGGAGCTTCAGGCCCTTGTTGCTTGGTTCAAATTCTTCTGGTCCTCTCAACACCAGTATGGACAAGTACAGAATCCCCTAGCCCGTGTAGTATGAATTCTAATTGGTCTTAATAAAAACCTGGAGCCAGATATTAGGGGGTAAAAGCTGAAATATCAGAGAAGCAGAGCAGCCAGCCACTAAAGTTCTTACCTCTATGAAATCCTCAGACCAAAAAGGGTATCCCGTCTCTACAAGTCCTCAGGGTGAATGCAGTCTCTATGAAACCTCAGACTGAATCCTGAGCTCCTCCTGTCTCCTCCTGCCTTATATTCCTCTCCCCACCCAGCCATAAGACTTCCTATCCTGACCTCCTTCATGCTAGGGAGGCACCACCACTTGGTTCTGTTTCTCTTTTAGACTGATTCAATCTCAAGTAGCACAGGGTGGCCATAAACTCACAGGGATCCAACTGCCTCTGTCTCCTGAGTGCTGTGATTAAAGGTGTGTGCTGTCTATTTGGCCAATGGCTTAGTTGTATTCCTTGCTAGCTCTTACATCTTGAATTAATCCATTTCTCTTCATCTATGTTTTGCCATGAGGGTATGGCCTACCAATAAGGTTCCATATGGCATCTATCTCCTTCAGCCGCTACATGGAGTCTCTTTGACTCTGCATACTATCTTTGTTCAGATTTCCCACTTAACATTTACTCTGCTAAGCTATTGACAGAAACATTGGAGGTTATCTATCTAACTGAAATATATCTATATATCTAGAAAATCTAATATGATGAAGATTGACAATTTTAAATGGCAATCTATTAATCTGCATTTCTTTTTATGTTACATATTTAAATAAGCTGAACAAACATAATACTTAAATAAGTGTAGAAATATACATATAACAAATTGACCTTAAATTTTTATCAATAACCCAAAATCCATACAAATGTAAAGTATTCATCTCCTTATTATATCCCTCTTTAAATGAAAACATATTTATAAACAATCATTTTGGGAATTTCTGTGCAGTTTTTTTCCAAATTCCTACCTGCTGTTTGTTAAGCAATTTTGGGGGTTCACAAATACCTTTCAGGGGGTCTTATCCATCAAACCACATCAGTCTGGAAGGAATCCACAGGTTCCCATACTGTAGAAACAAAAGCAGAACCTCTTTTCTCAAAGTAACATAACCTTACACTCAAATTTTGAAGTCAAGATACCTTTATGTTGGTTCAGCTTAGCAGACCCACAATCAAACATATCTCTATAATCAAAAAATTCAAAGAAAACAAATATACATAATTGGAGTAGGAGGGTTCTTCTGTATTTCTGTGCTTTGATTGGTTAAATAAAAAGGATGCCTGGCCTGTAAGATAGGACACAGCCCTTAGGTGGGTGGAGTAGACAGAACGGAAGTTCTGGGAAGAGAGAAGAAAGTGAGCCAGTTGCCATGAGGCTCCTGCAGAAGATGGACATACCTTAGAAACGGTCCAGTAAGTCACCACCTCGTGGTGTGGTGACATACAGACTTTTATAATAGGTTAGTTTAGATGTGAGAATTAGCCAAGAAAAGGCTAGAGATAATGGGCCAGGCAGAGTTTAAATGAATACCGTTCTCATGTGGTTATTTCAGGCATAAGCAAGCAACCAGCGGCTGAGCAGGCCAGCAGCTTGAGACTGGGAGCTGGGTGCATACAACCCACACCTCTCCCCCCTTAATTACAACACATAATCTAGACTCTCTGTGTATATTCCATCTTTACGTGATTATTTTTCTTTACTCTTTTAATCTGTGACTGTCTGTACTCTTTTATATTAGTTTTACTCTCTCTTTAAAGATTTTAAATCTATTTCTTTTTATAATTGTCTATACTTTTTTCTCTCTTTCCCAATCCTATATACATTTATCCAACACTGTGACACATTCAGAGGTCTTTTTCATCTGTATCTGTCTTAATTACAAATCTGTCATCATTTTCTGACCAATAGCATTTCTTAAAATGCTAAGCAGCATGGCTAGGACCAATGCTGCTTTGCCTTTTGGCCCCACCCAGTCCATCATGGCAAAAGTACATTCACTGCCAGCTCTGTAAGCCATGCTCTCTACTCCAACTCCAGTGACAGAGCAGGTCTATGTCACCATTAAGCAACTTGTAGCACTCTGCTCATAAATCCCATTTAAGCACTCCAAAGCCCGACCTCTCAAAAGAGCCAGAGCTGTTCATGCCAGTACAAACAAGGAAGCCATTTTTTTAAGGAGCCATGCCTATGCTTGTGACCAGCAAACAGAACCTTTCTGAAAATAATGCAGCTACCAAAAATCCAAGTTGCACTTGGCTCTTGATTTTGTGGGTCTAGAAGCACTCTTTTCAATCTTTCTTAGGCTTTATAAGGATGTAGTTCCCCTACACTAGTGCATCATTTGTAACCAGAGAACTCATTTGTTTGCCAGCCACCCAGACCCAAATAATCACACAGAAACTATATTAATTATAATACTATTTGGACAGTCGCTTAGATGTAATCTTTGGTAGCACTTACATCTTGAGTTAACCCATTTCTATTCATCTATGTATTGACACGAGGCTGTGACCTACTGGTAAGGCTCTATCTGGCGTTTGTCGCCTTTGGCAGTTACATGGTGTCTCTTTGACTCCACTTACTCTATATATCTCTGTTCAGATTTTCTGCCTGGCTTTGCTAAGCCATTGGCCAAGACAGTTTTATTCGCCAACCAATAAAAGCAACATATATACAGAAGGACATCCCACATCAACTGCCTGGCCTTTAAGGCTAACTAGTATGGTTAGCTCCACACTCCAATATTCAGTCAAGCTTTATTTGTTAAACCAAACAAAATATTACCACAAGTCCCAACCATGCAGTCTAAATTTACCCAGTCTAGTGCCAAAAGGTAAAAGGTCCTAGGCCCTGAAAGCCATGTCCAACTTGTAAAGATCTAGTTTCTGGCCTAACCAGTAGGAGTCCCCAAGTCATTTCCCATCCCTACTTACCCAACTAACTCCAAATGTGAAAATCCCAATCCAAAAGCAGAAACAACCTGAAATCCCAACACAATTGTCTTCTCCAAAACTTACTAGTGCTGCAATAATAGATTTCAATGAGAATGATTGTGAAATACTTCCAGACAAAGAATTCAAAGGAATTATTATAACTGTGTTCAAACAACTCAAGGTAGATAAAAACAGACGTAAATATAAAAGTGAAGTCAATACAAGACAGAAAAACAGAGCTCAATAAGAAGACACAATTACTGAAAGCATATAAACAGAAAGACGTGAGACATGAGAAACTCAATAAGCCAGAAACAGCTCTGTGAAAAGCCTGAGCAATAGAATGAATAACATGGAAAACTAAGTATCAGGGTTGGAAGATGAAATAGAGGAATTAAATCACTCAGTAACATCACTGATTTGTTTTTATTTTTTCCTTTTATTGAAAACAGATTCTATTCTCATACAATATACCCTGATTATAATTTCTTCTTCCTCTCTACTCCTTCCAGTTCAATCTCTTCTTTCCCCACATCCTAATCCACTCCCTTTTTGTCTCTCCTTAGAAAAAAACAGGTCTCTAAGAGATAACAACCAAACATAACAAAATAAAGCATAAAAATATAAAACAAAAGCATTATATCAAGGGGGAGAATGCAAATTAACAAAAGGAAAAGAACCTAAAAAGCTCCTAAATCTATGAAAGGAACATCGGGGAGTTTTAAGATATCAAGAAAGGGTTAACTATTGGATAATGGGCATAAAAGAAAAAAATACTATACCAATAAAATATACTTTCAGTAAAATCATAGAAGAAATTTCTCCACATCTCAAAAAATAGATGCCCATCTAGGTATAAGAGTCCTACAGAACTCCAAATAGACATAACCAGAAAAGAAACTCCACACAACATGTTATTCTTAAAATATTAAAAGCACAGAAGAAATAAAAAACATTGAGGCCTTAAAGAGACAAAGCAAAAATCATTTATAAGGGCAGATCCATAATAACAATATTGTTATTTGGCCAAAAGTTTAAAGTCAGGAGGGCCTGAAGAGATCTATTACAAGCTCTGAACCATCACAATTGTCAATCAAGACTATTATATCTGGGAAAACTATATGTTAAAATGAGAAGGAAATAACTTTCTACAGTAAACACAGATTAGATGAATTAATGCCAAGTCAGTTCTATAGAAGTCAGGCTACTAGAATGAATATTTCAGCTTAAAAAGAAGGACAAACCATCCAAGGATCACAGGTAATAAATGAACAATACCAGAATAGTTGATCAACAGAAATCTAAGAAAACATCATAAAATCAACAAAATGGCAGAAAATAACACACATAACAATGATCCTGAATTTTAATGGTCTCAACCCCCATAAAAGGACACTACTTAGAAGATTAGATCAAAACATAGGATCCATCTTTATCCTGCTCCCAAGGAACATACCTCACCATCAAAAATGGCTATCTCCCTTAAGCAGGGGAGCGGGGTGTTGAACAAGGTATTCTAAAAAAAAGGAGCTAGTAGGAAACCAGCAGGTAGTCTACTATCTGATAAAACAGACTTCAAACCAACACTAGTTAAAACGGATAAGGGAAGGTCATTTCTTGGTCGTCAAAAAAAAGATATCACAAGTCTAAATATTATGTGCCGAACACAGATGCTCCAAATTTCATTTCAGAAATACTATTAGATACAAATGCACAGATTACCCTCAACACAGTGACAGATAGTGACTCGAATATCCCACTCTCTCCAATGGACAGGTCGTGTGTACAAAAAGAAGCAAAATACCAGAAAATTGAACAGAGCAACATCTAAAATATCCCTTAGGTTTTTAGCTACTATTTTGAAATTTGAAAGAGATCTCTACAATCTTGCCTATGAATACAAACAATTCCATTACAATCTGTATTCCTTTTATTTCTTTTCATTGTCATATTATTCTGTCTTGGCTGCCTGGTGTGAAGAACAGGAAAGCAGATATCCTTGACTTGTCGTCATGGGAGCATTCAGCCTGTCTTCTGTAACTGGGATAGCACCCATGCTATCTATAAGACTATGAAAGTTCATTCTATTCCTCGTTAGCTTGAAGATTTTTAAAGTTATAAATCAATGTTGAATTTTCTACATGTATTGATGATTCATTTTCTTCTTTCTTCCATGGATATGGTAAATGCATTGATTGTCAGACATTGAGCAAGATTAGCAAACCCCATTTGATATGATAAAGCCATTTCAGAAAATAAAATGATAAAATTCAGCTTACTGAGGTTCCATAGGGAATAGAAATATGACAAAATTGAAAGTAACATGAGCATATAAGTAATATTTCTGGTCTTAATAAAAAGTAGATGGATTGGGGTTGTTCTCATTACATCTATATTTGATACACAAATTCTTTGAATTTTGTCAAACATTTTACAAAATATAAAAGACGGTACACTCTAATTGCAAGGCCAAACAGCAAAGAAGATTCATTATTTAAGCAAAAATAATTGCTTTGTATGAACATAGTATAAATTCAGTACTATGCACACTTTAAGGGTTTAGAAAAAGGCAACAGTACACACATATCTAACCAGAATCTTTTCAGGAAAATGTTATATAAGGACACATTCTATTTTAATGTCATAATACTTCATTTTCTCTATGAATTTACAAAGTTTTAATCCTAGAAAAACCTTCTTTATCCTCCATTTTCTTTCTTTCATGGCATCCACTCTGACTTTTAACAAATCTAAGGCAATTTCAATATCATGTACTACTACAGTACTCCTAAAGCTTGACAGTCTTCCTCTGAGGTACATATGTGAATTGCATACGTAATGCTCAATATCTTTATACAACCATCCCAACCCAAAAATTATCATAATTCACTGATCGTGTATATATTTTAAAAGAACTCGGCTCAGTCATGGAAAATTTGCAGTGGGTCTCCCAAACCTCAAGCCTTTGGCTGAATATTTCATATACTCTTTAGAAAGGGCAGTGAACTGCTTTCTCCTTAATTGTCAATATGTGACGGCCGAATTTGCACAAGCAATTGACATGCGACTCTCCCACTTGCTGCTCAGAAGGTTGAAAAGCAGCTGCCACCCCAACACTAGTGCTCAGATCAGAAGAGCAGTCAGCCCAGGCAAGCACAGATTCCATTATGCCATCAGCCTTACCCCTAATCCTGCCATTCCACTGAGAAGGGCTATTGGAGGCGGATCCAGCAAGGGGCCCAGCTGCAAGTTTTCCCTTAGTTTGCTGAGACTTGCCATCAGTGGCAATCCACCATGAAGTCTCATGGGAAGCATGGTCCACAGCTTTCATCTACATACATTAAATCAAGCAGTCTTGGTTTTTTAATCACTTTAAATCTTTTCTCCTTCCCTTCCTTCCCTACCATGTTATCCCGAATGTTGCTTCTTTATATTTTTTTAAAACTGTGCATACAGTCTTTACAGATTTTAACATCCATCTGAGTTAAAAATCATTCAATACTTTATTCACGTTTAGGGATAGCAGCTTTGCCAATTAATGCGTTCGTTCCACATTGCATTTAGCTAATGCCTTCCTTTACTTGAGCCTAACAGCTCACTGGATTGCAAAATTATTGCATCAGCTTGACGGTGATGCTTTGTTCGCTTTTTAAAAATAAATCTTTAGGCTCCAGCAGTACCCTGCTTTAAAGTGCTTTGTCATTTCCTAGTGGCTACATGGCCAAAGGAGTAGCGTAGGCTCAAGTTAATCTCTTTGACTCTTCAGAGCTCTGCATACCATACCCATCTCCATTACCTCAGGAATTATTATTGGATTTAACCTTCTGCTCATTGAATTAGTGTCAGCTATCATTCTTGGTGTACATTTGTTAAATTCAATCTGTCCTATAGGGGAATGCCAGGCGGAGCAACGATAAGTGCATTAAATAGGCAGAGAGGGAAGACGTCGGGACTTAGACTCACTCTGGAGATAAAGGTTCTGCTGCTTCGTTTCTTTCAAGAAGGCTCCAATCGTAGCAGGAAGTGTAAGCCTTTATGATCAGCCTTATGGAGTGTAAGGAATACTAAGTAAGTCCAGACTTTTCCTAAAGGAAAAAGGTGGTTGGGTCTTCTTAGGTTTTGTTTGTTTTGGTTTTGTTCGGTTTGGGGTTTTGTAAGTGTTAGTCAAGTAGAGCGGAAGCGACCATACAGAAAATTCGAAAACTTCGGGTCTTCTGTTAATCCTCAAAAAAAAAAAAATTTTTTTTTTCCAAGAGTATGAAATAAATGCTTGCCTCCAGCATCGTGCAGCATCTTGGACAGCTGGGTCAGAAATGAGGCAATCAAATCATGCTTAGCCACGTGGCTCACAATATGGAGCCACGCTAATCGACAAAGGTCCCTGAATAGGTTAAAATGTGTTTGTATTGTGATTTCCTAGGAATTCTCTGTGCTTCATTCAAGGCTTCACTGAAAATGAGTAAACGAGCAAACACCCAGAACACGTGGCAAAGCATTCCAAGTAAGAGCTGGAAGGGCCAGAGGTAAAGCTGGGTATCCAGGGACTTGACTGGCATGCACATGGCCCTGGGTTCACATTCCTGTACTGCAAAAGCAATAAATACAATAGCAAGTTTTATTACTGAAAATTGATTTTTTTTTCTTAAAATATATTCTAATTAATGTTTCCCTTCCTCTAGCTTCCTCCTACCATTCCAAATTCATACTCCTTCTTGCTTGATCTCATCAGAAAACAAGCAGACATCTAAAAAAATTAATTCAGTGTATTACTATTGCTATTGGGGTACTCTACACAAACTGATGGCAAGACCCTATTGCTAAACACCTACGTAACTCATTGAACATGGAGAATATCTTGTGCCTACCTAGAACCTTCACCCTACTGACTAGTTAGTGTTCATGAAACTGGAAGGCACTCTGCACACTACCAGAGGAGAAAGGCAAGCACCAATCCAGCCACCAGAACTACAATAGCGACCTGCCCGCAAGATACACTGTTGCAGTCAGTACAAACACTGTGGCAGCAGCTAAGGACTCTATGATTAAGTTTTAAGACCCACTCCATGAGGTAGAACCCATGCCCAACACTTTCAGGTAGCCAAGAACCTGAGACTATATGACAAGGACCTGGGAGGGGGGAGCACGTCCTACTGCATACTACTGTTCTGGCTTAAGTACATAGCAATAAAATGACTCCTAATGGCATTCTGTTATGCTCATAGATCACTGCCTTGTTCAGCCATCATCAGAGAAGCTTCCTCATGCAGTAGATGGAAATAAATACAGGGACCCATAATTGGGAGATGTGCAGAGTAAGAGACTTTGGAACACTCAGTCCTAAGTAGAATGTCTCAATCAATTCCCTCTCCTCGGGACTCAGCAGACTCTGCAGAAGAGGAGGAAGAAAGATTGCAAGAGCCAGAAGTGATGGATAACAAAAAGGAAACCAAGTCTTCTCAACACAACAGAACTGGTGCACATATGACCTCTTAGACTATTTTTTAAATTGCAAGTACAGATGAATAACCAAAACCTTCACAATTAAACATGAGACTCAAAAACTTTCCTATTCAAAATCAATTCAAAAAGCCAAATTAAATTTAATGGGAAAAAATCTGAACTAAAAGGCCTGTCAAGATTATGCGACTCAGTCTATCAACTCTTCCAAAAATTGAAAGCATGTTGAAATAGAAACTTCCAGAAAAATCCATAAACCCAAATACAAGATGAAATTCAAATTCATCTAGAGACATGTTGCTGCATTTCTAGTAAAAGGAATCTAGAATCAAAGCCCATATACAATAAGGCTAAGTGGAATTTAAGGTAGACTGCTTTTCACTTCATTTCCCTTAAAGCTTAGTTTTCAAAAGAATTAGTTCCTCGGGGCAAAACAATGTTTAGCTTCAGGAAGAGAGGGTTTGGCATCCTAACATGATGTTTCTTTAACATTTCTTCCAGTATTCCTGAACACAGCAAAACAGCCTTGGAGAACAAAAACCCTGAGAAAATGTCTCTATCACACAGAGATGCAAAGCCACATTGGCCACCTACAAATAAAAATCAGGACCAGAGCAAAAAAGAGTAAGAGAATGAAAGACACAGAGGAGAAAGCAGGGGACCCTGAGATGCCTGAGGCTTTCCCAGTTCAAGTGAACAACACTCATACTAGAGTCTCCTGAAAAATCAATGGCCACCAAAGCCACCTAGAGCCAGTAACCTCCAGGTTATTTGTTTCATGATTGCAGAATGAATTTCTTGGACAGCAGGAGGGTGTATTTTTAGAAAGTTTATTATAGGGTAGGAGCTTATGAAATTAAAAGCAAACAGAACTTCTTCTAGCAAGAGCAGGGGGGATATTGACCTGCTAGTGTAGTGGCTTTTTATAGAATTTATGGCAGAAACAGGGTTGAAGCGTGGGGACAGGAGCCTAGGCTAGCTAGCAACAACGAGATATCTGTGCACCTCTCCATACAGGTATGTGAGTCTTGGTGTCACCCTTATTTACTGCTTCCAGGAAACTGTGCTAGATTTAAAGCACACACACACACACACACACACACACACACACACACACACACACACACACACATACATCAGTGTCCCCCAGACATGTATATTCTTGGCTTTGCACCAGGACAGAAGCCAGGAGACTTCTCGCTTCTGGGCAAGAACAAGAATAGAGGTGCTTGTCCTTAAATAACAGGTTTTTACTCTCCTATTTTCATAAATGAGGAGAGTCAGTGTTATGTGGACAGACTAAGGGCGGAGCAAGAAAATCTCATTCTGTTCATACCACAGTAATTTTTTTTAAAAAAAAATCAGCATTTTGTTGACTTTTTTGTTAAGGGAAGGTGACTGGAAAAGTTTAGACATCAGCAGTGTTTTAAAACATTGCAAATGTTTTCAATAGAAGCTGCTGTCATTGCGGCTGTTTCTCTTGTCCTCTCTAGAAATCCGTGGCTGTAAGGATGAGTAGTCTATGGGGCTGAAGAGACAGCTTAGAGCCATCTCAAGCGGACTTGCTGCTCTTCTGGAGAGCGTGGATTCGGTTCCCAGCACCTCTTTGGCAGCTCACAACTATTGCTGACTCCAGTTCCAGGGCGTCTGACTCCCTCTTTGGGAATTCAAGAGCACTACACAGGTGTGGTACATGTGCAGCCACACAAGCAAATGTTCATACACTTAAAATGTTTTTTAAAAAGAATCTTTTTAAAAAGAATGAGAAAGATGAGTAATCTGCAAAGAGCATGAGGGAGAAATTGCTTAATAACGGGAAAATTGGAGTCAGAAAACAAAAGTTTTCATATCAAATTGTCTATCTCTGGTAATGTGGTAGTTTGAAATAAAGTGGCCCCCGTAGGAGTGGCACTATTAGGAGGTGTGGTTTTTTTGAAGTAGTTATGGCCTTGTTGGAAGAAGTGAGTCACTGTGGGGGTGGGCTTTGAGGTCTCCTATGCTCAAGTATGGCCAGTATTACAGTTCACTTCCTAATTCCTGCCGATAAAGATGCAAAACTCTCCGTTTCTTCTCCAGTAATGTTTACCTGCGTACCACCATGTCCCACCATGATGAAAGCAGACTAAACCTCTGAACTGTAGTTGGCGCCTCAATTAAATGTTTTCCTTTATAAGAGTTGCTATGGCCTGGTGGTGGTGATGCACACATTTAATCCCAGCATTAGGGAGGCAGAGACAGGTGTATCTCTATGAGTTTGAGGCCAGCCTTGTCTAAGCGTGAGTTCAAGGACAGCTACAGATGTTATAGCTATCATACAGAGAAACCCAGTCTCAAAAAACCAAAAAAGAAAAAAAAGCCACTGTAGTCATGTAGTCATGTATTCATAGTGTTTCTTCACAGCAACTGAAACCTAGGACAAGTAACAATACCCATGTTTAACAAAGAGGTACAGGCATTTTTCTTTTGTGAAATAGCAAAGGTGATTGCAGGCAAGCCAGTGACTTTGTAGTAACTCACTAACAGAAGGAAACACTAATGCATCTCCTTGCCAACAAATATCAAAAGTCTTAAAATGTGTAACACTTCAACCCAGCAATGTTCTATCCTAGCAATTTAAGATAGAAAAATGGGAAAATTTTTATTTAAAAAAGTCATTCATAAAAAAAAAGTCATTCATTACAGTACTTACCATAAACAAATAAATGCATGTTATAATACATTCTGTAGTCATGAAATATTTATGCAGATAGTAACATACAAAACAAGCATAATAAATCAACAGATGTAAAATAGGACACTAAACTTTATACAAAGAAGGAGTTCAACAATACTTTTGAAGTTACATACTTAGCAAAGGCCAGAAAAGAAGCAAGACTATTTAGTTTATCTTTAATGCATATAATTTTCCTTATTTGCTTATATTTTTTAATTTTAATAAATATAAATTGTATATTTAAAACAAAGAGCTAAGAAAGAAAGAATAAAAAGCTTAAGAGAGATCAGGAGTAATGATAACTGTCAGATGAGCCACACCAATGTTATTTTCCTACCTGACTTAAAACAATATATATTCATATACCTGATACCCAATATTTGACAGCAAGCATCCACCTCTAAGCATGAATTCCATCTTGGTACCACTAAAATGAGAACACTAAAATACAGTGAATTAAATAAATAAAGAAGTAGGATTGAGTAAGTGGTGATGGGAACCAGAAGTCGCCTAACCTCACATGGATACTGAATATGGAATGTATTCAGCATCTTATGGATTGGGTTCAACACAAAGAGCAGAATAAAACTTTAAGATATTATTTTATTATTTTATGTGTATGACTGTTTTGCCTGCATTTATGTGTGTGTACCATGTGCCAGTAGGCCACAACCACATGTCAATATACAGATTAATATAAATAGGTTAATTTAAGATATAAGAGCTAGTCAATAAGAAGCATGAGCTAATAGGCCACACAGTGATGTAATTAACATCTTTCAGGAATCAGTTTTCTCCTTCCACTGTGGATTCCAGGAATTGAATTTAGGACACCAGGTTTTTATAGTTAGTGGTTTTACCTACTGAACCATCTCACTGATCCATGTTATCCTCTTTTAATAGATGCAAAAGAGTGAATAAGATAGATTGAAAAATATGCCCAAAGTTACAATGAATCCATACAATTAGAGAAATCTTTTCATTTTTTATGCCACCAAAATCTAAAGATTTTTTTATAATATGTAATTAAAATATATATTTTTTATTTATTATTTTTTTGTTAAAAGCAAAATTTACATTTACTCCCCTTGTTCCCGGCCCTCCTGCTCCCCCACTACCCCATCCCCTCCTTCTACTTCCTTAAGATGGTGCAGGATACCCTGTCCGAGGTAACCCAGCATTCAGGTTCTGTTTAATGGCCTGCTGTTAGACAAGTTTTCAAAGAGAAATCTCAGTGCAGAAAGATTTGTTAATATAATATTTTTATTTTAATATAATGTTGTCATTAATTCTTTGAGAATTCCATACATGCAAAAGAGATATCTTCTAAGCTTTCAATTTGCTCTGGAATATAGAGTATGTAAAGGAGAAGCCAAGGAATAGGTGACGGCTGGAGAAATTAAAGTCATTAAAATAAAGCCAAGTATCTCATATCAAGACAACAAGAAAAATGCTTTGAGTGTATCTCAGGATTGGACATACCCTACCCATCTCAGGCTCAAAGACATCAGCTTTGAACACAAGTGGAAGACTTTAGTTTGAGGAGAAATCTTCAGGGTTCCTATTCACACAGGAACATAAAAAGATGTTTTGTCTTAACCAATCATCAAGCACACAGAGGCCCTTGAAAGCCATAGTCTGGGGTGGGGTGGGGGGGCAGCTATTCCTCAAGCTGGCCGCAGACCAGGTATTTGAGATGTGCAAGCATACAGAAAATAAGAGTCACATCACAGAGTTATGGAGGCTTCAACCAGGTTTCTAAGGAAGGTCAGACCCTGTAAGAAGTTTTGAGGATCCCCTACAAGTGATCTGCAAGGGCCATGCATGAACCTGGGAAAGTAAGACCTAAACCACAATGATAACCTAAAGAAGTTGAAGGTGCCAGGTGCATGGAGTCTCCATGATGGACAGCTAAAAGTGGGCAGAAGAGCCAGCCCAACAGAGAAGCATGTGAATCACAACCAGTGAAGCCATAGGAATGGTTTACCCCAAGTCCTTGGGATCATGGCACCATATCCCCAGATTCGGGGCCTCTTTTTACCCTGCTGACTTGGGATTTTGCTGTGGTCTCACCCTTGTCCTGCCTTCCGATGGCCCCATTTTGCCTTCTCAGAACTAGAGGGTTTACTCTGCACCACTGTATAAGGGAAATGTGGTTTCTTTTACTCACAGAGGCTCATAGCAAAGAATTCTCTAGAGTTTCATAGAAGACCCTGTATTTGGACTCTGGAATAACATTGGAACTGTTAAGACTATAGGGGCTCTTGGAGATTGACTGACTGTGTTTTGCATCTCAAGAAAGACAAAAGGCTTTAGGGATCAAGGGAAGCTATAAGGGATATTTCAATGCAAGTTGACTAAGTGTGAGGGTGCATGCTCGTGATCCCTGTGCTGAGGAAGCAGAGGCAGGTGGATCCCAGCCAGTCCAACCCACTTGCCAATTTCCGGGTCACGAAAAGACCTTATTTCACCACAATAAAAGACAAAATAGCCATACAAGTAGGCAGCAACTAAGGAAGGTTGCCTGGAGACACAATGCTGATGCATGCCTTAGCTATAAAATACAAACGGCTTATTTTCATTGATTCATATTTGAAAATTAAAAGTGCTCATATTTGCATTTTAAACTGGAAACATAAAAATTGAAGAATAACAGGTATGCTAATAATGGACATTTCTTATTTTTCCTTTCTTAGATGACATTAAATACTAAATAAATACTGACAAGTTGGCAGAGAGATAGGGAGAACCTAAAGCACTTCATATTTATTACCTCGTGGTGGCTTTCCTCTTTTTTTGGTTGCTTATTTAGTTGGTTTTCTGTGCTGTGAACTAGGGGCTTTGGCAGCTTTTACAATGGACACCATGAATTATGTAGCCGATTTTGCCTTATACCAGTACAGCATGGCCTTGAAATTCTAAGATAGGGCCACATATTGGGAAAGCAAAGGCATTTTAGAATGCTTCATGCAGACCAGGCCCAGTACTGATGCTCTGTGCTTTAGTAAAGGAGAACACAGAGGTTCCCAGGAGCAAGAGTTCACACGTTTGTTTTCTTAGCCATGCCTGCAGGGATATACAATACACAGACAGCCTGGCAGACTCTGAATTCCAAGGACAAGTGCTTTATCATGTCAAAGGCCATTGAAATTCATGCCCCATCCCACATCGTGCAATCCACTCCTGCGGTCTAATGTCTTTCCTGAAGTTAATTAATGAGTCTGCCTTCCTTTTCCATTAGCTTGGTCACTGATGAAGATATTAAGTAGATTCGTTATTGGACTGACCTCATGGAGATGAGCACCACTGATGTCATCTCGAGCTAATTCAGCTTAGACGTCCTTTTAAGCACAACACTCCAATAATCTGAGCAATTACTTAGCTAGGGTGTCTCTCCATTTGTTGAATAGCGTGTCATGCAGAAGGAAAACCTTACTAAGTCAAGACAAATTATAACTGATGTCCCTCCCAGTTACCATCCCCATACTGTCTCTCAAGCCCATCTGCCTTGGCTCAGAATGAAACTGCATCTGTTTGCCTGAGCTCTGAGAGAAAACAAATGGTTCTCAATGGTCTGATTTGTTTTGCTCTTGATTATAATTAGAAAAATGAAGCTGAGTGGAGGAGGCAATTTACCTTTGTAGAGGAGACAGAGATATGAGGAGAACAGGAATCGTTCACCACTGCCATTCTTTCAATCTGATATCCACTATGGCTTCTCTCCAGTCTTTCTTCTCTTACTTGTTTTTTCAGATGTCCTTTGCTACAAGTCTGAACCTTTGCATCAGCACCAGGGATGTAGAGAATCTATTATCAGGATGGTTTGGATAAATCCTCATTTTCTCATGGAGTCGGTGTCATGAGACCATACACCTAGAAAAGGGGACTGTCAGAAGACCCTGTTATTTGAGGCTGCCTTCCGCCATGTCCAGACAACTCCCTCACCCTCCCAGCACAGGCTTCCTACTCTATGCCTGACCTAATTTTTAAGCTGTCTTTGAGCTTCAGTTCTGACTTATCTTAAGTGGGACCTTTGACACAGTTCCCCTGCAGCCCGTATGAGAATTAGGTATGTGCTCCCATCTGTATGATGGGACTGAACTACCAAATGCAAATAAAGCACACTAGGAGCACCTATTCGGTGATGCCCCAGCTACTGTATTCGTCAATGATCTTGGGATTTGTGATAACAATTCTAGTCATTTCCAGACCTGATAAACTGCTGAAAAAGAATTTAATGAAAGACTTCTTTGTTTCTACCCACCAAAGCTTTCATTATAAATAAAAATAAATCATCTTCCTGCGACCATTATGAGCTGAGAAAAATAGCAGATTATTAAAAGAGCATCTACAAATTCCTCTGATTGTGGCTAAAAATGCAATTAAATCTGTCAGCTTGCCCATTTCCTTCCTGTTCACTAAGATTCTCAAACTTCAGCAGAACAATGTGGAGGACAGTCGTTAAAACTGACCTTTTCCTTCTAGTACTCTGAGGCACTAGGGGATTTCCCATCTGGGCGACAGAGACCTGTTTGTGTGACCTCATCTTCTAAATAGGGTTATGGATTTTATGTTCTTAAAAGCAATAATAATCATTCGTTAAAAGCAGAAGTAGGACTAGTAAGATGGCCCAGGGGTTACGAGTGAGCACTGCTCTTCCCAGGGACCTAAGTTAGTTCCTACCACCCTTGTTGGCTGGCTCATAATGGCTTGAGACTCAAGTTCCAGGAGATTTGATGCCTTCCTCAGGCTTCTGTGGACATTGCACTTATATGTCCATTCCTACACTCAGATACATAGACATGATGAAGAGTGAAATAAACCTAAAGAAGAGGAGGAGGAAAAAGAAGAAGAGGAAGAAGAAAAAGAAGAGGTGAAAGAGAGGAAGGAGGAGAAATGAGGACAGCTCTGAAGGAGAAGGAGGAAGAGGACGTAGCAGCAAGTGGCAAAAGAAATAGCTCAGTTTGTAAAGTGTTGTCTTGCAAGCATAAAGGCCTGGGGTCAATCCTCAGAACACACATTTTAAAAAACCTCCGGCTGTGGTAGTACATACACTCCACATACATTACACACAGAGAAGCTGAAAGGTTCTAGAACCCTGCCATTGACAGGTTTCTGTCTACAGGCTGAATTCAAGGTTCAAGAAACACCCCTAAGTTTATTAATCATTCTTTAAAAAAAATGGTTGAAAATGTAAAATCTTCAAATGTCCCAACTCATTGAAATATAAAATAAATTTCTAAATACAGTAGCCTACGGGACATTATATGGCTCATGTGTTTCATAAGCTTCCAACTCTAATTCACTTAGGATTTATCTTCATCATTTCCCCTTAAGGGTCCTAAATTATTTTAGAAGATGATACATTTTAACACTAAAACGTAACACAATAAGGAAGTGGTATGATTTAGACAAATAGAGAAAGTGGTTTCTTAAAAATGGTGTGAGTGCATCTTTACTAGCTCTCACCGAGTGCACACAAGATATGAATTTCTCATTTTCTCATTAGTTCAAATTGGAAACTTGCTATGTGTCCAATGGACAGAATAAATTCAAACCCAGTCAACCTTCACTGCGTGATCACCACTCTACCATGTGCCTCCCAAGCTTCTGCCTTCAAAATTCAGAACCTTATTTGGAAATTAGTAAACAGTCGTCAAATTAATCAGATTTGATTAATTTAAGATATCAGAGCTGGGCACACACATATGCGTGTGTGTGTGTGTGTGTGTGTGTATTAGCACTCTCTGCTTGACCAGGTTTGTATTTCACATATTGAGGGCTCTAGAATGAATATGTGTATGTTTATCCCTTGCTCTTGCTGAGCAACCAAGGAAAACATACAATGTAGAATAATGTGTAATGTTGAGTCTACGTACAAAATTGCTGATTACCTAAAAAGAGGAAACACTGGGAGACTCGCTCTCACTGGCTCTAGCTAAAACAGCTTCCTAAAGAGGATCATAATAATGTGTAGGTACCATCGTTCTAAAGGAAGAGTATCTCAAGGCACTGAATGTCTTTGGGGGCCCTAATCCAGAGGCTTCGAGTAAAAGTGTTAGAATCTGACTGAAAAGAAAAAAGTGAGACCTTTATTAATGAAATGCCTCAGTTCCTAAATGCCAAGAAAAACTTTCAGATGATGAATTGGCTGCATTTAAGTCTGTGCTCTTCTAGACAGCTGTGCTCCCTTCGCTTTTACCTCCTCCTTGCTTCTCCTCTCTCCTTATTTTCAGTAGATATCCCTTTAAGTGCTGTCTTTTTCCTCTAAAAATTACTTGCTTTGATATGGTAGACATAGCAGGTCAGTAACACACGATTCTTGGTTGAATTTGTCATTGAGATATAGCATTTTGGTCATTAGAAAGTAGCCCGAAACAATGAATTCCCTTCACATAAGCCATCGAACTACCATGGAAAGATAAT
Source organism: Dicrostonyx torquatus (assembly GCA_028555095.1). Classification (NCBI taxonomy): domain Eukaryota; kingdom Metazoa; phylum Chordata; class Mammalia; order Rodentia; family Cricetidae; genus Dicrostonyx; species Dicrostonyx torquatus. The sequence goes on along the minus strand of JAQHUG010000095.1, from coordinate 2,754,199 downwards.
GACTTCCTGTCACTACCAACCTCTGTCTCATGCAAACCCCTGACCTGGAGGCAGAGAGGCTTTGAAGCTCATTAGCCATTCCCCCAGAGCCACCAGGGCCGAGTTTCTCGTCACTCAGTGCCTGGCATAAAGGATTGTGCGCCTCTCGGCCTTGGTAATACTTTATTGGCAAACACGATAAAGTGCTAACCTAAGGGGCTTAGATTTTAAGAAACTGGACATTCTTGGCGCTTCTATATGTGATTAAAGTGATCGTGTTGATAGGATTTTTAAGACTTCAGTGTAATTGCATTTTCATTGAAACTGTTTCGTCAACTTTTAGTGCGGATAATACCCAATTCAGTAAATCCGAAAGAGTTGGGTGTTTTATTTTTCCTTTTTAATATATTACTGTTTCCTTAATTAAGTACAACATTGAGGCAAGGAGATATTTTTAAATGCTAATCACAAAAACTTTTCCAAATATAACCAAAAGAACTATTTTCTTTTCCATTTTCCAGTTAGCTGCTACAAACTTTAATTTTATATTGGATTTCAATGAGAATGTGGAATACAGTCTTTCAACCTGCCTTTTTGGCATTCAGTTAGCTAGTGCAAGTCTTCCGAGCATGCTCATTCAGGCGAGTTGCTTGGGTCGAGTTTTTAAGCCATCAACTTCTGACTCACGTTGCAATTCAGTGCTCAGTGGCTTCAGTTTTTGTTTCTTAAGCGACTTTCTTCCTTTTCTTAATATGCAAACTAGAAATCAATCTATGCAAGGCAGGATGGCACTATTTAGGTGTGCAGTGGCTCTCAACCCATGGGCCATGACATCTTGGCAAACCTCTATCTCCGAAAGCATTTACATTACAGTTCATAACAGTAGTAAAATTACAGTTACGTAGCAGCAATGAAAACAATTTAAGGTGGGGTCACCACCACATGAGGATCTGTATTAAAGTGTCGCCTCATTGGGAACATTGAGAATAATGCTTTAGAATCACTGCATTCCCAGTTTTATTTTAGGGCCTGCTCCTTTAATCCCAGTTCTTGAGAGGCAAAAACAAATGGATCTCTGTGAATTCGAAGCCAGCATGATCTACAGAGCAAGTTCCAGGACAGTCAGATCTCTGCAGAGAAACCTTGTGTCAAAAACAAAAAACAAAAACACCAACAGAAAAAAAAGGCATATGAATTATTTATTAACTACAATGATACTTTTAACCAAACAGTGAATATGTATTATGCAACCAGTAATTAATTTATCTAGAAGGATCCACCAATGATTCCCATATAGTACCCTGTTTTAAGTATTTTCTTATTGAAAATATTTTACAAGAAAAATAGTTTCAATGACAAAATGTGGTTAGATACGAAGAATCTCTTATCCTCTCAGAAAAACTTTTCAACAAAACTTAATTATTTCTAGGTTCTATGTGCTTGTAATCACTCAGTTTTAACTGAATTAAGTGACAGAATATGACCAAACAAAATACACTTTAAAAATACGTTTAATTGTCAAGAAGTAACTCATATTGGACTGTACCTGAGACAGAAATATAAACTTCCTCTTAAGTTTTGGAAAGAAACCCTTCTGCACGCGGTCATCTTAAGAGCAATCTTCCATTATCACATCTCCATCAACGTGAGCACTTGGGGAGTTGGTGATCTCTTTACTAACTGACCGAAGTCAATATACACTCCAATTATAGCAGGATGAACCTGACAGCTCATATCAGTTTCCTGAAGGCTGTCTGCCTCCTTGAGTCTCTGGTACAGACAAGCTGCCAGAAGTTTATTCAAGCCTCCGTTGTTTTTTTCCCTGTGCAGAGGAAGCTGTGTTTGCCTGTTGGCTCAGCCTAGATGGTGTGGACTTCCTTAGGCAGATGATTAATTTTCTGAGTTTTAATTCTTTTTCTCTAGAAAATATCGAGAATCTAGTCAGTAATCAAATATTTTTACTTTGTGGTTTATTTAATCATTTTATTCTGGTTCATAATTGTTAAAATAGTACACGGTGCTAGCATTATATACATTCTTTCCAAAATACTTTCAGATAATTTTAACTGTAACAACTCTTAAAGTTAAATTAAAGGCTATTCTTAAAATCCTTTAACCAATAAAACCTATAGAGTCTAAATTCAGAAGGTAATGATTGCCTACTAGTCAAGCACCTGGCAATTTGTGGCGTTTTTCTTGGTGACACTACTTTAAACATAAAACACCCATGAAATTATTTTGAAAACAAAACCAGGCCATCTCCAGGTAGCAGCAGATGACTCATTTTGCACATGGTGTAAAACGTCCTCACATCCTTCCCCAGAAGCTGTATTGGCTAGCACTAGTGAAAGAAGTCTTCCTATGCTTTTCCCTCCTAAACGTTAAGCATTTACACAGATCAATATAAAATGGCATATTGCTCTTCATTGTTGAGGGTTGCTTTGGATGTGTTTGACTTAGGTTGTTTGGTAAGGAATAAATTCATATTTATTCCCCTTAAAGTCATTACGTGATACACAAATCTGAGCAAATGGAAAGATTCAATATACTCATAGACATGCATCCACAGGCAGCATGTGCGCAATTCATACATACACACACACACAGAGCATACCTGTGTCACTGAGGTTTCCAGTTAAAAAAAAAGAATGAGTTTTGTTTTACTTAGAATTATTTACCAGCATACAAATTAAAGAAGAGTTAAAAATGATCAAGTGAAGACAAAGGTTTAGAAAGTCACCCCAACTCTCTGAAAGCTGAGTTGTCTAGACCGAAAGAGGCATCCCCTAGAAAAATATGAGTATATCTCTAACTGAACTTAAATTAATGAGAACTTAAATTAATGAAAACTAAATTAAATAAGACCTTGAAACTCTGTGTCATGCTGACATGTTGATTTCTCTGTGTGTGTCTATATGGGTTTGAGTGTGGGTATGTAACCCATGTGCTTATGTGTGCTCATATGAGGGGAAGAAGAAAATACTGGGTATCCTTGTCTATCATTCCCCATCTGTTGCAGGGAGTCGCTTGTTCGGTCCTGGCTAGCTTAGACACGAAATAATCACACAGAAACTGTATTAATTAAATCACTGCTTGGCCCATTATCTCTATCTTCTTATTGGCTAACCCTTATATTTAACCCATTTCTATTAATCTGTATATTGCCACATGGCAGTGGCTTACTGGCAAAGATTCAGCATGTCTGTCCCTGGTAGTTCCATGGTGTCTTTCTCCAACTCTGCCTTTCCTTCTCCCAGCATTCATTTCCGTCTTCCCTGCCTATCTAAGTACTACCCTATCAAGAGGCCAAGGCAGTTTCTTTATTCACACAGAGGGGACTCCCACATCCCCCATCTTGGTTTTTAAAACAAGTTCTCTCACTGAACCTGAAGCTTGTCATTTAGTCTAGGATAGATATCCAGAGAGTCCATAGGATAAACCCAATAGTAATATTATAAGCCTGGATTCTATATGGGTAATGAGCATTTGAAGCCAGATTGTCTTCCTTGCACAGCAATCCCTCTTACCAAGGAGTGATCTTCCAAGTTCTGAAGTATCAGTTCTCAATTGCTCAACCAACAAATGAGGACAATGTCCATCTACATGGTAAAGACAACATCCATCATCTCAAAAGGTTCTATTTGACACGCTTGTTAAGATCACATTTCCACCCACAGAGAAAATCAAACGTCCATTTTAAAATGGCATTTCACTTTAAGATACTTTCTGATGCATGTCATGAATCTTACTGAAACTAACTTAAATAATAACATTTTCTCCCTTTTAAATGTAAGTCATAAGATGGACTGCACAGTGTGCAGTCATAAGATCCAGTGTGTCAGTTGCTTCCCTAAAGGACTCTCTTTGTTGCTCCCAACTCTAACATGACATCATGCTCAATTTAGCTACCCTCAGGTAAACAAGCAAGAAGGCTGTATATGGTGCCACACACTATAGTAATTAGCAGACTGAGGCAGGAGGATAACAATGGGTTTAAGGACAGCCTAGTAAGCTCCAGGTCAGCTTGGGAGACAGAATGAGGTACTGCATCCTAGACAAAGAAATAAGCATACTAATAAATAGTGAGCATCTGTCTTCATTCCTGGTTTCATATTCACACAACCTGATATCTTCAGGGAAAGAAGGAAATCCTTCTGACTTCCAGGTTAGGAAATCACACTCCTCCAAAAGCTATGCCATCCTGTGCTGGTATTCTATTGGATCAAGTTAAGTTCCATGCCATTTCTTGAAGAAGAGACAGAAAGGAAGCATGGTCCTACCTGTAGTCCCTGACCAAGTTCTGGGCAAAGAGAACAGACTGGCAAGCTTGAGATTATCAAGGACCCACCACATAGGCACACACTACTCATCTTCTGAGATTGACATATCACCCTGGACACAGGAGAGGCGATTGCCTAGAAATCTACACCTTTATGGAAAATTCAAAGGATGACTGGCGATAGATGAGCAAAGAAATAATAATGTCCACTGTAGGAAGGGAAAATTTCTTGATTTATTTTACAATTATTGTACATTTTCTAAGACAGTCTTTGAAATGTGACAATTTAGGAGGCAATATCCCCACACCCAAAAAACATGAAAGCATAAAAATACACAACGGATAGGTTGGTATTTTTAAGTTTCATGTGGATCTGACATTTGAGTGGGTAGAAAAAAGTCAGGCAAGTGACAAGGGTTGTGCTTCCTGCAAAGATAATTAAAATATAATATTAAAAGAAAAAGCTTCTATCTGGGAGGAGTACAGAGAAAGAAATCTAAATGAGCATATCTAACAAAAAACCTGTCCCAAGACAGGTAGTTTTTATTTTGTTTTGTTCTGTTTTCTCTGTGTATATCCATTGTACATAGTGCTCCACTACCTAAGAGCATTTTCAAAAAATAAATACATTGTATAGTGAACATGTTCCTTCCCTTTGTCTCCTTCCTACTGTTTCTCACCCCTCCTTGTCCTATAGGTTACTTTGTTCCTCTACATAATCTCACTTCTATTTTAAGATCATATATGCTTTTTATATGTCTATATTAAATTGAGAAGTCACAAATGAGAAGAAGCATAAGACATTTGTCTTTCTGATACTGTCATGTTTGCTTAATGCGATCATCTCCAATTGCATCTATTTTCCTGAAAAGGACATGACTTCATTCTTTTTATGGCTGAAAACTTTCACTCTCTACATACATTTTCTTTATCCCTTCCTATGTTGTTGAATCCTAAGTTGGCCCCATTATTCATATATTGTGAATAGCACTGTAAAAAACACTGAAGTTCAAATATCTCTGCAATATGTTGGTATAAATTCCCAAGAGTAATGTAGCTGGATCACAGAGTAGATCTGTCTTTAATTTTGAGAACATCCACGTTAGTTTGCGTCCTGGATGGACCACGTTACAATACAAAGGTCCTATTTTACCCATATCCATCCTTACCAGTATTTGTTTTTGCTTGTATCCTTGATGACTGACATTCTGACTAAGGTGAGATTTTTTTTTAATACAGTTTTAATGTACGTTCCTCTAATAGATAATGAAACTGAATTTTTTCATGATGTTGGCTAATTATATTTCATCTTCTGAGACTGAAATTATATTCTGCTAATGTATTTATCTATTAAATAGTTTGGTTTCTTGCTGTTGTGCATTTTGAGATTTTTGTGTATTATAGATATTTATCCCCTATAAGACATAGCTGGAAAATATTATTTCCCATTCTGTAGCCTGTTCTCTTGATTAACTGTTTCCTTTCCTATACAGGTTTTAATCATATAGGATGACAATTTTGCTATACAAGGTAGGCTTTAATTACTGAGTGAATGAAGTCCTATGGAAAAAGTCCCTGTCTACACTTTTTACCTTGAAGTGTTTTTCCTACTTTTTCTACTAATAGTTTCCAAATTTTAGGTTTTATTTTAATGCCATTGGTGCATTTGGGATTTTTTTTTACATCATGATGGCATTTAGTTTACAAAATCTGTAAAATTAACTTCTTTTCTATTTCTTTTTTATTGTTAAAAGAAAAATTTACATTTACTCCCCTTGTCTCAGGCCCTCCCGCACCCCAATACCCCACCCACCGTCCCCTTGCTTCCTTAATATGGGGCAGGATACCCTGCCCTGTGGGAAGCCCAAGGCCCTCCCCGCTCCATCCCGGTCCAAGAAGTTGTGCATCCATATAGAATAGGTTTCCAAAAAGCCAATACATGCAGAAGAGACAGGTCCCTGTGCCATTATCATTGGCTTCTCCGTCA
>JAQHUG010000095.1:2726646-2742555 GCA_028555095.1 Dicrostonyx torquatus | reverse complement strand
GGCTCCCCAAGGACTGAGCTCAAGTGGTCAGCCTAAGCAGTGAGCTTCTTCACCAACTGAGCCATCTTGCTGGCTCTTGATCTTCAATAAGTCTCTTATCTAAAGTCTAATTTGGGTCTTCTAGTAATGCATATAATATATAAGCATTGTATGTGTGTAATTTTTGTCAAGTTTCCAGATTCGGTAATAGAAGTAAAATTCAAACCAGGCAGAATCCTTGTTATCACAAATCCCTTCACCAAAGCCAGTCCCACTGAACTAAAACTTAGGTGTCACGTTCTTTCTATTCAATTCCCATAAGCAAGACAACAAGACCCAGACACTGTAAAAGGTGCTGATTGGAGAGAAAGCATATATATTGAAAGGATGTGCTTGAGTGGATGGATGTATACACTAAGAAGTGAAGAGGTGGGCAAGACAGAGGAGAAGATAGAACAGATCCAAAGTAAAGTGGATGAAGGGATGACATTATAGATCTTGGGGATTGCAAGGGATGGTGGAAGCTTTAGACGTTTTTATATTAGGAAGGTCTTTAATTGTCATTGTACATGGATGGTTGTTTTTGTCTGCAGGTATGTCTATGCACCATATGTATGCCTGTTGCTTGCAGAGGCAGAATATGGAGTTGTATCTCCTGGAACTGGTTACAGACAACTATAAACTGCCATGTGGGTGCTAGAAGTTGAACCTCAGTCTTCAGAAAGATCCCTCCTTTCTCTTAATCACTGAGCAATCCCTCTGGTCTCATAGGGTAGTTTAATTTTAAAAATATATTCATATATATTGATATATATTGATAGCAGCTATCATATGCAGTGCAGATACCATTCTACTAACTTGGATCGCTATCTGCCCTTTGCAGAAGAGTAAACTAAGCTCAAATGGGTCACAGTTGAGTACAGTCACACAACACAAAAGTGGAGAGGGATCACAAAGCCAGATCTGTGTGCACTCTGACATGCCAAGCAATTTGCTTTCATGCAATATTATGTCAGTCCTCATTATTTTGCTGTAGCTTCAAATTCATATTTAGAGGTAAATACAATATGAAAGCCTAGACTGGATTGAGAGGTGCACAGTATGGTGGTACTTTAGAACAGTACATAAAATATAAATATAATTCATATTTCAAATATATTATTAATAATGTGAAATATTTACATTAAGGAAATGAAAATACTACATTTTATTTTTATAAATAAAAAAGTACCAATGGCAGGCATCACATTGTCTTGGGATGGGAATGCCGTGAAGGCAGCATTGATTCCTCTAATGGAATCTATCCTTCAACTTTTTCTCACTAGTGACTCTCCCCCTCACTAGAAATATTAACATGGCTGCAGGTATATAAGTCAAACAGATACTGGCAATAAATCATAAAGAGGGACTGGAGACTTAGCCCAAATAGAAACAGTTACTTAGCATCCTCAGTTCCCTGAGTATTATTCCCAGAACTGCATTAAAGAAAGGTTAGTGGTACATGCTTGTAATTTCGGCATCTGAGGAAGCAGAAGTAAGAGTGTCAGAAGTTCAAGGTCATCCCTAGGTACACAGTGAATTCCAGGCAAGCCTTAGGTTCATAACACCCTGTCTCACAAATAATAATAATAATTTAATTTAATTTAAAAATAAAAAAATCATTTAAAAACAATTCTTTGATATTTTACCATTTATTTAAGATTCAGTAAGTTTGCATACTCATGAAACATATATTCTTTTATATATTTACATAAATTATTAGAACTGGAGAGATGGCTCAATTGTTGAAGGCTAGGCTCACAACCAAATATAAATAAATATTTAATACTCAAGACTGTCAGCATCTTCAACATTTTTCAGGATTGATTGATATTTTAATTCAGCAATGCTGAAAATGCTGGGAAACCAAAGGACACTCACACATAGATGTGTTATTTAAAAATGACAAGAGAAAAAAATGACAAGAGAATGTATAGAGCCATTTCAGAAATCACTGGAAATGCTATCTTAATTCCAAATGAGAATTCATGTAATGATTTATTATGTGGCACAAGTTATCACCTTATCAACTTAGGCAGCAAGTTTCAAAATCAAAGATTCTAACATAATACAATCCAAGCACACTAGTTTGAGTCCATCTTAATGAATGAGAGGGGAAAAAAGTTAAGTCTTCATTTTGTGTAATTAAACCAGTATGTTCTATAAGAGTACAACATTTTGTGTATATAGTAAAAGCTGAAACTCATAACAAAAAATACTCTCAAATCTGAAATGAGATGATTCAGGCAAATCTCCCAGTGGTATGCGCAGGACATTTCTTAAGCAAAGCAGTGTGCATGCTATGTATTTGGATAAAGCTGTGATGCTTCCAGAAATACTTGGGCTCATTATACATTGTGACTTTCAATTAATTTTTCCTCATTTCCCATTCAGAGACCTTTTACTGTTTTTAAAAGTTTGCAACCCCCAACATACACATTCACACTGAGCAAAACAGTACCATGTGGGATAACAAACACAGTTTAGGAAGCTGAATGGACAGGAACAAATCAATGGGACAGGGACCCACAAAGTCCCACCATAGCTGAGTAACTATTGACAATTGATGGCTACTAGGAGTTGGAGAGTTGGTTTTCTTTAAGGAAAGACTAGTAGTTTGTCCATGTTACAGTCAGTGGCCCCACATATACACATATACTAGCAGTACTAAATAGACTTGATGAGTATTTTTTTAAAAAAGATCTTTAAGCATTCCACAATGCCATCAGGAAAGGATGAAGGACATAGGAGCTTGTATTTGTAATTGATTACCTCTGTGGATCCTGCTCTATACAACCTAAGGTTAATTGACACAAACAGATATCCTAATTCTAAATGTAAATAAATAAATAAATAAATAAAGATATTGACATAGGAGCATAATATGGGTCCAGAGGCATAAAATTGGACCAGGAAAGAGAAGAGAAGAGAACACACTGGAGAATATTCAGGGAAGTAAGCATATATCTCTATGCTAGCCAGTCTTGCCAATGAACATGGGTTTGGAGAAAGAGACTTGCTATGGACACAAGAATGATCTCTGTTGGGATATGGTAGAATTACACATCTGCCAGTATGACAGTCTTCGTCTTGTGTACATGTAAGAGTACCACATTTCAAAGAATATGAATGAAACCGAGGGATGGCACTAACCCAAGAGTCACTGGAATGGCATTCCATCTTCTTCACTTCAGAAGTGATAGTTCTTCTCTTTAGATCTAAAGAGAATGTACAGGTTTATAAGGAACCTAAAAATAGGAGATGGAAATAAAGGCAGTTCAATTTAACCCTGGCTCTTCAGAAACCAGAGAAAACACAAAGAGCCCATGAGTGACTACCCCTGAAAAAAAAAAAAACCCTAGCAGAATAGTCTAAGTATCATTTTAATTGCTTTTATTACTTCTTAGACTAAAATTAGTTTATTTAAAAACTTAAATATATTTACTAATATTTTATTACATAAAACTGCAAAATAACTGGAATGCATATATATTTTTAAATGGAACACCACTGGAAAAATATCCATCAACTGCTTCCTTATACGGTACCATTTTGTGATTGCACTTCCATGTTGGTTTTCGCATGGTATGAAGTGATTAGGTCTGTCTCTTAGATTATAAAGGAATTTATTCTTGGTATTTCATTAATGAGAACAATGTATTCACATCATATTCACCACCATACCTCACCTTCTTTTTTAAAAAATTTTAAACATTTTTTATGGTTTATTTAGCTTTATCTTATGTTCATTGGTGTGAAGGTGTCAGATCCCCTGGAACTGGATCTTCAGACAGTTGTGAGCTGCCATGTAGGTGTTGGGAATTGAACCCGGATCCTCTGGAAGAGCAGTCAGTGACCTTAACCGCTGAGCCATCTCTCCAGCCCCATACCTTATCTTCTTTCAGAATCTCCCTCTAAACTTTTTGCTTTTCTGTTCTTCCTTTCGCTTTTAAACAGTCTTATTTAGGTTAGATTTTGGCTCAGACTCTTGATCCTCTTGTGTTAACTCTCTGAGCACCCAGTATTTTCATGGTAATTGCTATAGTTTTATGTCATAACTAGTAATTATAGAAGAAAATGGCTACCCTTCTTAAATAAAAGTTTTGGGTAAATTCAATAAAAAAAAATTGCCAGAATAAAAGGTACCAACTGATGACTCCCCACTGGAGTCCTTACTATTTCTGAGGAATGGATGAGAGTGCATTGCAGGAAGGGGAAGAAGATGGAACTGTGGCTGGTATGTAAAATGAATAAAAAAATTTAAAAAGAAGAAAAATACCAATAGGCTCTTTATAAAATCTAAAGATAGAGAGTAATGACAGGGAGGACAGAAATTGAAGGCCAGTTACAAAAAAGAATATGGTGAAATGTCTTTTTGATTATATTTACAACTAAACTCCTCATTTTTTACCACTAATCTGACTTTAAACTCTTAAACCCTTTAGCTTTTTCAAGATCATAGTTTAATTTTCAAGGAATTTGTTCAAGAGCATTCACAAAATCAACTTTCTTAAGAGGGTAAGTGCAGTACAACTTCAGCATTATGAGATCAAGTTGAGATGCTGACGCTCTCTTCCTCTGCGCCTCTCCTGGACTTCCCCATGCCAATATCCTACCTGGGCAACATGCGCTTAACTGTAGCCTGGTGATACATCTCCAACAGCTGCACTGAAATTTTAATAAATAAAAATGCAGTAAACACAAATGTTAAAGGATTTCTCAAGATATGGACAAATTTACCCTGTGTGCTCAAAATGGGGAAAAAAAATAAACTCAAGGACAAGTGTTCCATGTGCATGAACAAGGCATAGCATGAATTTCACTCATCTTCCTTAAGTGTCAATTTTACTCAATGATGCTTTGTATGTGAAAACAATTAAGCCTGAATATTGTTTCAGTGTTTAAAATTTATTTTTATTAAAAAAATTATAAATGTTTTATTAAAAAAAGAATAGAATAGAATAGAATAGAATCCAGGGGACTGGAGAGGCTGTTCAGCAGTTAAGAGCACTGGCTTCACTATTAGAAGACCAGGACTCCATTCCCAGCACCTGCCCAGTGCCTATAATTGCCTGTAACTCCAGCTCCAGGATTCTTCCACCATCACACAAGCAAAACACCAATGCACATAAAATTTGAAAAATAAGTAAACAATTAAACCAATTAAAAATAAAATAAAATCTAATAAAATTCACAATTCAAATAAAACAAAGTAAAAACAAACAAAAACAAAACTTCCAAGAAGCCTTGTACTGATTGGTTCTTTGGAGCTGCTTCCCCAGAACCCTGATACCAAGAAGCTTATGTTCTACACTGGGAGGATTTGTTGTGGTTGTTGTTCAAAACTTCAGTAATTAGTGTTACTCTATTTGGGGAGTGTGTCATGCACAGTATGAACCGTGTTGATTTCACTGACTATATCATTAGATACTAGTGTAAATTTTGAAAAGTCTCATTTCGAAAGATTAATAGCACATCATGGGACAAAGAAGGAAGAATAAAAATGGACAAAACAGTTCTGTTAAATGACTCTGTTGGGGGGGGGTCTTACTATGAACCCCTGGCTGTCCTGGAACTCACTGTGTAGACCAGGCTGGCCTAGAACTCACCAAGATCCTCCACTGCCTCCCAAGTGCTGGGATTGACGGCGTGCACAACCATGGCCAGTTTAAATGATTTCTTATCAGCACTCACTATTGGAATTCTCTGTGGTACACTGAGTTCTCTGGTAGAGGCATTAGTGCCAATTGATTTCTCAATTGCTCAAAGAATAAAAACCAAGTATCTTAGCCTGTCATGTGATCTATGTAAAATCCCAATACATCCTCATCATGCCACCTTATTGCCCTATTTTTTGCCAAATTTTGTCAAGGACCAGCATCAACGAAACTCATACATCCCAGAGTAAGAAGTGTGAGGATTAGAATTTTTAAGCAAAAGAAACACAGATATAAGAGAATAAGATACAGAAGCACAGAACAGCATTGGAAGGGACATTCAATAAATACTGAATCCACCTCATTTATCTTCTACAGGTTTATATACCTCACTCCAAAAGGGGATGGGAAATGCACCAGACTTCATTAACATGATATAAGGAATAAACTTGACTTCTCGGACCTTTCATCCAAGTGGAGTGGACCCACCTCTATACCCAAAATACTAATTAACCACACCCTACGTCAGAATCTCTTGTTTTTAGTCACACCTGTTGTCAATAACTTTGAGAGAGCAAAAATAAGCTCAAATTCTCTGACCTCCAGTCAAGGTGGAACAGGCTCACATCTTTGGGTCCCCACAAAATTATATACACACATCTAGAGTTCTATCCACCTTCCAGTCCATCTATTCTCTCTAAGTTGAACATCCTTTCCTGCCCCACCATCATCACATGAGGGATAATCCATATGAAACTTCTTCCAGAAAGGCCACACTGATCTAAAGCCTGAAAATGTATGGTTTTTTTTCTGATCTAATAAATACAGATTATATCTCTCATTTAAATTACTGTTATGTTTATATATATATATATATATATGCATGTATCCTATTTCCCCTTCTATAAACTCTTTGAAAGGAAGGCAAAATATATATATGTAAATACTAAGTGAATGAAATGGATGGATGAAGATATTTAAGCATGTTAAAAAGCCAGAACTACCATTAATTTAACTTATTATAATTCTATCCCTCACATGTTTAACCTATGTGTAATCAGAAATACACCAAGGCAGCCCATGCATCAATTTCCATTATCTCCCATAGCAACTGTTTCATTGACTGGTGAAAGCAAGAAGGGAGGTCAGTGCTCTTTAATAAAATCTGCAAAGATTCTATCTGTTCAAAGCCTGTACTGCTGGGCACGCACTGCCAAGTTCTTTTTGGATTCTGTCAGCAGGCTTTCAACCATTTTAATTTAAATGAATCATCTGAAAAATCTATGGCATTTAATACACCCACTTCACAGGGATATGAAATTCAGTTTTTCTTTATGTAATTTAGTTGATGGTGCCAGATAATGTCAAAAATGTTCTGGTTAATAGCTATCTCAAGTTTCATAGAAATAACCAAACAAAAGTTGGATAAATTATTTTCTACAGAGAAGTCTGATGAAAATGCAGGACTGGACTCACAGGTAACAGCTGAAGCCACCTCAGAACCATCAGAGCCCAAAGACTACAGAAGGCACTCTGAACTGGTGTGTGTGATCAAAACTATAGCAATATATATATTTGAAATGCTCCTGCCTAGGCACAGACATAAAAATATGTTTGTTCCCTGTTTCAAAAATGTCGGAGGCATCTAAGTAAACAACACAAAAGTCAAAGTAGAAAGCACAGCACCACCTCTTTCAAACACAGAGATTGCCAACAGGAAATTTAATTCTGTGGAAATTTTCAAAGCTACTCAAATGCTGAGAAATCTCCACATGTTTTATGAAATTTTATTTGTTGTATCTCTTCATGTGGGTATAACATAATTTTAAAACAAATGGATATGAATGTGTGTGATTTTAATGGCTTTTAAGAATTTTTATGAAATCATGGTAAAGTAAAAGTTCAAGAAACTTAAGTCGTGTATCTTGTTCAAAAATTTCATTCTCTTGTTTTTTCCTATAGGTGATAGTGGGAAGGATTCATATCTGAAGTCTGATAGACCTGGACTAAATTCTCTACCTATCTGTGCCTTTCATCATTTCATGGGAAATTGGGCCACTCTGTGTCAGCTCTGTCTCTTCCTCACTCAGAAATTTAAGAATGTTCAGGAAACATACACAAATAGCCTACTGATGTTTGACCAAAATCGGGCATCATGGGAGTACCCTTCATAAAATGTGATCATCATTTGCATGTGAAGTGCTAATTCTTAGAACTTCTAAAATAATTCTATCATTGAGAGAACTCAAGTGTACTGCCATACTCAGTAAGATGTGAGTGGGCCTACATGATAACTAAGTGCTCTTGACCAAGAATGTGGGGAGCTTAAACATTGTTTGAGAAATCAGGAATATTCTATTTTTTGAAGCACACAGAGTTTACATAAAATATAAGAACATTTGTCATATGCCATCAAAGAGAGAACCCACAGTGAGTCTATGGACTATAAAGATAAATAATTTAATATTTATGAAAATGTGGTCAGGTACCAAAATATTCTTGTTGTGTTTGATACAAATGTGTAAGTTGCTAGTCACAAAACACACATCCAAGAAAATAATAAAAGACAAGCCACAAATTCATAAAATATTAAAACTGAATATGAAAATGAAAAAAATCAAGAAATGAAAAAATAAATGATTTCATTTCAATGAAACTTGAAGTTAAAAATGCAAGAATGAAGATGGCTTAGTGTACATGCCACTAATCCCAGCACTTAAGGGGTAAAGGCAGGAGGATTGGAGTTTGTCCAATTGTCCAAGGTACCCAGGACAATTGAAGAGGGGTGGAAAGTCTCCAGGAGCTGAAGGGTGAGGAAGAGTACTGAAAAATGACATCTTCTAGATATGCAGTGACTATTATGATCAGGAGCAGCAGTCACTGTGACTACCTGCAAAAGTCATGAAAACAGGGGAAGCTAGTGGTACAGCAGAAGGGGTCAGTGGGTGTGAGGGGGGAAACAAGAAGCTAACAGAGGGGTAAGAGGAGTGTAACTGCAGCTGAGATTCCAAAGTTCTACTCCAGGTGTTTTGGAGGGATTTCTTTTGATAATTTAAAATAAGTCTCCTTGTCTCGACCTCCAAAATGTGATTGCAGTTCCTGCTGAATCTGGCTGAATCAAGGTAGAAGTCTAACCTTAAAACCTCTCCAGAGCGCTTCTGTGTAACTCTGCAGTTCTCAACCTGTGGGTCACTATCCCTTTGCAGGTCGAATGACCATTTCACAGGGTCACCTAGGACAGGACCATCTGCAATACCAGGCATTTACATTATAATTCACAACAGTAGCAAAATTACACTTATGATCCTTTATATCTGAAATATCATATATGTCATCGGCAACAAAATTATGTTATGCTTGGGGGTCACCAAAACATGAAGAACTGTGCTAAAGGGTCACAGCCTTAGGAAGATTGAGAACCACTGGTAGCTGAAAGAAACTGCTTGGTCTGATTAGCTTAGATACAAGCAAAATTGGTGTTTATTGTTATAATTGGGTATGGATTTTTTAATTGTTGTTTCCTTCACTGGATAGTATCATTTTCAAGGACCCTTGACTCCATAGTCTTTCCTCCTCTCAGGATTTCTGAGCTGCTTCATCCTGATCCATCATTCATAGCAAGCAGCAGTATTTCTGTTGCACACATTAATAAGACTTTTAGAAAAAGGAATTCTATTAGCTTACTCTACTTTTCCTATAACAAGCTATTCAAAGGTATAAATAGTCTTAGTTTTTAGGGCTTCAAATTCTAAATAAGCTGAAGTAGTCTAAAACATGCTCAATATCAAAACATGCTGTCAACATCTTCAGAAACAGAATACTCACCTCTAATCAATGGGTAGGCTGCCAAATTCTATATTTCTCTTTTTTAGTCTAGGTTTATGGAGTTATAATTATATACCACACAATTCACTCTTTCAAAGGTACAATGTTTTGACAAATGTGCACACACATTTATAAACACTTCCAAAATTAAAAATCAGAATATTTCCATCACCTGGGAAGATTCTTTTCTTTCCCTTTGTCATCCGCTCCCACTGGCCTCCTCTCAGACCCACTACCTATTGTTCTCATATTTGCCTGTGTAAATTTACCTTTTCTAGAATGTGACAAATTGGAATTGCATAATATGTGGTATCCTGAATATGTCTTTACCTCCACATGATGTCTTTGAGATTCATCCATGTTGTCTGAAGTAATTGTACTGCATTGCTTTTTATTTCTGAATATTTTCCCATTATATAAATATAACATAGCATATCTTTGTGTTCATTGCTTTGTGGTTATTAAGCTTATTTCCTTTATGTACTGTTATGAATAAATCTTCCATAAAACTTTGAGACCAGGCTTTTATATGGACCTATTTATATTTTTAATGAAAATCTAAAAACATAGCTAGATCATATGATAAGGATGTTTCTTTTTCCTTAAAAATTGCCAAAGCTTTTATAGATGTTTCATGATTTATTGAATAACATCAATAAAATAATTGACATTAATTATGTTGTGAGAGAATTTTTCCTTTTATTATTTTTATTGAGCTATATATATTTTCTCCACTCTCCTACCACCAATGTTTTTTAAAGTAATATCACCTTGAATTCATGTCAATAACCCAGGAAATTTCCAATTTTTCCAAAACCTTGACATCAGAGTCATTGTCAGTCTTTCACGTTCCAGCCCACCAGATCTAGGGTGTTATCTCAGTATGGTTTGTGTTCCTAATAGCTATGGCTGTTTATATTGGAGTAGCTTCTTCAGTGAAATGCCAACTTAAACATTTTGCATGTATTAAGTTGAGATGTATTATTATTATTACTCTTATTATTATGTATTACCCATTATAAATTCTTTAATCCAGTTTTAAGTTGCTTTGGGTTGTGATTTTATTGACTACTAAAGAGTATGCCCCATTAATACTTACCTAATAGCTATATGGGTCAAATCAGACAAAAAATGCACACCATTCAAGATTGAATTCTGTAAGAACTATATTACCCAAAAGGCAGCTTCCATAAGGACTCTGCCATGAGTTACCTTATTTCCAAACCAGTGTGCCATTCAGAAGTCAATTTTGACACAATTTATTCCATACAAGAAAGTTCCATGTATAATATGCCATAGATGTATTAATTAAGAAGACTTCAAGTGTGCCACACTCTAGAATGGAACACTTAACTGTGTGTTTATGTTAAAAGTAATACAATCTGTCATTTCCATAAGGTTATACCTTGTAAGGTTTAATATTATACACTGATGAGGGCATCATTGCTTAGAATGAATACTGAGAGCAGCTTTTTTTTATATTGTTTATATCATGAACTTTATTTTTCCTTATGTGTATATTATTGTGTATTATAATATATGGGCATCATTCCCATATATACTATAATTATTGAATGTGGATGATATATATGGGGTTCATTGTGTGCTATAGACCCTGTTTTTTTCCATTTTTTATTAAATTTAAAAGAAAAATTTACATTTACTCCCCTTGTCCCAGCCCCCCCCACTCCCTTCCTACCCCACCACCCTCCCCCTGCTTTCTTAAGATGGGGCAGGATACCCTGCCCTGTGGAAAGCCCAAGACCCTCCCCTCTCCCTCTCGGTCTAAGAAGGTATGCATCCATATAGAGTAGGTTCCCAAAAAGCCAATACATGCAGAAGAGATAGATAGGTCCCTGTGCCATTATCATTGGCTTCTCGGTCAGTCCCCATTGGCAGCCACATTCAGAGAGTCCGGTTTGGTCATATCTGAGAGCAGCTTTTTCAAGCATTCAAATTTAGTCTAATAAAATCATGGTTTTAAATATGAGTTAAATACAGTTTAAATGTAGTTTCTCTTTTCCAAGTTCACATTCATTTATTGGACCATTGGCTCTCTTAATTGGTTTTTATTACATATATCTTAAATTTGGATTTTACTCTTAATAGTATCTATCCTAAATCAAAAGTCATTTAGTTTTCTGTCTCAAATGTGGAAAATAATATGCAGCACAGCATTTATCTGCCATTCAGGATTACACTCAAAGGGCATCTCAAAGTAACAATTCATCAGAGAGTAGGTAAAGGGGAAAACAACCAGTTAGAGCTGTAACTATACAAATACAAATTAAAATGGGAGAGAACAGATGCTTGAATCTCAACAAAGTAAGTCATTTCAAGAACAGTTGGCTGTTAGGAATTTGATGTTATGCTATGGACAGACAGACAACTTTCCATTTTCCTGATGGTGAATGCCATAGGAAAAACCACAAAGCAAACCGGATATCAGAAGATGCACTTCACAAGGGTGATATACTCAAGGACTTTGAACCAGAGGGAGAGAGAATGGACAGTAGCTCACCAAGAATCACGAAATCATCAAGCGTAAAGAAATTACAAATGTGCACTAATCACTAAAGGGTCATATCAAGAGAAGCTTTATTCTATACAGGAAATAATTATAAAATGATAGTTGTAAACATTCAATTTGACGGTGAGTGGCTTACATTTAGAATAATAGTGACTCAATATAGAGAAAAAAGAACATATGTTTAGGTCTTCTAGTTTTATACTTAGCTAAAACATTATATCAAAATTTTAAAATTCAGAGACAAAAGATGAAGAAGGATGAAGTTCCTTTACCTTGCCTTGATTTTCAGATTTAACATTATGTAGTGCAGTTGCTGTTTCCATTTTTAAGCTTACAATTTGTTTTATGCTACAGTTTGTTCTGTTCTAAGGAACCTATATGATGATTTTCTCAGTGACTAGACTAAATTACTAAATACACAGCAAAGTATTCCTACCGAGTTATGACCACCCCATCCTAACCAGAATTTACTGGTTTTGTTTTCTTGTTGATAGCAATTCTGGCTCGAATATGTTGAGATCCCAATATATTTTTTCTTTGTATTTCCATGATAGCTAAATATGTTTTTAAAGTTTCAGATATTCAGTGTTCATTTATATTTATGAGAGATGAAGGTCTAGTTTCAATCTTCTATATATAGAGATCTAGATTCCTAAGCACAATTGGTGACTATCTTATCTGAGGAGTCAGAGACTGCCTTTTCTCTAAACTAAGTCTCAGCAACTTTGCTGTGAAGCCAATGACTATAGTTGCATAGACTCATTTCTAAGTCCTCATTATAGTGACATATTTTGTTACCAATGCTCTATAGCATAGTTTGAGATTAGACTTAGTGACACCTTCAATATTGCTTTTTTGTTTCCTTATCCATAATTGTTTTCTCTGTTAAGGGTGTTTTGTGCTTCCATATAAATTTGAGAATCTTTTAGTAAGCTGAAGAATATTAAAATTGCATGATAATTGCATGATAATTGCATTGAATCTGTATATATCTTTTAACAACCTCAAGTTGTATCCATTTTGCAGAAAATGACATAATTTCATTCTTCATGGCTTAAAAGACATACAACATTGTCTACATATAGCACATTTTTTTCTTTTCTTTTCTTTTTTTTTTGGTTTTTTTGAGAGAGGGTTTCTCTGTAGCTTTGGATTCTGTCCTGGAAAATATATTTTCTTTAAACAGCCATCTTTTGACAGACATCTAGGGTAATGCTACAACTTGCCTATTGTGAATAGTACTACAGTAAACACTGATGGACAAGTATCCCTGTGGCATTTTTCTTCATATTTCTGCAGGTATGTACCCAGCTCTAGTACGTGTGTGTCATGTGGAAGTTCTATTTTTAGCTTTTTGGGGGAGCCATACTAACTTTCTTAGTGGCTGGATTAATTTACATATTACATATTAATTTTAAGTCACTTATATATTAATTTCTCATTATCAACATATAAGGGTTTCTTTTCCTCAACATCTTCACCAGATTTTGTTGTTAATTGCTTTCTTAATAGTACAAATTCTGACTGCGATGATAAGAAATCTTAGTTTTATATTAATTTGCCAATTTTAATTTCCCCATGACTAAGAAATATGAATATTTAATTAATATTGTGAATAGGTTCATTTCCCTGATTTTATCAGCAAGTTCATATTGATTAATAGAAGATCTGCTGGTTTAGGTAAGTTGTTACTACATTCCTGTACTTTGTTTTCCATTCTTTACTTGGTTTAAGAATTTTATTCTGGACTGTTTAGAATCTCTTGCATGCAGAGCCATCTCATCCACATCAAGATAATTTGACTTCTTCTTTTCCTATTTTTGTTCTATTTATTTTTTATGTTTCCATTTTTGATATTTTCAAATGTAAAAGAAGAAAGTCAAGATTTTTATACCATTCTGAATAAGACCATGAAGCATTTAGCTGCCCAATTTTATTCAACTCTTCTGCAAATAGGCACAAACACCAGACTCAGCACAGCAGACTGCAGAGGGCTGAGATGGTAGACATTACCTTTAGTAGATTTGACTAATTTTTAAGAAAACTGAATCACCTTAGGTCTTTTCCTCTTAATCTTGCTAATCTGGGTTCCAAAAACTAATGAAAAGATTTCAGGTGAAATTTAGAAGTAAAGTTGCATTGTGTAAATTCTTTTCTAGTTATATAAACTAAAGACAATTTGCTTGCTATTGGCACTGAAGAAAATCCTGACCCTGGTAATATGACTTAGTCCAGCTGTTTCTGACTAAAGAAACTATACAAAAATAGTTCTAGGCTAGCTTTTGAAGATATGGCTGACATTAATACTCTACATATTTTACATGAAAATATACAATCCAAGAATTTATGAAATAAGTTCATTCATTATTATCTCTGGACATATCATGTACATATATTGGTTGTTGGTATGCATTCACCCTAACTTTTTCTTACAATATCGGTCTTCAAATCTTTATGTTGGAAATGAAAAGATATTCTTCTTTAAACTTTTTATTTATTCTTGTGGCTTTCACATGATGCATCCCATTTATCTCCCCGCCCTTCATATCCACCCTATGCCCTTGCAAGCCCCTGAAAATACATTTTTAAAAAATGACAGAGAAAAAAAGAAAAGAAAAATCTTGTCATAGAAGCTGTAGTGTGACATGGTGAATCACACAGTATATCTTACAGCCCATATATTTTTACTTGCAAGTGTTCATTGCAAAGAATCTTTGGTCTGGTTCAAAGTCTCTGGTTTCTGTTAAATAATTGATACTGGGACTCTTGGATATACTGTTGTTGCCCTATGTCATGGGGATCCTACAGCTTTGGATCTGCAGGACAAGCCCCTTCATGTGCTCCAGCAGATCATAGGTGTGATGAGTGTTGGAGTCAGCCAACCTGCAGCTTTAGTTCTGGCCTGGGTGGTTGCAGGGTTGGTCAGCCTACCAGCTCTCCTCCATCCAGACCACTAGGATGAGCTCTCCAGCATTTCTCTGACTAGTTCACCCTATGCAGCAAGGATCAAAGGAAAGGACTGTTTCTCCTGCTTTTATACCCTCAGGGCCAGCTTACCCATACCTTTATTGTGCCTGCTCTTCCATGTTGCCCAGGGAGATGCAGGGGCCAGTCTCCCAAGTGCTGCAGCTGGTGAGTGGAATGAACACCTCTTCCACTCTCGTGATCTCAGGGTCAACTCTCCTACCTGCCACAGGCAGTGAGGAATGGTGGGAGAACGGCATCTCTCTCTTGCCCATGACACCGCACAGCAGATGAGGGGCAGGACCAGCTCTGCCATGCTCATATTCTCGGGGACAGACTCACCCACCCCGCTGTAAACAGGATCAGTTCTAATGTGCTGCCCAAGTGAGGGGCAGGGCTCATTTTCCCAAATACTGCAACTGGTCATGGGGAGAGCCAACTCCCTGCCTGCCACAATGGGTGATGAGAGAATATCTTTCCCTCACCCTTACCAGCACATGACAGAGGGGGCAGCGGTTTCAGTGCTTCCATCCATGCTCATGCCCTCAGGCCAGCTCACTGATCCACTCCCCCCAATCCTACCCCATCCCACCACTACCACCTCCTCCAGCCAACAGGGTCAACTCTACTGTGCTACACAGATGAGGTGCAGGGTATGCTCTCCTAAGTGCTGCAGCCAGTGAGGGGCAGGGCCAATTCTGCCTAGGATTGCAGTCAGTGAGGGGAGGGAACCAACTCTGTGTAGCCCCCATCCTCTAGGCCTTCAGTGGTATCAGGAGCCACGGACATCAACCCAGACTGCAGCTGTAACAGGACTACAGACCCAGACATGAGCCCTTGGCATGTCTCTGGTGGCAAGCAAGCCACCCAAATCAGCCCACTCCTCACTGCCTTTATCTCTTCAGATGGGCCTTT
>JAQHUG010000095.1:2658572-2693672 GCA_028555095.1 Dicrostonyx torquatus | reverse complement strand
CTAGGTGGATTGCATCTTATCATTTACATAACCGTTAATATTCACAAAAACCTATGACCTACAATCTGTCCTGCCTGCAAGATGTGCTGGGGCAATGATGGAACAGATCTTGTGGGAATGGTCAGCCAATGGTTGATTTAACTTGAGGCCCACCACCCAAGAGGGAGCCCATGCCAGATAGTGTCTTCATTGCCAGGAACTGAAGACTGGATAGCCCAGAGACCTAGGGTAGAGCCAAACACAACTTGAAAAAAAAATTAAGATCATTTCTAATGATATTCTGCTATACTGGTAGATCAGTACCTTATCCAGTCATCATCAGAGATGCTTTTTCCCTCAGTAGATGGGAGTGAGTGCAGAGACCCACAGACATTATGCAAAGAGAGAGTCTAAATTGGGAATCTCCTTTTGGGTTCCTCCCCTTGGAAATTAAGGAACCCTACAGAAGAGGGGTAGGAAAGATTGTAGGAGGCAGAGGGGATGAAGGGTATCAGGAGAACATGGACCACCAAATTAACCAATCAGGGCTCACATGTGCTCATAGAAACTGAGCAAACATGAGCCCTGTAACTGGTCCTCTCCCTATATGTTCAGGATGCTACCTTAGTGTTTTGTGGGACTCCTACCCGGGAGAAGAGGGGTACTCTGACTCTTTTGCTTGCTATTGGGACTCTTTTCCCCATATTGGGTTGCCTTGTCCAGCCTCCATATGAAGGCTTTTGTCTTCTTATTGTACCTTGTTTTGTTCTGTTTGACATCATCTCTTGGAGGCCTGCTATTTTCTAAATTGGAGGCAGAGGGAGAGTGGATCTGGGACGCAAGGTGAAGGAGGATTGCAAGGAGAAGGGAATGGAGGGGAAACTGTAATCAGGATGTATTGTATGAGAGAAGAATCTATT
The DNA here is from genome assembly GCA_028555095.1 of Dicrostonyx torquatus. NCBI lineage: Eukaryota > Metazoa > Chordata > Mammalia > Rodentia > Cricetidae > Dicrostonyx > Dicrostonyx torquatus. The sequence goes on along the minus strand of JAQHUG010000095.1, from coordinate 2,692,773 downwards.
TTCAATTAGAAAAATTGAGAAAAAATCCAGTCCTTCTTAAAATTAGAACTAGCCACTCTATATGAGGTTATGGCTAGTAAATCAAACTGTCCAGAATAAAAATAAAAGCAATAATAAATTACTTCAAAAGTCCCAAATATCAAATAAAATATTTCATAGGATACAAATGACTGTAGACACTTGGGAAATATAGTCAGTCTGGCTAAAGAGGATGACTTTTGTTAGTGATGATAGCGGTTAAAATATGTTTTCCTCATCTGCTACTATTACTTCATGAAGGCATACTATGGTCTTTTGAAGACATATTATTTATTGGTTGCCTTATCTTTGATGATAACACTCCTATTATATGTTACATGTAAATGGCATATCAATACAGAGGATAGAAAAAGAAAATAAAATAAACAACCAAAATCCAGATATGATCACTAAGAATGTCAGTACGATCCAGAGGCTACTTTCTTAATAGCTTTAGCAACTACTTCACATTCCTGAAGCCTGATGTCCTGCCTAGTCAGCTTCATCTTTATCGGATTCTAGGAATAACACTATCTAGAAGTACAATACACAAACCAATTTGGCTTCTCTGTGCACAAAATATGATGGCTAATGGGGAAACTGTAGGCTCAAGTTCTTAAAACAAAGTAACTCTTGTGTGATTTTTACAAATTCACTGACTCACTAGAACTCTGTAAGTTCAGAGGCTGGAGAGATGGTTCAGCAGTTAAAAGCACTCCCTGCCCTTCCAAAGGACCTGGGTTTGATTTCCAACATCCACAAGGCAACTCACAACCATCTTGAATGCTCCATTTCCAGGGAATCTAATACCCTTTTCTGGCCTCCATAGGCACCATGCATACTAGTATTGTACACATACATGCAGGCACACAGGCAAAACAAATAAAAATGTAAAGGTCTATTTTGAGAATCATATATTCAGCTTATAGGTACAAAGCTTTCTGGGGTTGGCTATTAGTATACAGTCTTAGTGACACGCCTGCCCTTACCATGATTTAGTACACGACTCTGCCACATTTGTTTTCTATAAACTTCCTGGAGTTTCTGCATTTGAATAGAACATTTGCGGGCTACTTTCATATTTTGAAAAATTCTCTCCAGTTTTCTTCTATCCTCACATCAGGTATTTATTCTGTTTTTATCATGAAGTAACAGAAGCCAAAAGATTAAATGAAAACTACCAAGAAAAAAAACCATTAGTTAGAAAACCAAGAGTATAACCCAGGCTGGGTGACTTGCCTAGCCTACAGTGTCCTGGATTTCATTTCCAAAACTTCCAACACTAAAAGATTAGAGTGCCGACCTCATTTGTCCTACTTGAATTTCTCATGAGATATGATCTGTAAGCACACTCATTTCAAATGCAGTGACTTATGTCTTAGCACCACTGTACTCGATTTCTAAGAATTAACTCATGAATATTAATTTATTAAACTAACAAAATGCCAAATCACAAGAACATGATTTCCTTTCTCCAAAAGCTGACATATTAATGTAAAATTAGACTTTCTAAAAATTGACCATATATTGTATGTTTCTATTGTACTTATTTTAGGAATTTAAATTGGAAAACAGAAGACAACTAATTACCCAGTTCCTTTTGATTGGCAATGTTAGAACTCAACTTGTGAGTTTTCCAAACTCAAGACCCTTCACCCTTGGCACATTCTTCTAAACAAGTTGAGACTCTTATGAAATTTGTTCTTGTTCATACCAAGTAATTTATTTATATATTAAGACTGACATTCTGAATCACAAGATATTTTTACCAAATAAAAATTAAATGATTGAATATCTCAACATTTCTTTTACAGATACAAAATGAAGATTTCAAAGATAGATTCAACAGTGTTTTTTGTGAGTCTAAATGGTATTTTCTTTTTCATTTTTCAAAACAGGCAAAAAAAATTAAGTGAGGGTTTGTGTGGCACACAAGCGAACACAATTAAGAAGACCCTGATTGTTGTCTTCTCAATAGACTTGTCACATAACTATTCACAGCTTTGTCTAGTGACAGAAGAATATCAAAAAGATACTGAATACTATAGCAAAAATCTATTGTGCTTCTGAGATCTAATCTTTGTCTGAATGTAATTGCCTTATTAAAAGATTTGCAAGCTTACTCTTTCTGTGATTCTAAAATAAGCCAAGAAAAACCACACTGCAAAATTGCAACTACAGTCCCCGTGATATGACAGCAACATGTAAGTCAAACTGAAATTAAAACCCTATTGCACAGTTTTCCAGCAATGGCATGGAAGCTTCCAGTCCTGCAATTATCCCTGGTGGTATGAGTGACATTTGGAAGACTTTCTTCCCATGAACTTAGCTTAGAGTGCCTGAGGAACTGCTTATGTAAATATGAATATCTCATTTGGATTGTAATTTATGTGGTGTGGCAGTATCTGCTTCTTAGTACCTGGTCATTAGAGCAAATAGATTCAGGACGAGTGCCTTTGTCTTCCCCACTCTCCTCACACTCAAACACCTTGATAAAAGTCTTCCTAGTGGGGAGAATAGATTCATCATTCAGTAGAAGAAATCATAATACATAGTGATGTCAATGTCTCTTAGCTATTGTCAGCTTTGGTAACGAAACCTTCTGCAGCTGCTGTTGCTTTCCCTTTCAGTCAAGTCCTTTCTTTGAACACATTGTAATGTTTTACTTTATGATTTTATCAAAGGCAATGCTTTCCTCTTCTCTCATTCCCTTACCCATATATAACAGCAAGACATTGTGCCAAGCACTAATTCACTTTAACTTGGAAGTAAAGTTATTATTCCCAGGACAACACAAGTAACAACCAATTTTATTTTTCCATAATTATCTTATTTAAGAAACAGTAGCCAGTTCATTATAATTCCTCCAATAACAGTGGGTTTGGGTAGAAGAAGACGATGGAATTGACAGATGAGTCCAGATGTTTTGACAATGTGTAAGTCACACGCTTTTTTTTTTTTGTAGTTGTTGTTGTTCTTGTTCTTCCAGTGGTGAATTTAGGGCATATATTTAGTATATGTAAAATGTGATGTGTAAAATTTAAAAAGCTGGGTTTTTTTTTTTGCTTTTGTTTTGTTTTTGAGAGACACGGTTTCTCTGTGTAACAGTCCTGACTGACCTGGAACTCATTTTATAGACCAGGCTGGCCTTGAACTCACTGAGATTCACCTGTTTCTGCTTCCCGAGTGCTGGGATTAAAAAAATGTACCACCACTGCCAAGCCACAAATTTTCTTTAAGTATATTCTTTTCACTTCAATAACATGAGAACACTCTATTAACACAGGATGAATTTATATCCATTTGTCTGTCAATTTAATCAACTCAGAAGCTATGACTCATTCCCATGACCACTTTGTGTTAGAGGAGGCTGCTTTTTGGTTCCCAGCTGTTCAGTCCTGAAATAATCACACAAAAACTGTATTATTTAAATCACTGTTTGGCCCATTAGCTCTAGCTTCTTATTGGCTAACTCTTACGTCTTAATTTAACCCATCTCCACTAATGTGTGCATCACCACGAGATTGTGGCCTAGCAGCAAACTTTCAGCATGTCTGTCTCCAGCAGTGGCTCCATGGCTTCTCTCTGACTCAACCTCCTTTCTCCAAGAATTCAGTTTAGTTTTCTCCACTTACCTAAAATCTGCCCTGCTATAGGTCCAAAGCAGCTTCTTTATTCATTAATGGTAATCACAGCATATGGAGGGAAATCCCACATCATCTCCCCTTTTCTGTTTAAATAAAAAGGGAAGATTTTAACTTTAACAGAGTAAAATTATTTACAATAAAACAGGTATCAAGCAAGAATTACAGTTACAATATTAATATCTACTTTATCTTTTACCATAACTAAGGAAAACTATAATTATCAATTCTTCAACTCCATCAAAGATTCCAAAAGGATATAATATTACCTAAGTAAACAGGAACTGCATTGTAAGCAACTTCCAAAATTCTAGAATTGACAGAGACATCTTGATGCCTGGACAGTCACCCAAAGTTCTTCTGTACCATTGGGGCATCCATCTTCAGACTACAGGCCCATAGTATTCATCAGACTTTTCCATGAAGCAGGAAATTTCCAAGACAGTTCCATCTATATTAACAGTAGCTCACTCTTTCATGGAGTAGGAACCCCAAAGGATCATCTCAGCTTTAGACAATTTCAGCATTTCTCTGTGTATCCTGCATGTCCCATTCATCAGGCACTTCAGGCAAGAGCAGTTTCTTGCCCAAATGGCTAACCAACTCCATAAGGATCCAGTTTGATGCTCATCTTTCTCTTGAAGTAGATTGGTGCTACTAGGAGCAGATGTGTCTTATTTCATTATAAATACTAAATTCTTAAAATATTTTAAATGCCATATTCTGTAGTTTTTTAAGGTTTGAAGAATGCCTATCTATCTGAAATACATCTCTGTACATCTAAAAAAATATCTAACTAACATGGCTACAAGCTTGACTATTACAGATGACTATTTACCTATATTTCTTAATTATACGTTACATTTTTAAATGAACTGCATAATCACAATACCTGAATCAAGAACAGAAATATATATATATATATATGTATATATACAGTATAACAAAATTGACCTTAAATTTGTATCAATAAACCAAAATCAATGCCATTGCAAATCTCTATAGCATATCCCCCTTTAAATGTAAACAAACATTTATAAACAATATTTGGGAATATGGGCATAGTTTTTTTCTAAACTGCTTTCTGGTATTTATTGGGTAAAGTAATTTTTGAGGGGTGTTTAAGGTGACCCTTCAAGGGGTCTTGGTCCATCAAAACATGTTAGTCGAGAAGCAATCTACAGGTTCTCATCCCCTATGGAAACAAAAGAAGAACCTCTTTTCCAAAGCAACATATCCTTAGGTCCATATTTTGAAATCAAGATACCTTTAAAATATATTTGTTGGCTTAGCTTAGCACTCCCCAGAATCAAATGTCTTTTTGTAGTCAAAAAATTCAAAGAAAACATAATAGTATACATAATCCAGACCCTCTGTGTATATTCCATCTTTACATGGCTTATATTTTTTTTTTTTTACTTATAATCTATGGCTGTCTGCACTCTCTCTCTTTAAAGATTTTGTTTTATTTTTTAAAAAACATTTACTTCTTTTTAATGACTCTCTATACTCATTTTCTTTTCTCTCCCAAGCCTACATACATTTATCTAACACTCTGACCCATTTAGAGGTCTTTTATGTTTGATTCTGTCCTATTGTGTATCTGTGATTCTTTACTATCCAAGAGTACTTCTTAAAATGCTAAGTGCTTCTTAAAAACATAAGCTGTGCCATTACTAGGGTATAAATAGTAGTTCTTGCTTGCTCCACACAGTTCACCATGGTGAAAGTCTATTCATTGCCTCTGCAAGCCATGCACACCACCCCAGTTCCAACTATGCAACAGGTCTATGTTGAGTCATTAGGAAGTCCATACACACTGCTTACAAATCCCATTTAAATGTTTGGTCTCCTGAAAGAGCCAGAGTTTATGCTGACAGCACAGCCCAGAAAGCCAGCAATTTCAAAACGACGCAGATTTTTTTTCTTTTTTTCTGCTACTGTTGAATCAGGAAGACCTCTCTTAAAGGAGCTGAGACATGCCACCAACAAAATGCTGGCCACCAAGAAGCCATGCTTAACTCTGTTTCTTTTTTTTTTTGTGTGTGTGTGTGTGTGTGTGTGTGTGTGTAAAATTACTTTTTAAGCTTTCTCAGGTTTTAAGTGGAATTAGTTAGCCACATTGGCACCAATTTGCTGGAGGAAACTGTTTGTTGGTTCCCAGCTGCTCAGCTCCAAAATAAACACACAAAGACTATATTTTTTAAATCATTGCTTGACCCATTATGTCTAGCTTCTTACTGGCTAACTCATATCTTAATTTAGCCTATTTCTATTAATCTGTGTATCACCACATGGCTGTGGCGTACTGGCTAAAGTTCCAGCATCTGTCTCCAGCAGGGTTACAAGGCTTCTTTTCTCATTCCAACCTTCTTTTTCCCAGCATTCAGTTTAGTTTTCCCTGCCTAGCTCTGTTCCCCTATAGCTCTGCTGTAGGCCCAAAGCAGTTCCTTTATTAACCAATGGTAATCACAGCATACAGTGGGAAATCCCACATCAACCTTGTAAACTCAAGTTAATGCCAACTATTGCATTTTAATGCATCATGAAAATACTAACATTTGGCATACCAATTAAACAAGATGAGATTTGTACAAAATGCTACTGAAATTCCAAGATGAACACTTGTTTATAAACCTAAGCTTTTCCTTATAAAAACCAATTGTTGGTTTTACTGTCATACTGTTATAACTTCATGATTGTCTTTTTTTTTTTTTTTAGGCGAGTAAAGTTAAATGTTTATTAGGGTTATGGAGAGGAAATAGGTAAGGGGAGAAGAAGAGAGACAGAGAGAGAGAGGGAGAAAGAGGAGACAGAGAAGGGACAGACAGAAGTGGGGGGAGGGGAAGAAGGGAGAGAGAGACAGAACCTGCCTCTCCCTAGAGGAAGACAGCCATGATTGTCATTAAAGGAGAAATTTTATTCAAACTATAGGTATTGAAGTAAAGAAAACCACATACATTTGGCATTAATTGGCATATCTGTGACCTCTCTAACACAGTTAGAACTTCCCAGAAGGCCATTTTGTAGTACTTTTTCCTTCATTCTTCAGTTTCTCTCCAAGTCTTGTATTTTTATAGAAGAAGATATGAGGTAAAAAAAAAAACACTAAATCATATTGAGTTATGCAATACATGTCTGTCCAGTTAGTGTCCTTGAACAATAATGATGTAAATGATGCCTGAAGATAATTAACCCATCTGTCAAGTGAATACACATTGTCCAAGGCATACAATATTAAAGAGCTAAAATATTACAGATCTAATTTTATATAATTCTAATACAGTCTTCTGGTTTAGCTGGAAGAATGTAATAAAAAGGAACATGCATTCCACCTTATTCTATTTTTTTCTCCACCTACCCTATCAAAAGGATCCCACCAAATGCATCACTCAATGCTCTAAGGTTCCAGATCAGGATGAGCAGAGCTGTGATCATGAAAGAAGGAGTTGTTGATATTTAACCAAGAAGAATGTGCAAAAAGTGTCTCATTAAAAATTAGAATATACAAATGTCACATACTTTTTTCCTAATCTCCAGTATTGTTTCCAGGACAGAATACACTGTCTCAAGAAAGAGAAACTGTGGAAATATACTGTGTAACAGAGGTGATGTGAGTTCTTCACATGAAGACTCAACTATTTCTGAAGACATTCATCCCATTGTAGTTAAGACTGCAAATGCAGAATAATATGATTTCATATTATTATACTTTATTACATAATATTACATATTATAATTAAATTTAAGTGTGCCCTTGGTTGCAGCCCAAAGATTAAATAAGCTCCTATTGCTGAAGACTTTGCCCATTTCAGGCATAAGATTGGATATGCCCTGAAAGTCTCCCTGAGCTCTAGCTTTCATACTATTAGAAGCTGCTAAATTGGGGAGGAGGGAAGATCATGAATTTTAGAAGACAACCAACTGCTAGTACTTTGCTATACCAGCATAATTCCTAACTGCATTCTAATGCAATAAATGGATACAAGATATGAAGGAATATGAAAATCTAGGTGTTTTTCTAGTATTAGATTTAATTCTGTCATAAATTTTTGGTTTGGGCAATGAATAAATTCATAAAATATATTTGGTACTAAAAGCTTAAAAATTCATGTGAAGTCCCACAGCATCTATTCCAAATGCTTGCTATAACCATACAGAAATTCATTGATTTATATAAAGTATGGATCTGTTTGATTTTGGTTTATGTTATTTTTTATTTATTTGCAAGGTTTTTTCAATCCCAAAGAATACTAAAACGTATCCTTATATTCACAAATAAGTGTAACTCTCACCTCTCATCACAGAAGCTTCCCTCTTTGCTCCCAAAGACCGTAACAGAAATTACAACTGGCCCAATACAAAGATCAACTAATAGTGGAGAGCTTAGCCTCAACTGATAACATCTACAACACAATTCCTGTACCGAAGGATCAATCGGGACATCCCAGAAAAGAGGGCAGAAAGATTGTAAGAATCAGAGGACTAGGATGTCTGCTCTATCACAAGGAATCCCACAGATATCGGACCTGAGCTTGTGGGAGTTCACGTACTCTAGACTGACAGCTGGAGAGTCGGCATGGAACCGACCTAGGCCCTCTAAAACTAGGTGACAGCTCTTTGGCTTGGTCTTTTGTGGGGTCCCGAGAAGTGGGACCAGGACCTGTCCATGACACATGAGCTGGCTCTTTGGGACCTATTCCCTATGATAAGATGCCTTGGTACTACCTCAACTTGATGTGCCATGCTATGTTGACTCCCATGGAAGGTCTTACCCCTTCTGAATGGACATGGAGGAGGAGTGAGGGGGGTAGGAAAGTGGGGGAGGGAACGGAAGGAGAGGAAGGAGAAGAAACTGTGACTGGTATGTAAAATAAATAAATAAAAAGAGGTCTGCTGTGAGAATCTGTCTCCTACAAGTGACAGGAAAACTATAACTCCCTCCCCCATACCTCAGCAATATGGCTGCCTAAACAAAGCCTGAAGAAGGACAACACCAGTAGACATTCAATAAATGTGCCAATATGGAAGAGAAGATCTCACAGGGCCCCATCCATAGACAATCCAGTACCAAATAATCAACCCTGAAAATCATAAAAACAACAATAAACAAACGGAGCAGCTTGTAGTTATATGTGTAAGCATTTATGTGTGTGCTTATGTGTAAAGATAATAATCAAAGAAAAAGAGATAGAGAATTTGAAAGGGCTGGGGAGTGGGGCATGAAAGGAGTTAGAGGAAGAGGGCATGGAAGGGTTGGAGGGAGGAAACAAAATGGGGAAAATTATGTAGCTATATTTAAATTAATATTTTTAAAAGAGAAGACTGTAGAAATTTGATCTTTCAGGATCTTAAATTTTGTATCTGGAGGATAAAGATGCTGAAATGGATCATTTCTGCACTCTTGCATATTATAGAATTTACTCTCATGAACCTGAAGAACTGAATAGAAAAGGGAAAAACAGCAAGTTTTATGTCTTAATCTTAAAAGGTTAGTTATATTAAGCATGAGACGGTTCCACATTCTCTTCTCTTAAATGTGAAATATTTGAGGGCACATTAGAGCTGGCACATAAAGTTGCTCTTTAACTACTGAGAGGAGAAAATCATTTTTTTTACTAAAGTATATGAGCCAAAATTAAAAAATACATTGTAAGTGATATAAATATTGTCATAAACCTATCAAGCTTTTAATATTTCAGAGGATGAGAACTGACAAGATAATTACACATGATTTTTATTTTAATCTCTTCAAAATGACACTGACATCTCTCCTCTTCAGGGTTTACTTCCTTTGGGCCTATTATACCTTCAGTGATTATTTTCTCCCTCCCGCTTCTGAAATAAATTATTTTATCTTTAAGATTTTTAATATGTCTTCCTCAGCACGTTACATAGGTGCCGTACACACAAAGTCAGTTGGGTTTAAGCTGTGCTTGAAGGAAGTTTTGAGAGAAGATATGTGTGTTTTATAATTCACTCACTTTAAGAGATCAGTTTGATCTTATAGTCATTCTAGATTTTTTCCATTTATTGAAATTTCTCCACCTTTAGCTTTAGTTTTATGCAATAAAAGTGAGCCTAAATGTCCTTAGAATTTGTGCAGGAAATGGTGTTGCTGAACACAGTCCAATGAGCATGACAGCCATTACCATCCCATTCAAAGTAGCTGAGACTACTCTCAAGGGACCGTCAAGTCCAGCAGGTTAGCTTTCCAGTTTGGGAAGGGCAAGGAAGCTATTCAGACCTCCCTTGAGATTCTGGCCACTTCTTCCTGCTCTTTCCTGACACATGAAATTCTGCTCCAGCTGCAAGTGGCCTCGGTCTCAAGGTCTGAGGGTCTTGGGACAGTCTTCCCAACATTTTCATTATTGTAAACGTCAACACGACTGCAGGTGCCCCACTGGCAAATTCTAATTTACACCTAATGTTAATGTCCATCTAATAGCCAATGTATTCTCCACAAATGTATTTTCCTTCACAAGGGATATCTGTAAAACATAACTTGCTGACTAAAATGTCTTTGAAGACATGCATTCCTCTTCAGAATCCTTTTCCAAAGGCCATGCCTTTTTCCAGTGCTACATCATGTATCACTGATACATGAAGGAAGCATTTTCCTTTGCTTACCAGAAGCAAGACTATTGAATTAAGTATTCACACGAGCTACAGCACAAAGCAGATATTTAGGGAAATGCTGTCTCACTTTAAGCTTTATCCAGACATCAAATATTCTCTGACAGATTTTATAATGCATGTTGATGTTGCCATAAAAAATCTAATAATTTTATGTTCTAAGAAATCAATTTGAATTAAATCTGAACACCACTTAACATGTTTCTTAATTAACCTGATGATACTTATAACAATATTTTTAATTTTATGGTATTTTAAGTGAAGCTATAGAGAGAACTGAACTGAAATCACTTCTGCTATGGCTTTTTTTTTCAATGCTTTATCATTTTCATTGTAAAGTTACATAATTATTACCCAAAATTGTAAAATAGAGAATAGTACAGAAATAAAATACATCCGGCATCCTACAATACAAAAACAATCATAAACACCCTTTTAGCAATTTTCATTCCAGTCTTCATTTCATAGTTTTCTCTAAATTAATACTTTAGAATTTTATTCATAAATCTAATATACTTTGAAAAAATCTACCACCAGCTGCTTCCCTCCATACTCCGTATTACCTCCACACTTGACAATTTTATGTACCTTTCTTAATCCACTGAGTTCCTTTAGGACCGCTTTTTATATGCATCAGTATGGAGCAGCTATATTTCCACAGATTTCTCAACAACAGTTCTAATTATGTATATAGCTGTATGTCCTAAACTTGACATTCAGTATCATACATTATCTCTCATATCAAACTACACTATTCATGAATGTCAACTGAAAGGACCATGAAAATTACATGAACCTAGCATAGTTATTAGATCATGATACCAAGTGAGTAAATGTTAGTATATGTCTGATAATATCTTGATCATTTCTTAATATACTCAGTCAAAAAGCTCTATTAATTTAGATATGACTCTGATTATTAGAAGATATTTAGCATTACTATTTTTTAGTCTTATAAATAAATAATGCTTGATTTAATAAATGTTATACATTTATTTTTGGTACACCTTGTTATATTATTAAAAAAAATTTCAGACTTGAACCACACAAAACAAAACAGAATGTACGTTGCTCAAAACAATGTTTTCCATGAAGTTTTATAAACTTCTTCTCTCACTCAAAATATGTAGGATTGGCTGTAACATCAATATTCAATTTCTTTTCTAGTATATTCTCATATATTTTAATTATGTTCTCAGTGTACTGCTGCCTGAGGGGTCAGCCTCCAGTTGCACAAGACTCAAAGGGAATCCGCAGAGTCAGAGTTGGCGCATACTGTGATTTTTTTATCTGAGAGAATTAAGGGAAAAGGACGCTCACACACTCTTGATGGATTCCTTCAGACCTTTTCTTTATTCTTGTTTGCATACTCTATTCTCCATCCTTTTCTCATTCTTGATGTTTTCCTTCTCACTCTGTCTTTATTCTTGAGGTTTTCCTTCTAATTCCTTCTAACTCTTTCATTCTTTATGCTTTCCTTCTAACTCATTTTAAATCTCTAACCTTTCCCTTGCAGCTTATTTACTCTAGCAAAATTTTTGAAGCAACATAAAAATTAGAATATGGTTATATTTTGTTTTTAAGTGAATGACTACAGTGAATACAAGTAAAAAAAAACAGCATGTTTTCCATTTTCCTTACATGACTAGACATTTTACATATTACAGGTGTAAAACAAATTATCTCAAGAACCCATGTGCATTCATACCCAAGCAACTTGCTATAGACTAACAGTGTGTAAGCAAGCATGATATTCTTTTACTGGCTGGCTGCATTTTGTGGTTACAAAGAAAGGGCCAATCACTTTATTACTTATCTCAAAGGGTAAGCTTATAAGAAATCTTAAAAGAATCTTAAATCTAAACTTTCATATATGAAATAGAATCAGTCAGCTCCATTTTAGACCTTTAGGGTGCAGACGCATTCATCAATAGTTTCTAATATCAGGAAATCGAGGGCAGAAATGGGTATAAGGAATTAATCTTCACCTTTGGTCATCAAGCAGTCCTAGCAAGAAAGGCACATCAACTAAAAATAACTGCACTGCTTTGTTCTTGTTCCCTGACCTTAAAGCATTCCTCACTCAACTCTGTGCCTTTCTAAAACTTTAGATTGTCTTCTTGGGTTTTTCACCTCACAACCACTTGACAAAGACATTTTAGTCTTACTTTAAGTTATTTTCAAAGCTTTGTTTCAGCTATGATGCCCTCAGAAACCTGTGAACACAACATTAAGGTTAAAAGAATTAAAAGAATTGAAGCCAGCTTGGCTCCTGGGGGATTCAATTGTTTCCCTTAATCATTAACCTGAACTGCGATCTATGCAGCTCCTTAGGTGAGATTTACAAGTCCTAGCTGTGCAACACTTCCTGGTATTTATTTTTAATCATCAAAACTCTATTTAAACTAACATCATTAACATCAATTAGACAGTACAGCCTAGGAGGAAATCATCTTCATAATAATCCACAGGTAAAAATGCCCTGTAGAACAGGATGTTTCCATGAGATAAGCACACTACATTACAGGCAGCGGGGATCTCCACACACCCATTCACACCATGCCAGATACCAGTGAAAGATGGCAGTGGCAGACATGTAAAGGCACAGAGCAGCAAAAGACATTCTGGAGCCTGTGGTCTGGAGCCTTGCCTATCCAAAATTCATCCATCAAGGATTTTCCTCCTGGTAGGCTGACACTTGAACTTCAATTGCTACCTGCTGCTCCTCTGAAATGGCCACTGGCATCGGTATGTCGATCTCTATTACCATATTTTCTTTTTTCTTTTTGAAGAATATACCTTTTGTAATTAACAGTGATGGAAAAGACACAATTCAAAGAATTCTCCAATTCTTATCAGATTTTCTGAATGTTAACATGTAATTGCATTTACCCTATTTTTCCTTTCTTTGCAGACACCGCCATAATTTTTCCCTGAAATGTTTGAGAGTAAGTTGCATAAATGATACTATTGTATTTCACAAAGTGAAAGACTATGCATTATGTTTCATGATGTTTGACAATTTGAAACCTTATTTGTTCTGAATCTCTGCCAATTTAGTAGATGAAAATAGCATACTGTTTAAATTTATATTTTTCTGTTAAAAGATAGAACAAGCTTCTTTATATTAACTAATAAAAAATAGAGCATTATTCCTTGTATTAACTAATTATTCCTGATTTTTGTTACTTGTCGATTGGTGTTTTCACATCATCAACAACCTTACATACACATATGCTCACCTCCCATGTAAGAGCAAGACAAAAATCACTTCTTAAAACAGTGAAGATCAAGTCCTTGGTCACTATAAAGTTATAACCAGTTTTAAGAGTAAAGGTATAAGGTAGTAGATGAATGTTTCATACATTATATAATGTATGCTTATTTATTACCTACATATAATGCACATACATTGAAAGCATGGAAACTGTCTATAAGTAAAATTTTACATATAAGTACTATGAAAAAAAACAGATAATAGCATCTCTGGCAAAGATGAATCACTCAGATAAAACCAAACACACCCCTTTCTTTCTACCGTCCAGGTGAGAAAGGTCTCCAAATAGGCCAGGGGTAGTAATTATTTTCCTATTGCAGTGTTCAAATACCTGTCAAAGAAAGCCAGTTAGGAAGAAAGCATTTATTTTGGCTTGCAGTTTAAAAAGGGATGTAGTTACCAATAAGGAAGTGAAGGCATGACAGTAGAAGCATGAGGTAGCCAGTCTCACATACAGAGGACAGAAAGACAGCCTGGTCTATGAAACCACAGGATGTAGCATGAATTCTAATTGGTCTCAATAATAAAACCCAGAGTCAGATATTAGGTGGTGAAAGCTGAAATGTCAGGGAAGCAAAACAGCCAGCTCCTAGTTCTTACCTCTACGAAATCCTCAGACCGAATGGGATATCCTGTCTCTGCAAGTTCTCAGACTGCAATTTCTAGGAAACCTCAGACTGAATCCTGAACTCCTGTCTTTTCCCACCTTATATTCCTCTCTCTACCTTAGCCTATCACTTCCTATCTCCATCCCCTTAGTGCTGGGACTAAAAGTGTGAGTCACCCACCACTGGGCTCTGTTTCTCTTTTAGACTGATTCAATCTTACGTAGCCCAGTATGGCCTTGAACTCATGGAGATCTTTAAACAAATACTCCACAGCATAAATGAATATAACACATCTTAAAATCATATTCCGCAGCAGCATTGCATTGCAGAGCAGGTGGAATTATAGAATGACATCGTGTCTTGGGAATTTGAAAAACCAAAGTTTAAAAACTTCCAACTGGAAGTTGTTTGCAAACTGTGAATAGAATCTTGGGTTTTTTGTTCATTTGTTTGTGTTCTCTGTGTGGTTTTTAGTCCTGGCTGTCCTGGAACTTGCTCGGTAGTCTAGACTGGCCTCAAAGTCGCGGAGATCTTCCTGCCTCTGCCTCTGCCTCCCAAGTCCTAGGATTAAAGATGTGTGCTACCATGCCTGGCCAAGCTTCCATTTTTGTCTCTTCCTTCTTTAAATAATTTTGCTATCCTTTCAAGGCTGTTTATTTGGGAAAATTCCCTACCATGTGTTCAGAGTACACTGATCTTATTCTCTAGGAAATATTTACATTTTTTTTCCTTTTGGTTTTTGTTCCATTGATCTTTGCTCATAATATATACACTCATTCTAGGACCCATCAGTCTCTCTTGAAAATTCTCTTCTAACAGAGCTAAGACATTCCCCAAAATAATTTCCACTGGGTTCTGATACATTTAAGATCTCTCCATTGTCTTTTCAGTCAGTCTGATTTAGCCCCAAATAGCACATGGATTTCAGCTTTTGCACAATTGAATTTTGTTTAAATTAAATATTTTTATTTTATCTTTTTTATATAATTTTTATAGTTATATGTCCTAGTCTACACCTCTCTTGCTATGATAGGACAATGGCCAATATCATCTTGGGGGACTGTTTATCTGGCTTATGTCATCAAGTGAAACCAAACCAGGAACAGAAACAAGACCCCTTGTTAGGGATGGCACCACCAACATGGCTCGGGCCCTCAACATCAATTAGCAACTAAGAAAATGTCCTACAGATATGGCCACAGGTCAGTCAATGAGAGCAGTGAGGGTGCCCTCTCCCCAAGAGGGTCAACTTGACAGCTATAGTTAATTATGACAGTGTAAAATATTTCTCATTTACATTTTCTAATTCCAGACATTTTCCATATTTATATTGACCATATAATTTTTTTGAAGCAGTCATTCTTTTCCTTTTTTTTTGGTTGTTTGAGACAGGGTTTTTCGGTGGCTTTGAAGCCTATCCTGAAACTATGTCTTGTAGACCAGGCTAGCCTCCAATTCACAGAGATCTGCTTGCCTCTGCTTCCTGAGTGCTAAGGCCTGCACTACTACCGCCTGGCTTTTACTTATTTTTAGGTGGGGTTATATAATTTTTATTTGTAGACATGTTTATATATTATTAACGCAAATTATCCTATATATGCACATGCAGAGAAAGATATCAATAAGTAATCTCTCTGTGACTTGCTTTTTTAATGTATGACATGTATGACTAGTAACTTTGCTGAAATCCAATTTATGATTTTTTTCTTTTGTATCTAGTAATTTTTGTTCTCTTTAGAAATCTTTGTCTGCTAAAGTGATGGCTCCGTGGGGAAGAACACTTGAAACTTATCTAGAGAACTGCAGTTCAGTTCCCAGCACCCATGTGGAGAGGTTCACAATCTCTTGGAACCCTAGCTCAGGCTTCAAGATACAACACCTCCTTCTGGCTTCCAGGGCCACCAGCGCACATGTAAGGCTCACTCACATGGCTCACATAGGCACATATATAAAATAAACATAATAAAAATAAATCTTTTTTTTTTCATTTTTAAAAATTGTCAGGGTCCAACCTTGGCTCGGGTTCAGGTCCTGAGGTAAGGAAGGGCTGTCGGCACAAGGAAAACTTCTGACCATCAAGTGAATGGCACTCAAGGGGTCCTAACAGCTCAGGCCATCTTTACTTATATTTAAACAGAACTTTTCTTACCAAAAATACATAAAACTTTGTATTGAGATTCTATTGTTGACTTTTGTCTTTGATCCATCTGAGGTTGATTTGAAGTACACTGTGAATTTGGAAGTAAACCAAGTTGTTGGATTTCTGTTTGTTTGTCCTAGGTATTTGTGCACTGTTCCTAGAGCACTCATTGGAAAGCTTCTTCTCCCATGTGGAGGACACCCTGACAATAAGAGCCTCCAGACATACATCTAGCGAAGCCTCCTTCCAGGTCAGAGCAGAGGGAATGTGCACAGATCAAATTACAGCATAACACAGAGAGAAAGATGGAAGGGGATGAGGCGAGGATACTAACATATACTAACATATCCAGGATGTGGACTCTCGCAGAACGGTAGCCCCACATTGCTGGATCCGCCCGTTCCTCACTTCAGTGTCTGGACCACATCACAATTCCCTGCTGGGGTTGAGAAGCTGATGCCCACTTACCCAGTCAGGGAAGGACTTCCGCAGCCACACTTGGACAGTTAGTCTGAAGAGCAGTGTTAAAACGAACTGTACTTCCTGGATAAAAGCGCTAAGGCTATACCTGGTGTTATCAGCAAGTGGCCTATCTACACCCTCCTGATGGCTGGGCACAGTAATCTCAGCCCTTGGTAAATAAAGGCAGGAGGGCCGTTGTGAATTCAAGGCTACCCAGGACTACAGAGTGAGTTCCAGGACCCCTGGGTATTAAAGTGAGAACGTAACTCAAAGAAACAAAAATAAAGGAACCTTAATGTTTAATATTGCAGTTGTTCACGACTTGTGCCTGTAATGGCTACAAAGATGGCCATGCCTCTGCTGCCCTCTGGATTTTTCTATCAATAAGTTAAACAGTTCCACCTTTTTTATATGCACACCACACACGCTTCGGTGCATTTACTTTATATTAACAAGCTTCATAAGCCAAGTTGTTCTGTATTTAATTTCTTCTATTCCATTGTATGTGCTTTCCTTATGTTTTGGTAGGAGGGATCAGCATAGCCGACCATCTGTCTTTGTAAATAAATCTTTCCATAATACATCCACAGTCATTCATTTCCATGTTTATAGCTGCTACAAACGCTGAGCCAAGAAGGATCAGCAGAAGCAGAATAGGTGGCAATTCCGAATTATTTACTATATGGTCCTTTAAGAAAAGACTTTCCCTACCCCAAATTCTATACAGGATGGGATGCTGAGTAAGCATTTATTACAAATCCATTTCAGTCTTTGGATCTATTCTTGGACCTTCTACTGTGTCTTTTTTCTCTGAAAGTATACCACAGTACCGATATAATATTGGTATGATAACAGCAGCTTGAAAATAAGTCATTAAATCAATCAAACGAGGTGAGTATCTCACCATTATTTTTCTTTTTTATATAGTTTTGTTAATTTCTGAAGGATTTCATCCAGTGTATTTTGAGTGCATTTACCCCCTCAACTTTTCCTTTAGTACCCCCTCAATTCTGCCATCTTTTCCCACCAACTCTGAGATCACTTCTTGTTTTTTCTTCTTCTTTCCCAGTCAAGCTCAGTTTCGATGGTCAAGCACAGCGGAGCTTGTCTCCCCCTCTCCCAGAAGCCATCAGGTACTAGTAGCTCCTCAGCTAGTGTTTAGACTACATATCTCCATTGCTCCCTCCCATATGCTGAGATTTTCTCTGCATGGCACTTTTGAAGACCTTATGCTATCACAAACACTGCGAGTTCTCTGTCTTGCTGTGTCTGGAAAACACCGTTTCCTAGAAGTTATCCATCACCTCTTGCTCTTACAGCTTTTTTTTAATCCCTCTTCTGCAAAGATCTCTGTGTCTTCCAGTGAGACCTGGAGGTCTGATTGGGGGTATTGAGCACCCTAGCACTTTCTGTTCTCTGCCTGCTAAAGAATTGTGGCTTCGCCCTAACAACAACTACACCATCTAGGACCTGCTGGAGCTTGTGAGGAGACTGGTCCTGTGGAACAATACCTGCAGGATCTCCATGACCTGGGGCAGCCACAGAGTATCCAATGACGATGGTGTACAAACAGGCACGTTGCCGGAGCAGTAGCTGGGAGCTTTAAATCCAGATCTGTATGTAGGCAGCAGTCAGAAAGACACTGGACCTGGCATGAGTTCTTGAAACCTCAAAGGCCATGCTCAGTGACACACTTTCTCCTACAAGACCACACCTCCTAATCTTTCCAAACAGTTTCATTCCCTGGCGATTAAACATTCAAATATGGGGAGCTGTTCCCATGTAAGCCACCGCAACTTACAAGGGAAAGCATTTAATAGGAGTTTAGAGTTTCAGAGGGTGAGTCCATGGCCATCGTTGTAGAGACTATGACAATAGGCAGGTATGATGCTGAACAAGTCTGATCCACAAGCATGAGGCAGAAAGAACTGGAAGGTTAGGAACATACAGGGGCCATTCTTATTCAAAACACTACAGGGGTCTCAATTGTCATCCATAGCAAGGGAAGCTTCTCTGATTAAGGCTGAGAGATGCTCTAAGCCCACTGTTTTAGCCATTTTTTATAAGTATTTACCATTTTTTATAAGAATTTTATAATTAACTTGTCAATATCCCAGAAACAGCTCTTGGGATTTTGACCGGGACAGTATTAAATCTATGGTTAACTTATATAGAAATGTTATTCTAACACTATCAAACCACTTATTTTATATTATTTATGATTTCCTTCATTAATGATTTCTAAGTTGTTAGCAAAAAAATCATTGCATTAAAATGATTCAAAGTAGCCTATGTTTTCTGATACTTTCAAAATAGAATTGAGGGGGCTGGAGAGATGGCTCAGAGGTTAAGAGCACTGACTGCTCTTCCAAAGGTCCTGAGTTCGATTCCTGGCAACCACATGGTGGCTCACAACCATCTGTAATGAGATCTGGTGCCCTCTTCTGGCATGCAAGCATATATGGAAGGAATGTTGTATACATAATAAATAAAAAAAAATCTTTAAAAAAATAGAATTGACTTTCTCACTTCTGCTAAATGCAGAAATGCAATAGATTATGATATGCTGAACTTATACCTCCTCATTTTTATTAGTTCAACTGGTTGCTCTGTGGATCATGTAATCATTAACTTTGTGTCGACTTATTCTATCAGATTCTGACAGTAGAATTGAAATCTTTATCTTTGGTTACGCATTTATCTATTTTTTCCCTTTGCTTCAATTTTGCTTCATTTGACTCTCTATTATTAGAAGTATACATATTTATGATTGCTATGCCTTCTGACTGAACTCACCTTTTATCCTAAAATATAGACTTACCTCTGATAGTTCAGTTTTGCAATTTTCTTATCTGATACCAATATACCTATACCTGGATATCATAGTTACCATATACTTTCACTAATGTGATACATATTTTCCTACCTTTTATTTTCAAATTAGTTACATCTTTTTTCTAAAGAGCAACTGTCACAGCATAAACTTAGGACATATTTTTTATTCAGTAACCGCTAAGCTGTAATTTTTCTATCTCAGAATTGGTATCCACTTGCTAATTAGTATCTACTTTCTCTCTAGGACTCTCAGTCACATTTTCATAAGGGACAAGACAAATTTATATGATTTGGGGGGGCATATGTACAATATCGCCCGTCTATCATGGGATGGTTCACGAGTTGAGCAAGGGACTAGAAATTGAAACACACACACACACACAGAGAGAGAGAGAGAGAGAGAGAGAGAGAGAGAGAGAGAGAGATCATCCTTGAAACAAGAATGCCAATTTTTATTGTGTTCCAGGGCAGTTTATATAGGGCTCTCCTTGACTAATGGCCACGCCCTAGCTAGCTCTCGGTACTTTTCAGCTGCAAGCTCACCAGAAACCACTCTCCTGCCATCAGGAACTCATGAGAGTCTCGAGCCCAGAACAGCTGCAGGCACAGGAAAACAAGATGTTTACTCCGGCAGGCAAGGGGTCATAGAAAATTCAGGGTCTGAGGGTCTGCAGTACCAACAGCATACTGGATAATATATTATCAAAACTCTAAGTTTGGGGATCTTCTTTTAAAGAGTTTTGAGGACTTTGTTTTAGCTTCCTTCAGTAATAAAGGATTTTTGTTTTGTTTTGGAGCCTTCCTGGAATTCACTCTGGCCTTGAACTCACAGAGATCCACTTGCTGCTGCCTCCCAAGTGCTGGGATAAAAGGTGTACATCTTTATCTGCCTGGCCCTTTAGTAATTTTAGTTTGCTAAGACCCAGACTTCAAACATCTTTTATGACAGGCAGCTGCTGCATTCTCTCTCTCTCTCTCTCTCTCTCTCTCTCTCTCTCTCTCTCTCTCTCTCTCTCTCTCTCTCCCCTCCTATCCAGGTCCATTCCTTTTCTGTCTCTCATTAAAAAAGAACACAGGCTTCTACGAGATAATACTAGAAATACAACGATATCTATCACATCGAAGTTAGACAGTACAAACCAATAGAAAGAGAAGAACGCAGGAGAAGGCACAAGAATCAGAGATCCACTCATTTGCACACTAAGGAATCCCAGAAAAACACTAAACTTTGGAAGCCATAGTATATACAGAGAGGACCTGGTACAGACCTCTGCTTGGCTTGTGCATGTGACCTGTCTCTGTGAATTCTTGAGACCTTTGCTCATGCTGATTTGGAGGGCCTTGCTTTCTTGGTGTCGTCCTCTAGCCCTCACAGTTCCAAGCTGCCATGGTGGCCTCATCTTCCATCTCTGATACTCTAAGGCACTTGCTCTATAGTTTTTACTCACATTCTGGTTACACCCATACTGCATAGACCAGACAGTTTTTGAAGAACAGGCCAGCATAAATGTAATTGGTGAAGAATCAAGTTTATTTGAGATTTGTTTCTTTTTTAATTAAAAGTTGTATTCTTAAATATATGTGGATTTTTAATTTGATCTTATAATTTGTAATTATAACATGCAGGGTAATTATTCTAATACTGGATCCTAGGCTCTTTCTAGAGCCAGAATTTAATTGTGTAGAACTCATTGAAATTTAAGGCAGCACTTCCCAACATCAGTTTTGTAGGACAAAAATAGGTTCTTAAAGTGCATAACCCACAGGATATATTAAAATATTTCCTGAATGATGCTCCTACCTATTAACAGTTCCCTATATATAGTGAAGGACATTCCAAGTCCATAAGTAAATAAAACCATTACACTTCAACAGAGCATTTTATTGATTTAATAAATATTTATTAAGTTGGCATTTTAGTATTTTTCAGAAATTCATTTCTCATTTTTGTTTTGCTTTTATCATTTTTGATACTTCATAGTCTAGTGTTCTATGTAACACTTGAAAACAATGCTGTGTTTAGAGAATGGCTTTTATATGGGATTTTAATTTCCTTCCCCAGAACTTCACTTCAAAAAAAATCTTTGTTCTAGAAAACTGGAATATTGCCCCTCTGAGAATGTAACTGTAAACAGCAACAATCTGTCCTATTATCCTCCCACAACACCTAGCACACATGAGATTGCTTTTACCTTCCCATTCGACTGCACAAGGGCATTCCTCAGAGGCCACCAAATGAGTGTGTCAGAGAGCTCGGCTTCACAAATGGTTCCCACTCCAAATACCAAACCCAAGCCCTACATTATTTCACCTACACATCTTACCAACTAGCTATAAATTATAATTAATTCACAGAACCCCAATTGAGAGCATATTCATTTACTAGAGTCCCTCATAGAACTTGGAGAAATATTTTCATCTATCCATTTATTACAAAGGATACCGATGAGCATCTAGATAGGAGAGACACGGGGGACAAATACGGGAGAAGAGACAAGAAGCTGCTGTGCATTTTCTCAGTATACTGCCTTTTAAGAACCCCGCTGTGTTCAAATACATGGAAGCCATCGACAGCTTTTCTTTAAGGAGGATGACTGATTGTACTGGTAGCTACTGGTGATTAATGTAACTTAGAAATTCTCTTTCCTACCTACAAGTTGGAGCTGTGTCTAATCCTACAGTTGGCTCCTCCAGGTAACCAACTTTGACCCTGAAGTTTTCTAGAGGCCCACTAAGAATTGTCTCACTAAAACAAAGATATTCCTAGCACCCCTGTTGCATAGGATATTACAGAGAGTTTAGGAGACCTTGGTTAGAAATTGGGGACAGGGATCAATATACGTATTTGCTATTTTTTCAAAGCCCATAAGTATCTTTATTCATTAACCAAATAAAAGCAGTGATTATTCAGCTGTGGGCAACTGGGGAACAAAAGAGAAGTCTCCTCCTACATCCATAAACGTGTCTCATTTGTTTCCTACCTCCATGATTTTTCATAGAACAATTATATCAATCACACATGTCTTCTCTAACCAGTAAATTTATATTTATCAATTACTTCACCACAAAGGCCAGTCCTTTTTATGTTAATGCTCAAATCAGCATACCACTAAGACCTAGGAAAGCCCATAAGAATATTTTCTCCATGTGTAGAGCACATATTCAGAGAGATGCAGAAGAGCAATGGGAACTAAACTGCACGGGAAACAAGCCGTCCTTTGTTGTTCTGCACGGCTGCGAAACACACTCTTTAGTGCCTAAATCTGTAGCATTGCACAACTCTGTGAGTAAAAGTTCCAGGCAGGGTTTACACCACAGAGCGTTACTCAGGGTTCATGAGAAAATGAGAGGCTGTTCCATAGGCTTAAGGGCCTTCCTTAACTTCCCTTGTTCCGTGAAGGGTGTGGCTGTGTATTGGGAGCCACATGAATTTTCTTTAGCTCCTGTGGTCTCAGAGCGTCATTGAAAGATGCCGCTGGACAGAGTCAGATTTTTCTCCATGGTATCTGAGAGGACCAAGTGGGTGAGGTGGAACTATGGCTCCTCTTAAAGCCAAAGCCCAGAACTAGCCACTGCTCCTCTGGCTCTGTCCTATTTATCATAATTATTGTCCCAGATTACAGACAAGGGACTAGGGAATCCACACACCACAGAAAGAATACCCAAGTATTTGTGTTCACCTTAATCTATGATAGCATTCTCAGGTACAGGCAAAGTAGACATTTTGCAGAAAGTGATATGAAAGGAAAGGACTTCTGGTCTATTCCAGAATGAAAAGATAGGAACATTGATATCATAGACAATGTCATTATCAAGAAGAAAATGATTAGAGGTAACGAAGGTACCAAAACTACAAAAATGTATCATCATCAACTTCATGCCAAAATATTTGACAGTTTAGGTAAAATTGAAATATAAATTAAAGTAAAATTTATAAAATTGATCCAGTCTTTCAAAAATGAAATTACTATACAAGAATCTGTTCAAATGTTTAAAAAATACTCTGACAACTTGGAAGTATCTAGACATGAATGCCATCATGAATGAGACAGACAAACATTCTGGGAATAAACCTTTATGATCGATCACATTCAAGTCTTCCAAGAACAACAACAGAAGACATGATCCCAACTGATAAGTCAGGACTGATGGACATGATGATCAGCACCTTGGAAAACTTAAAGCTCATCAATGATTGCATCCCAGGTGGTTTCTGTAAAAACACTTTCTGGGTATGACAAAGGAAAAAAAGTTGGTATTTTGTTTCAATAAACTCAAGAAATTGAACATACTAGGCAAGATCTCTGCCACTGAAGTAGGTACCCCATCCTGAGAAGATAATGTGTATTGTTTACCTCTTCTTGTTGCTCCTAAAGATAATTTTGTCATTGCCCACTTACAGTCTTTCCCTCATGTTTTCCCCATAAGGAGTCCTGCTTTGCTGGAACTATTCTGTTGCGGTGCAAGAGTGCACAAAGCAGAGGATTGAGAGAGGTGTGGAAGAGGGAGGCCCTGACTACAGTAGTCACATCTATTTACATAACAAAGAACTGGGAAGAAGAATGAAAGATTTGGGTGTCTGAGAAAGTTTGAAAAATTCTTAAGTAACCTCCTTAGGAGGGATTACTGGGTTAGTAAAGGCTGTATCAAAAAGTCTAGTTTGGGAATTTACACTTGATTCTCATACTGTATCCAGACATGGAAGGGATGCTTGAAAATATTTCCTAGTGATTATTGTAGTAATGATTATAACTGCAGTGTTAGTGTTCACTAATTTTTCTAGCACCATAACTATCATGATCTACCATTTTACAGTTGTGTATTTGTGATATATTTGTGGGGCTCCTGGCAATGGGACCAGGACTTATCCCAGGTACATGAACTGGCTTTTTGGAGCCCATTCCCTATGATGGGTTATCTTGTTCATCCTTGGTGCAGGAGGGAGGGACCTGTCCTGCCTCAGTTTGCTAAGACAGACTTTGTTGATGCCCCAAGGGAGGCCTTGGCTCCTCTAAGGAGTGAATTGGGGGAGAGAATGGGAGTGGGAGGGGAAGGAAGAGAAGGAAGGGAGAACTGAGGTTGGTATGTAAAATGAAAAAAAAAATTAAATAAAAAAGTGTAAAAAAATCACAGAGTTCACATACTAGAGTAAACAATAGTCATATAAAATATGGAGAAAATGAGAAGTCAGCGAGATGGTTATTTTTCTAGGGAAGTTATAAAGTATTAAGGACATGCTCTTTTAAATAAAATAAAATAGACAAATTGCAGACAGCAAGATGACAGATTGTGGGAGATTGGACAAACAATAGATATATACACACAGGCAAAACTTTTCAATGAGAAGATCCACTGAAAAGGAATTTTCTTCCATCCTATAGGACTTTGGTTTGAACCGTTTTCTTTCCATTTTTATCCAGTGCTAATTAATGTATTAGACTGTGAAAACAAAATATTACTTAGTAATCAGAATGGCGGGGGGGGTCATTCTTCTGAAATGAGAAAACCTGGCTTGATCTTAGTTCCAAAATGTAAGACTATCAAAACTGAGAACAAATTGCTGAGGATCACATATTCTCAAGCACCCCTCTGCTGTCTTGGTTAGGGCTGCTGCAAGTATACAGTGTCCATGAGAACAACCTGAATGTAGACAGGAAACCAACGCTCTTGCTAACATGCATTCTGAGAGGATGGGGAGAAATGTGCCATAAGCTTAGGGGACTTACTGATTTTGGAGGAGGATTTTGGAAAAGTCATTACAGTGTACAACCGAAGGAATATTGGTTCTGGACTATGTTCAAATGTCTTTCTGCCAGTCTTTTATTACACTATTGTTTCACGTTTGCTCCATTCCTCTAGAAGTCCCTGCCTCTGCTTTGTCCTGGGCTGAGCAACTTTTCCTCTTCCTAATATAAAAATAGCAATAGCTATATTTCCTTTTTCAGACACTGTGCTGTTGCATGGGCATTGCCACAGTACTCAAACATCCTCTTATTAACGACTAACATTATCATCCTATCTATAAATGAGCAAGCGCAAAGGTCTAATAACTTTTCCATGATCACATAGCTAATGATGTAGCTGACATTTGAACTAATGCAGTCTGATTGTAGAACCTATCTGTTGAGCCACCACAGCATCCTGCTTTCCACTGCAATTTCAAATTAATTTCACCCAAACTTCTCTCACCATGAAAGGAATTCTGAGTCCAATTAATAAAATGATAAAAAAAAAACTTTTGTCATCTCATTATACTTGTTTTTTTTAGTCTGAAGTAAAAATTTGGCATAAAGCAAAGTGAGAAAACTATTACTTGATCAACTATTACATGTTCATGTGTTTATGCTGGTAATTCAAGCTGTCACTCAAATCAAGATGGTATGCCTGGGAAAATAGTGAAAGACAGATGGGAAAAAGGGAGTGTAGAAAAGATCTAAAATTGTCACTGGTGAGGGGACAGGGCCACAGAGCTAAATGGCCACCTCAATGTCCTAAGTGGTTCCCCTGAGTTTTAAGGGCCTACACTCAGGCCAAGTCATGTTCATTGGTTTTACACTGGAAAGAATTTCATCATTAGCCAGTTTATGAAGTAGAGTCAGGCTTTTTGTTTATTTATGTGTTTGTTTATTTTAGATTTTATTGTGTATCCATGAGTACCTTTTTTGCTTGGGTTAGAGGGAGAGTTTATTTATGCTTATACTTCCAAGTCAAAGTCTATCACTGAGAAAAGTCAGGGCAAGAACCTGAAGGAACAGCTAACTTAGAGGAACAGCTCAAGACCACCTTCTTAGGAAGAAAACAACTCACAGTGGGCTGGGTCCTCCTAACACAGGTCAGCAGCCAAGACAATTCCTCACAGACAAGGCCAACCTAATCAATTGAGATTGATTCCAGGTGGTGTCAGATTGACAATAAAACTAATCAGTACAAGGCTGGAAAGAAGACTCAGAGGCTAAGAGCACTGGCTGCTCTTCCAGAGGTCCTGAGTTCAATTCCTAGCAACCATGTGTCTCATAACCATCTGTAATTTGATCAGGTTCCCTCTTCTGGCATGCAGACAGAACACTGTATACATAATAAATAAATTAATTAAAAAACAAACAAAACTAATCAGCACAATTAGTGAGTATTTTTGATAACCATAAGTCAAAAATTTATAAAATCTAGATAAAGGGATACATGTCAGAGGATACACACAACCATAATCGAACCATAAGTACAGATTGTTGAAAGGTACATAGGTGCATATGCATGATCAAAATATACATAAAGCATAGCTAAACAAATATAATTATATGTACAAATGTACATATAAATCCCTAACATAGTTTTTCATTTTATTGAATATATATTTTTTTCTTCATGTACTATGGTTTGGAAGAAAATGGCCCCAAAGGGAGTGGCAATTAGGAGCTGTGGCTTGTTTGAGTGGGTATGGCTATGTGAGAGAAAGTATGCCACTGTGGAGGCAGACTTTGAGGTCCCATATATGAACAAATCAAACCTAGTGAGACAGACCACGTCCTATTGCCTGCAGAATCAAGATGTAGCAACTTCCTCTCCAGAACCATGTTCACTGCTACATTCCACCTTGATGATATTGGACTAAACCTCTGAACTGTAAGCTGCCACTTCAATTAAATATTTTCCTTTGTAAGAATTGCTGTGGTCATGGTGTCTCTTCACTGCAATTCAAACCTTGGCTAAGACACATAACATATCCTGATTATGGTTTCTCCTCCCAGTTCTACCTACCTCCCCTTCCACCCAATCTACTTCCTTTCTGCTTCTCATTAGAAAACAAACAGGTTTTTTATTATTATTTATTAGTGAAATAAAATAAAATATAATTAAATAAAATATAAGATAAAACAAAATTAACATATGAGACTTGGACAAAGCAACCAAATAAAAGAAATAGAGTCCACTTATTCGTACAATCAAGAATCTGATAAAAATACTAAACTGAAAGTGATGGTTTATAAATAGAGGCTATGTGCAGAATAGTGCACGCTGCCTCAGCCTCTGTGAGTTCATACATGCTTTGATCACATTGATGTAGAGGACCTTGCTTTCTTGGTGTCCTCCATCCCCCCTGGCTCTTACATTCTTTCTGCCTCCTCTTCTGCTGCATTCCCTGAGTCCTGATAAGATGGATTTGATCCTATTTAGGCTGAGTGTTCCAAAGTCTCTCATTCTTTGCATAATGTTTGGCTGTGAGTTTTTGTATTTGCTCCCTTCTGTTGCAGGAGGAAGCTTATCTGATGCTGACTGAATGAGGCATGAATCTATGAGTATAGTAGAATGTCATTAGTAGTTTTTTTTAATCTTTTTTTAAGAACAGTAATATTCGGTTTTACTCTACATCTCTGAGTTGTCTAGTCAGGTTCTTGGTCACCCAAGCAGTGTTGGGTATGGGTTCCATTGCATGAAGTGGGCCTAAGTCAAATGAGATATTAGTTGTCTACTGATGCATGCCTTGTGCTACCATTGCCCCTAGCAGATCTTGCAGGCAGGACATCAAAGAAAGATGTAGATCAAAGAAAGGATCTGTGGCTGGACAGATGTTTACCTTTCTCCCTGGTAGCATACAGAGTTCCTCCTCTACTGAAAACACTAGCACGTAGGGGGTCAAGGCTCTAGATAGTCACCAGTTTGACTTCTTTGTGTTCAATATTTAGGTGCTGTCTTCAGCAATGGGGCTTTGCTGTCAGATTGTGGCAAGCAGCCTATAGTTTTGGCAATAGTCTGGGCTGTTTAGGGATTCCCTTTGGCCAACAACTCAACAAAATACAAGACAATCTGGGCACTGGAAACTTCATTTGGTGACAAGAGATGGCCAGTTGGGGCTCTGTTTCCCTCATTATGGGTGATATCATTTGTATCATCTTCATATCTGTATATATTTTAGGAATCTTCTACTATATTAGGTTTCCATACTACCCCTGAAATGACTTTTAATGTTAGCGGTCCCTTCCCACATCCCCTTTCTCAATACCTTCTCCCCTCTTCCTCCTAACTTGATCTTCTTATCCCACCCCCATATCCAACCATAACTATCTATTCTATTTACCTTTCCTAACAAGATCTATCTGTCCCTCCAATTTTTTACACCTAAATTATGTGGTTCTATGGACTGTGGTTTGGTTATCATTAACTTAACAGCTACTACCCACATATAAGTGAATATATGCCATATTTGTCTTCCTGGGTTACCTCATAATTTTGTTTTCTAGTTGCATCCAATTGCCTAAAAATTTCATGGTTTCATTTTTTTAAATAGCTGGTAATATACTGCATTATTTAAATGTGTCACATTTTTTAATCCATTCTTCTGTTAAGGGACATCTTGATTGTTTCCAATTTCCGGCTATTATCAATAGAGTAGCAATGAACATAGTTAAGGAAATGTCTCTGTGACATGAAGCATCTTTCGGGTAAATGCCAAGAGTGGTGTGCCTGAACTGTCAGGTAGATTGATGTTGATCTTCCTGAGGAACTACCACACTGATTTCCAAGGTGGGTATACAAGCTTGCACTCTTATAAGCAATGGAGGAGTGTTCCCCTACTATACACTCTCACCAGTATGAGATGTCACTTGTTTTATTGGTCTTAGCCATTCTGATATATGTAAGAGGAAATTACGAAGTAGATTTGATGGGCATTTCCCCGATAGCTAGGACGCTGAACATTTGTTTCTTGGATATTTAGGTTTCCTTTTTTGAGAATTCTTTGTTTAGATCTGTACTCCATTTCTGATTGGGTTATTTATTTATTTAATATCTAGTTTTTTAAGTTCTTTATATATTTTAGATATTAGCCATTTACCAGCTGTAAAGTTAGTTAAAATCTTCTCCCATTCTGTAGGCTGACACTTTGTCCAAATGATGGAGATTTTTGGTTTATTAAAGCTTTTCGGTTTCAAGAAGTCCCATTTAATAGTTGTTGATCTTAGTACTTATGCTTACAGTGTTTTGTTCAGAATGTCTTTTCCCTCTGAACCAGTGAGTTCAAAGCTATTCACATTCTTCTCTGTCAGGTTCAGTATATCTGGTAATATGTCTTTGATTCATTTGAAGTTATATTTTGTACAGGGTTAAGTATGAATCTCTGGATGCTTCTACATTCAGTCATCCAGTTTAAGAAGCACCACTTGAAGATGCTGTCTTTTTTCCAGTATGTATTTCTGGGTTCTTTATAAAAAAAAAATCAAGTGCCCATAGAAGTATGGACTTATATCAAGTTCATTGATCAATGTGTGTGTATTTGTGCTAATATCATGCTGGTTTTTTTTACTGTTATAGCTCTGTAATACAACTTGAAATCAGGCTTGGCGATAGCTCCAACACTTTTTTAATCATTCAGGATTGTGTTAGCTATCCTGGTTTGTGTGTGTGTGTGTGTGCATGTGTGTCTGTTCATATGAAGTTGAAGATTAACCTTTCCAGATCTGTGAAGAATTGTGCTGGAATTTTGATGGGGCTTTTGGTAGGGTGCTCATTTTCACTAGATTAACCACACTGACATCTGAATAGAGAAGATCTCTCTGTCTTCTGATATCCTCTTCAATTTCTTTCCTTAGTATCGTAAAGTTTTGATTATACAACTTTCACTTAGTTGGTTAGAGTTACTCCAAGATATATTACATTTTTTGAGGCTATTGTGAAATGTGTTGTTTCTCTGATTTCTTTCATAGACTGTTTTTCATTTATACACAAGAGGGCTACTGATTTTTGTGAGTTAATTTCTATCTAGCTTCTGTGGTGAATGTGTTTATCAGCTATGGAGCTTCTCAGTGAAATTTTTAGGGTCACCTATGTGATGTGGGATTCCCCTCTGTATGCTGTAAATATTACTGGTTAATAAAGGAAATCTTTGGGCCTATAGTAGAGCTATAGGGGAACAGAGCTAGGTGGGGAAAGCTAAACTGAATGCTGGGAGAAAGGAGATGGAAACAGAGAGAAGCCACATAGCCATGCTGGACACAGCCAGAACTTTACCTGGTAAGCCACAGCCACATGGTGATACACAGATTAATGGAGATGGGTTAAATTAATATGTAAGAGTTAGCCAATAAGAAGCTAGAGCTAATGGGCCAAGCAGTGATTTAAATAATACAGTTTCTGTGTGAATTTTTGGGGGCTGAGCAGGCAGGAACCAACAAGTGGCCTCCCGCAATAAATTGGCATCCACGTGGCCAACTAAAATCTACATAAAACCTGAGTAGGCTTAGAAAGGAATTCTAGACACTAAAAAACAAAATTTAGCCACATTTATTTTCCCAAATGGGCTTTTCTTGCTGGCAGCATGCTGCAGCTCCTTTAAGAAAAGTTTTTCTGATTTACCAGTAGCAAAAAACAAAAAAAAGAAAAGAAAAGCCACCAATTTGAAATGCCAGATTTCCAGCTGCCAGCATGAACTGGCTCTTTCGGTAGACTGAGCGTTTAAATGGGGTTTGTAAGCAGCCTGTTACTAACTGCTTAATGGCTGAACAGAGACCCATTGCATACTTGAAAATGGGACAATGTACATGGCTCTCAGGCAGCAAACAGCTCCATCATGCTGGGCTTGGTGGGGCAAGCAGACAGTTCCATGTTTCCCCTAGCAATGGTGCTTTTAAGTTTTAAGAAGTGTTTAGCATTTTAAGAAGCACTCCTGGACAGTAAAGAATTACATATATACAATAAGACAGATTCAGACATAAAAGACCTCTAAATGAGTCACAATGATGGATAAATGTGCATAGGCTTGGGAGAGAAAAGAAAGAGAGTAAAGAGATGTTGACTGTAATATAAAAGAGTGCAAATAGCCATAGATTAAAGAAGTAAAGATAAGAAAATAAACATTTTTAAAAATCCATGTAAAGATAAAATATACACAAAGAGTCTAGATTATAAATATTATTGTGTTTTTTTTTTAATTTTTTTTTACTATGAAGGAACTAATTACAGAGAGACCTTTGTTTGTATGGGCTGCTAAGTTAAACCAAGATAAAGGTATCTTGACTTCAAAATTTGATTCTAAGGACATGTTGTTTTGGAAAAAGCGTTCTTTTGTTTGTTTGTTTCCACAGAGACCTATGGATTTCTTCTAGACTAATGTGGTTTGACAGACCAAGAGCCCCCAAAAGGTTGCCATGAACATCCCCCAAAAATTGCTTTGCTGAACAAAAAAGCAGGAAGCAGTTTGGAGAAAAACTAAGCCCATATTTCCAAATATTGTTTATAAATGTTTGTTTACATTTAAAGGGGGATATGATGTAGATATTTGCATGGGTATGGATCTTGGTTTGTTGATACAAATCTAAAATCAATTTTGTTATTTGTATATATCTGCTCTTAATTAAGGTATTATGTTTGTGCGACTCATTTAAAAATGTAACATATAATTAAGACATATAGGTTAATAGATAATCATCTATAATAGTCAAGCTTGAAGTCATGTTAAATTTTCTAGATGTATAGAGATAATTTCAGTTAGATAGGCATTCTTCAAATCTTTCAAAGACTATAGAATATGGCATTTAAAATATTTTAATAACTTAGGACTTTCCATGACAATGAGACATTTTTGCTCCTGGCAGCACCAATCTACTTCAAAAGGAAGATGGACATCAAAGAGGCTCTTTATGCAGTTTGCTAGCCATTTTTGCAAGAAACTGTTCTTGCCTGGACTCCTTGATGGAGAACTTTGGGTGACTGTCCAGGTGGCAAGATGTCTCTGTCAATTCTAGAGTATTGGAAGTTGCTTACAATGCACATCCTATTTACTTAGATAATATTATATCCTTCTGGAGTCTTTGATGGAGTTGAAGAATTTATAGTTATATTTTCCCATAGTTATAATAAAAGATAAAGTAAATATAAATATTGTAACTATAATTCTTGCTTGTTACCGTCTTGTTATATGTAATTTTACTATGTTAGAGTTAAAACCTTCCTTTTTTATTTAAAAATAAAAGGGGAGGTGATATGGGATTCCCCTCTGTATGCTGTGAATATTACTGGTTAATAAAGGAACTGTTTGGGCCTACAACAGAGCTATAGGGGAACAAAGCTAGACATGGAAGACTAAACTGAATGCTGGGAGAAGGGAGGCAGGGACAGAGAGAAGCCATGTGGCCACACTGGACACAGATGCCAGAACTTTACCCTGTAAGTCATAGCCACATGGTGATACACAGATTAATGGAGATGGGTTAAATTAATATATAAGAGTTAGCCAATAAGAAGCTAGAGCTAATGGGCCAAGCAGCAATTTAAATAATACAGTTTCTGTGTGATTATTTTGGGGCTTAGAAGCTGGGAACCAACAAGCGGCCTCCTCCAACACCTATGTATATGATCATTGCATTTGTAGCTAAACATACTTTGACCTCTTCCTTTCAAATTGTATCTGCTTGATCTCCTTGTCTTACTGGTTAACTAAGAGGTCAAGGTCTATATTGAATAGGTATAGAAAGAGTGAGCAATCTTACCTTGTTCCTGACTTTAGTGGAATTGCTCTGAACTGAATTTCTCCATTTAAGGTGATGTTGGCTATAGGCTTGCTGTAAACTGCCATTTTTATGTTGAGGTATAGGCCTTGTATCCCTAATCTCTTCATTACTTTTTATCAAGAATGGGTGTTGGATTTTGTTAAAGGCCTTTTCTACATCTAATGTGATGATCATGTCATTTTTATTTTTCAAAGTTTGTTTATACGGTGAATTATATTTATTTACTCACATATGTTAAACCATTCCTATATCTCTGGGATGAAGCCTGCTTGATCATGGTGAATAATCTTTTTGATGTGTTCTTAGATTCAATTTTTTATTTTATTGAGAATTTTTGCATTTATGTTCAAAAGGGAAATTGGTTTGTGAGTTTTTTTATTGGTTCTTTATGTGATTTGAGTATCAGAGTAACTGTGGCTTCATAAAACAAGTTGGACAATGTTCCTTCTGTTTGTGCCTTGTGGAGTAATTTGAAGAGTATTGGCATTAACTCTTCCTTGAAAGTCTGATATAATTCTGTGCTAAAACTGTCTGTCCCTGGGCATTTTTTAATTGATAGATATTAGTTACTTCTTCTATTTCAGTAGATGTTATAGGTCTATTTAAATTGCTTACCTGCTCTTGGTGTAAGTTTTGTAAATGATACCAAACAAGAAAATTACCCATTTCTTACAGTTTTCCAATTTGGTAGAGAGAAGGTTTTTAAAATTATGTCCTTATGATTCTCTGGATTCCTCTGGTGTCTGTTGTTATTTCCCCCTATTCATTTCTGGTTTTGATTTAGATATTCCCCCTCCATGTTTTATTGGTTTATCAATATTGTTGATTCAGAAAATGAATAGGAGTAGAAAGTTGTAGTAATGAGGGTGCGAGCAAGCTGTGTCCCACTGCCCAGCTTCTGGAGTGGGTGGGCTTGTGTTCCCTGCGCGGGCTGCATTCTCGGCACCCAGCTATCTTAACTCGAAATAAATACACACAAACTTTATTCATTTAAATTCTGCCTGGCCCATTAGTTCTAGCCTCTTGTTGGCTAACTCTTACATCTTGATTCAGCCCATTTCTAATAGTCTGTAAGTCACCAC
>JAQHUG010000095.1:2647047-2657267 GCA_028555095.1 Dicrostonyx torquatus | reverse complement strand
TTTTGTTGGCCTGGGATGGTGGTGCACATCTTTAGTCCCAGCACTTAGAAGACAGAGGCAGGCAAACCTTTGTGAGTTTGAGCTAACCTGGTCTACACAGTGAGTTCCAGTACAAACAGGGCTATGTCTCAAAAAAAAGGAAAGAAAGAAAGGGAGGAAAAAGAAAAATTTTCTGTACTTTTGACTTGGGTTTTTTTTCTTCTTCCTCTATTCCTATTATTCTTATATTTGGTCTTTCATAGTGTCCTGGATTTTCTGTTTTTTTTATGTCAGAATTCTTTTTTTACATTTAAGATACTTTTCTTTGATCAAGGGATCCATTTCTTCTACCATGTCTTCAGTGCCTGGGATTCTGTCATCTCTTTCTTATATTCTATTGGCGAGGTTCTGGTTCTAATTCCTAAACTGTCCATTCTAGATTTCACTTACTTTGGATTTTCTTTTCACTTTGGGGTCTTGAGTTCTCTTTTCTTTTCTTTCTCTTTCTCTCACTTTTCCTTTTGTTCCACTGTTTGTCTTTCCATGGATTTTTTTTATTTAAGGGATTTATTCATTTCCTCATTAAGGACCTCTATAGTATTCATAAAGACAATTTTAAGTTCTTTGTCTTGTGCCTCAGCCATGTTTTAAGACTCAGGGCCTACTGTGATATGGTAGGTGGACTCTGGTAGAAACATACTGTCCGGGCTATTATTGATTGTACTTTTACAATGGTGTCTCTGCATCTGGGTTTGGGAAGACTGTAATTCTAGGTGGTGATATTTGGTTTTGTCTTTATTGGGTGAGTGTTTTGTTCCTTGGTTATGCTCTCTAGTTCTTAAAAGAGTGAGGTGGCTATATGTTGCATGGTAGGAAATTCTTCTGGGATATTGATTGGTGTGGCCACTGGGGTTTTCAGGTAAAATGTGTTTCTGGGTGTTGGGGGCTGACAATTAGGAATAGGGAGGAGCTATGGGTAAGCTGTGGGTATCCATAGGAGGGAGAGAAGTAGGGTGTTGCACCCGGATCTACTTAGTCCCCTGGGAATGGCATCAGAGAATGAGTTTGAGGCTGCAGCAGGTGGTCTGTTACCAAACTGGGGAGGAAACTAGAGGACTGGACTCAGAGGAGAAGAGAGTTGAAGATCTACAGCTAGCCTATCTACTTAACTCGTCAGAGTGGACTGCAGGTTCTTAGAGAATGTCTGATGTGGGTGGTAGAAGGGATAAAGCGATGATTACGCAGTGAGGACAGTTGGAGGGGAAGATCTATGTGATCCATTGGAGATGGGAGCAGAGATGAAAATGGGGTCACCATAGGTGACCTGCTACAGAACTGGGGATAATACTGGAGCACTGGATTTGGAAGAGCTGAGGGAGAGGTGCAGATCTGCAGTTAGCTACTAGCTTTCCTGGCTGGAGTAGTGTGTTTGAGTATTTTACCTGCATTTATATAGGTACACCATATGCATGCCTGATATCTGCAGGGCTTAGAACAGGCATCAAATCTGCTGAGACTGCAGCTATAGATGGTTAAGGCCTCTCCAAGATAAGCAAGTGCTCTTAACAGCTGAACCATCTCTCTAGCTCCAAGATTTTTGTCCAAGATGCTTTAATAAAGGCATAAGCATGCGGGTTAAGAGAGAGACTCTCAGAAGACAGTGAGATCCTATGGAGTGTGGGATTTCCAAGGGAGAGTAGGAGAAAGTAAGAAGTCCTGGAGTGTGAATAAAGGCTCATGGAGGGAGAGCCAAGAGGCAAGCATCAGTTTACATCAGTTTACCAGGAAACCTTTTCTCCATCTCTGTCACTTTCCTTCTTTCTCTCTGTCTCTCTGTCTCTGTCTCTGTCTCTGTCTCTCTCTCTCTCTCTTTGTCTCTGTCTCTCTCTTGTATTTGTGGTGGCTCTGGAGGTGACTTGGATGGAATTATAATCTGATAAAAATAAAAATAGAAGGAACTGGGACTAACCAAGGGAGTTTAGACCATGCTTTGCCTCTTTAAATGGGGTTTCCAGTAGGACTCCCAGAAAACAACCAGTTTAAATCTGGGAAGGGAGAAATGCTTTAAGCTTTGCTCATTGTGCTGGAATTCTTGGTCTCCTTCTGGCAAGAGGCTTTAACTGAATTTCAGGGGACTGGGCTCCCTTCCCTTATTCATATCCCCAAGACTTTTCCTGTCTTTCTATCCTGCCTCAAAACAATATGTGCACCTTAAAACAAATTGGATCCCAGGAAATTTGCATTGGTTGCAAACGGGGAAGGATGCAAATAATGTGCTCTATCTGAATATTTTTGATATGCTCAGCCGGTTCAGTGGAGATCAAAACCAAAATATAAGACATATGGAAGCAGCTGTAGTTAGGAATAAGAATGAGATAGTAGAAAGGTTCACTGTTTTATATAAGGCCAGCCGAGGAGATGCAACCAGTAATGCACAATTCTAGGCAGGTGTTAGCTCCCTTGAAGACATATACCTAAGGCAAGGAACTGCAAAGAGTCCAAGAATGTCAGTTCAAAATGGGGTCACATGGACATTTAAGAGTACTTTTACAGTCAAATTTTGGGGCAAGGGGTCAGGACTGGCTAATGAAGAAATGTCGTTACTGCAACAAGTTTGAAATTTGAAATCTGTAGACTAGTTTGGCAGGCTGGAAATTCAAGCGTGACAACACAGAAAATGTTGGGAATATGGTTTTCAAATGCAAAATTCAATTAAATCATCTAGGAAATGTGTTTAAAATGCACATCACTGCCTTGCTCATTCTCTCTGTGAAGAAATCTGCACTTGAACCATCATTCCAGGTGACGCTGATATTCATGCAGGTCACATCATGACAACTGAGGAGAAGCTGAAGCAAGTGATAGACACTCGTTACACAGCTAAAGAGAATATGAATTCCTAAACACAACACAATCTCTGAGAGGACAAGCTTCGCTCACTGAAGTGACAGAATGACCAGCTAAACCTGAACTATGTCACCCGGAAGAATGAAGATAAGCATCATAAAACAAAGCAAAATGATAGCCTAGATTTGCCAAGCAATTTTAATTTGAGAATAGCTATCTCTGAGCATACAAATGGAATCAGAACAAATGACCATTGAAAGCCAATTCAGGATATGGCTCGCACCCACTTCCTACCCCTGTGCTTTCTTTCATTTGTTTCTGTTAATGAAATTGGAGCATATCACAGAGAAACAGAACAAAGTAACTGCAATGCTAAGTGAACAGTTTGTTCTCTGAACCCACTTTTCCAAAGAGCTGCTGTGTGTGTTGGGGGGAGAGGGGGGCTGCATTCTTTTCTTCTTAGCAAATGATAGGCTCACGAATTTGAATGCCTTATATGGAGTATAGTATCCGAATGCAAGCATACCAAACACAGAGCTATTGATAAAACAGAGGAGCTTGGAGCAAAACTTTAAAGGAATAATTGTTGATGGCGGAGAAGAGAATCAAATTTTCATCTTACAAAACAAGCCAAAGGATTGCTGCTACCGTGCGCTTAAAACAGCTCATTTAGCAACACAAGGAGAAAAACCAAAATCACTTTCCTTTGAAATGTCATCAGTTTCATAACTGCCTCCCAAGGACCTCCACCCAGTTTCCTATCATTTGAAATCATAGATTCTAGAATCATCTCTTCATCAGTGGCTTTGATATCAAATCTGCTTGTTCTTTACCAATAAAGCAACCCTCCTATGCAATAAAGTGGTCAAATACCTGCCAGCCTGTACTTTAAAAGTTTGAATGATGGGAAACAGTGGCCTCAAGAGTCCTGTACACTTGGCAATATTTATTTGAACATGCCTCCTTTGGACAGATCCCATGATCCTCTACTTTCCCAAGATAATTCTTACCTCCACTCCTTTTTGACCCTTACCTCCCCACAAACAGACATAGTCAGTTCCATGCACACAAATACACACATGTTCGCTAAGTTTAGAACAATATTATATTGACCACATAGAAAGTAGTAAACCTACAGGGGATTCGTAATTCCAATTTCTAATAAGAAGAGACTGGATCGATGGCTAGATGTGGTGGCACATCCCTGTAATTCTAGCACTAAGGAGACTGAGAAAGGAAGATTTAAAAGTTAGAAGCCAGCCTAGGTTCTTATCTCAAACAACAACAAAAACAGAAAAGGAAAAAAGAAGGAAGGAAAAGAAGGAAAGAGGAAAAGCAGAAAGAACGGGGAGAGGGAGGAAGAAGTAGAGTTGAAACTGCATAAGAAATATGTTTTCAAGTGTTACGAATTATTTTTTCAAAAAGGAGATGGAGAACATGCGCTGCTCTTGCAGAAGACCAGCATTCTATTCCCAGCACCCCACCAGGCGGCTCACAGCTGCCTGTAACTCCAGCTCCCTGAGGAAACTTGTAAAAATACTACAAGTTTCCAAAAAAAATATTGTTTGTTTTTTACATGTATCTATTTATTTACTTAAGTGTGTATGTGTGTACACATTTGCGTGTCCTTTTGTCTGTGTATGGTGGTCAGAGCACAGCTTTCTGTAGTCACTTCTTTCCTTCCATCATGTGGGCTCTCAATTGGTACCCTGTCCACAAAACAATGACATCAAATGCAGGATCTATTTGTTGGGACATCCTCTCAAATGTTTTCATTATTAATTGCTTAAGACTAACATGTAATAATTACATATTAATATATCTGATTAATAGACAATCATTTGTATACAATCATGTTTATATTTATGTAATATAACGACATGTGTAATAACGCACACACACACCTGTCTCAGAAGAAAAAAAGAGAGGAGAATTTAAGATATATATAATACTTTAAAATGTATATAAAGGCATATGTTTATTTACTATAGGTGTGTATTACACTGAATCTTAAAAATAAGCAAGCTTCTGCTCCTTCTACACACAAAAAAACTTATTAGTCTTGTTTGTTTTTCTTTTTCTTTCCTCTTTCCTTTCTTTCTTTCTTTTTAAAAATAGGGTCTCACTATGCAGCCCTGGCTTCCCTAGAACCCAAAATGACCAGGCTAGGCTTGAACTCACAGAGACACACTGGACACTGCTTCCTAAGTCCTGGGATTAAAGGTGTGTGCCACCACGCCCTGCGCAGAAATGTTTAACATAAATTTAAATTGATGACCTTAGAGGTGACCAGACTAACACATGCATGATCACATTGGATTCCAGTGTTTTCTCATTCATGTGTCTGAAGAAAGTAAACCAGCTGCCAACACTGTGTTAGAGATGCTGTGTTACATTTTTAGTCTCTATAAGAAAAAACACTTAAAGGAAGGAGCCCTTATTTCGGTTAACAGTTTCAGAGAATCCATTCCTAGGACAGCTGGATACATGGTCTGCGGTCTGAGGTGAGTCAATACACTGGTGCCAGGACTATGTGCACCGTGCTGGCCAGGAAACAGTGAGAAAAAAGCCTACTTCAGTCTGTAAGCTTCCTCCTCTCCCTTCTGGTTCTAGCATGGCTTCCTGCCCTTTGGATGAGGCTACCCACGGTCATATGCGTCTCCATTCCCCCCTCAATTAATCCTCGCTGGAAACACCAATCTAGACTCATCAAGACATGTATTAATCCCTTAGGCATCTCTCAATCCAATCAAGTTGACAATCAAGATTAATTGTCACAGATGGGTATCTTCTCTGACACCTGAATGCACTGCTATAATTCTGTGATTCTAATGTCTGTTCTGTGAGCCCGGAAGTTCTGCAAGGAAAAGAAGTACAAGAGAAGATGAATCTCATAGGGCCATCCACCTACAACTGTCAGCAAACCAAGTTTGAAATTTAGATGCAGAGTTTGAAAAAATGCCATTAATTAACTTAGGAGGTAAAGAAAACTTCACGCTGGGAAAAACGGAGCTGTATTTCATGCTGTTAACATAAAATCTCAAAAGCTTGCCAAGAAGAAACTCCTGGATATGCCTGCCAGACCCAGTGTCTACCAAATTAAGCCATTTTTATGCCCACTATGAAGATTGCTCTTTCTGAGTGTTATTAGTTAAGTTTAGGAGCTTTTAAAGGTATTATCATGACACAAGAAGAAAGAAATTATTTTCCCTGTTCTTTGTTTTATTTCTATGAATATGCTTTTCATTTTATATATAATCAGAAAACGATTTCTGGGGCAAAGCTGAAAGTTAACAGCTCTAAGCATTGATTGATTTTTTTTTCTTCTTCTTCTTCATCTTGAAACTATTTGTTAGATTATTCCTACTTTTTGTGCCTAGCATGAAAAAAAAATAATTTATGGCAAGCAGTTACAACGAAGTTGGTTTCTTCTCAAGCAAACCAGCTCTGCTTGTTGCTTTTTATTTTAATGTTAAAGCTCAAAAGGATTTCACACCTAGTCACCAGGATATGCATTGTGGTTAATAAACCATTACTCTCTGTGAACATTATGATTTTTCTACCATTATATATTCCTTAAATTAAAATTTTAAAAAATCCCACTCCATTCAGCGCAAGTAAAATAGGCTTAACAGTGAGTAATTGCTGATCATTTTTGCCAGATATTTTTTATTAGAATTACATGGTAACCACAAAAATGGGTTTGCATTTGCTTCAGGAACATTAATTTTCGGATTAAATAAAATACATGGTCTTATTTTAAATCAGGCTCATATTGTACAATAGACCAATTTTTTAAATGAGCTACCCTACACTTAATGTCATTAGTAAACAATACATTTAGTCACAGAGGAATACCAGGCTCATACATTTAAAACACTTCAGCATCTTGCTATGCCAGCTGAACCCCTAGACCGTGATGTAACCTAACAATAGCTATTTATGTAACCAAATGGATACAGAAGCAAGACTTCCCAGCACAGATGCTGCCTCTTGTCTAACAAAAAGTCAAAATAGCAATTATTATTTTCGATGTGAAGTTTCCTTAGCATTCTTCAGGGGAGTCAGAAATTATAATCCACATCTTTTTACAGACTTCCCCAGGAAGTCTTCTAAGGGAAATTGTGCCAAGAACGTTCTTATCTCCCTCGAGCTTCATCAAAGAGTCATATGACTTATCCTAAATTATGCCTGCTATGCATAGAAGGAAAATCCTAAAATATTAGCATAACTCTGCCATCAACAGCTAGGGTTTATTAACCACATACAAGGTAATGTACTAAAATTTGTATATGCTTAATTTCCCTAAATACAAAAATTGTGCTATTATTTAAGGTTTTTGACTTTTGTTTATTTTGGGGAGGTGTGTTCTTGCATGCTATGCTTTGCCTGTGTTGCGGAGCTCAGCGGACAGCTGGCAAGAGTTCATTCCTTTCTTCTACATTTTGGTTCCAAGGATCAAATTCAGAATATCAAGCTTGGTGGCAAGTGCCACTGCCTACCAGGCCTACACAAATAAATTTTATGTCCCCATTCTGCAGGTATAAAAACTGAGACTCAGGAAAAAAAAATCACATGCAATATGCAATAGTTACATAGCTAAAATACGGTAAACTGGAGATTCAAACTACCTTTGGCTCCCGACAGAAAATGACACTAGCCACCTTTCCAGCTTTAAAAGCTGGCTTGGTTTTTCTTATGCTTTTTGCTTTATCTCGGTGTTTGCTGATGCAGTGAAAGCTTTGTCATCACAATTCAAATGGAGGTGCAAGCTATGTGTAAGTAGTGTAATTTTTTTATGTTTGAAATAATCATTCAATTGTGCAGCATCCATCGACAAAACCAATAGTGGTAGGCGCTAAAACTAAGCCAGTAATTCCTAACTGCATTCTAAATTCTTATGTTTGCATGTATCCACCAATAAGCGTAGCTCTCAGCCCTCATCAAAAGCAGCTTCTTTTTGCAGCAGATGGGGACCATTACAGGAAGGCACAACTGGTCAGAATGCAGGGATCAGCTCACCATGGGTGCCCGACTCACATTAAAACACACAGCCTCCAGCTTAGGGAAAACAGGACAAGGAAATGCTTGTGTTTCTGTGGGGCAGGTGGTGGAGGCAGGGGATGCTCGGATCTAGAAGTTGAGGGGTAGGAGTTGGGAAGTTGATCAAAATAAGCTGTATAAAATTCTCAAAGCACCAATAACATTTTTTTAAAAAATAAACACCAAACAAAATTTAGCAGTACTCAAAACTGTAGTTAAATTCAACTTCTTAACTACTATCAATTATTTAAAAATATCTCATACTTTAAAAATTATACATATGTATACATACATCCACACACACACACATATATAAACACGATATCTGAATCAGAGACACATTTATGGGGTGAAAATCTACAGGAATCATCTGGTCCCTTTATGTGTCAGTAACCCACCTCAGAGTCCACTCTCTATAACACAGACACAGAACACAAACCCATCACATGCTTCTGTAACCTCTGCAGGGTTCCTCTAAGTGGACAATATTTGGTTAATTGCTCATTGTCTCAGGCTGCTGTATGTTTTTATAACAAAATATCTGAGCCTACTTTGTTTCTAAAAGGAATTATGTGGCAACAGTGTTTGTCCCTGGACTATCCAAACAGCATGCATGGCACCTGGCATCTTAGTGAGGGTCGGGTGGCTGTGACATGGCAGGGCAGAGAAGCAGACAAGGAAGCAGCAGCTGAGGGGCCACACATGGAGCATCCTTTCTAACAAGCATTAATCCACTAATGAGATTCAAGCTCTCACGACCTAACTGCCTGCAGCCAGGCCTCACCTGAGACAACATCCCCACGCTGAGAACTGAGCGGCCCTGCACAGGGCACACCCAAGGCACAGTACTCAACCAAAAAGAGAAAACACCATAAAGAAGCTTTATCCATTTCCTGGTAGGGAAGCAGTTTCTAAATACCTAAGAACATTGGTATTTAACTCACAGTCTTTCTGAGTTAGGTAGTTAGAATTCAAGACAAAAATTGGTCAGAAGAACAATTACATTAATAAACAAAGCATCGTCTCTCTCCTTTTAGTCCTTATAAATTTTTTAATCTTCCTTTAGCTCCTTCACTATGGCTCTGATGCAATCTTTGGAAAGAGAATGGACATAGACACAAGTATATTTTCATGGAAAATTTTAATTGGGAGCTTTTCGAAATATTTCACCTTTATCGCTCTCTCAAGTAGTGTCTCTTGTGATTTATGCACGCTCTAGAGGTTTAACTAGAATCTGCAAAGTACATATTTCTCATTAAATACTTCACAACCAGTTTCCCTATAAAATGCTCAATTTTACATAAACCATATTTGCATATAAGCATAGATTCATATGCAGTCATTACAGTTTGCTACAGAGGGCAGGTTTATCTTGCCTTATGAAAACAAGTAGAAGGAAAACTAGCCTTTTGTCCAGAACTTTTAAATAATAATTTAATTGCATCTCTATTTAATAGAAAACAATTTAGTTTATAGATTCATTCTGTGGTTCAATGATAAATTAATTAACACCATATATTACTTGTGTTGTCATATCAAAATAAATCAGCTAATAGCAGTAATATCTGAGACTTTCCTTAAAATCATTTTATTTTTTAAAAATTTGCATTTATTTCCTTCCTTATTTATTTGTGTGTGTATGAGAGAGAGAGAGAGAGTGAGAAAAAGAGAGGTGGGGGGAGCATAGGGGAGGTACTCTCATGCCGTAGGATGAGTGTGGAGGTCAGAGGTCAGCTTGTGGTAGCTGATTCCCTCCTTCCACCATGTGAGTCCTGGGGTTCGAACTCAGGTCAACCAGCTGTGGTGGACTGACTAGAAATGGTCCCCACTGGTCCATAGGGAGTGGCACTACTAGGGCATATGGACTTGTTGAAGTAGATTTGGCCTTTTTGGAGGAAGTATGTCACTAGGGGCGGGGTTTGAGGTGTCAGTTGCCATCCTCTTCCTGTTACCTGTGGATCCAGATGCAGAACTCTCAGCTCGCTCTTGAGCACCACCATGTCTGCCTGCGTGCCACCATACTTCTTGCCATGATGATAGTGGGGGGAACCTCTGAAGCTGTAAGTCATCCCCATTTAAACGTTTTCCTTTATAAGAATTGCTGTGGTCACGGTGTCTCTTCACAGCAATAGACACCCTAAGATACCAGCCTTGCCACCAACTGTCTTTATCTGCTGAGCTACCTTGTTGGCACTAGTTTCTGTTGTGTGATATTTTACTCCTTTGGCTTTTGGGGGGCCCACC
Source organism: Dicrostonyx torquatus (assembly GCA_028555095.1). Classification (NCBI taxonomy): domain Eukaryota; kingdom Metazoa; phylum Chordata; class Mammalia; order Rodentia; family Cricetidae; genus Dicrostonyx; species Dicrostonyx torquatus. The sequence goes on along the minus strand of JAQHUG010000095.1, from coordinate 2,647,154 downwards.
ACCCAGCTCCCAAACAAATCACACACAGAGGCTTATTCTTAGTTATGAACACCCGGCCTTAGCTTGGCTTGTTTCTTGCCAACTTTTCTTAAATTATCCCTTTGACT
>JAQHUG010000095.1:2621619-2637288 GCA_028555095.1 Dicrostonyx torquatus | reverse complement strand
TGGGCAAACTGCACAGACAAGGCATGATGGATATGTATCTTTCCTACAGTTCATGTATGCAGATTGGCAAGTAAAGGGATTGACAGTGTGCCTTTGTGTATAGTTACTTGATATATATATATATATATATATATCTGTGTTGGGATGTTTTGATTTTTATCTATATAGTTCAAAATAAGGGAAACTGGTTTGCGTTTTGTTTGAGGGTCTTTGTGTTTTTGTAAGCATGTGCAGGTGCACACATTTTCCTTCTCCCTGGGGTGTCAATGTTGCTCATCAGGGCACTGAGAAGGAGTCTTCACCGTGAACCCTGAGGAGTTTGAACTGTTTTTCTGAAGTGCAACTACACCCTGGATGCTGCTAAGTTTGGAGAGTAGAAAAGGAGTAAAGACTTGAATAGTGAAACTACAGTAATTCTTCGGTGTATAGAGAGGCCAGCGTTCTAAAGATTGCCGGACAAATGATTTGAATCCCCAGGATGCAGACAGCATAGAAAGATACAAGTAGATCTCTCATTTGGTTTAAGAGAGTTAAGAGGACCAGGCAAAGGTTGATGGGATTCACTGCTGAGCCTCTCTCTAGAATCCACTGCTGGCGAGATGTAAGGGAAATGAAGCAGGTAGGAAGGAACCTGGGTGGTGGTGATGTTTAATGAGACCCTGGGAGGCTTCTCTAAGAAACCCACTAGGGGGAGTCCACTTTAAACATATCAGCTCTCCAGTACAGGAAGGCATGACTCTTAAAAGGGATATATCCAATTCGAATACGGTGATACACACTTATTTCAGCACTTAGGAGGCTGAGGCAGGAAGGTCATACGTTTGAAGCCAGCATGAGCTATATAGTGAGACCATGTCTCAAAATGGATGGGGCATGGTAGGTGAGGAGATGCTAGCCCAAATGTCTGTTTTCAGTCATCCTTAACAACTATGACACTGGAGGGCTTCAAAACGAGCAACTGTGAGGAAGTGTTGTGGTGGCCGGGCAACAATTGCACAGGGAAGAGGGGCTTTACAACTGAATGTTTCCATTTCCCTCCGCAGTTTGCCAGGTTACTTGGAGAAAAGATAAGACAGTGGTAAGTCCACTTTGAGTGGTTATCATCCAAGTGGTGAACACTCTGTGGCATGGAAATTCTGGTTTCTGAACTGAGTCAATGTTGATGACAAAGGACCTAGAATAATCACAGAGGTATTCTCTAGCTTCCACCGAGGGCCAGAAGAGCAACACACCAATAAGTAAATCTCAAGGGAAGAGACAGGGAGGGAAATAGGTGATATTTTTATTACATCTCATGAGTCAGAGTTATATATTGATATAAAATGAAATATTAAACACAATTTTTAAAATGTAGCAGTTGAGTATGTATATGGAATCACATTAAAATGCAGTCAGTATTTTAAAGATTCTAAGGCCATATATATATATATATATATATATATTGAAACTAAAAAGTGACGTGGAAGTGTAGTTCAGCAGTTGAATTTGTCCAGCATGAACAAAGACAAAGTGTTCCTAGGTACCCGGATCAGCTCTCTCTCTCTCTCTCTCTCTCTCTCTCTCTCTCTCTCTCTCTCTCTCTCTCTCTCTCTCTCTCTCTCTCTCTCTCTCTCTCTCTCTCTCTCTCTCTCTCTCTGTCTCTCTCTTTCTCTCTCTCTCTCTCTCACACACACACACACACACATGCACACACAACCATTTCCTAAGAGAATCTGTATGGATGATAAGCAGAAGTGGGTGAGATACTTGATTTTCACTGCCTATACATAGTATCTTACTGTGCACTAACCATACGAGAAAATAAATTGTGGCTCAGCAGGTAAAGGCTCTTTGCACAAAGCCTAAGGACCTGAGTTTTTGTTTATTTATTTTTGGGTATTTCCCTTTTTTGTTTCTGTTTGTTTTGTTTGTTTTTCAAGACAGGGTTTCACTGTATACCCTTGGATGTCCTGGAATGGTCTTTGTAGAACAGGCTGGAATTGAACTCACAGAGACCTGCCTACCACTGTCTCCGAGTGCTGGGATTAAAGGTTTGTGCCTCCACTGCTTGGCCTGAGTTCAGTCTTTTGAGACCCACATGATGGAGAGAATGGACTCTTAAAACTTAACTTTTGACCTCCACACGTGCATGCCCCGGCACACTTGTGCACATACACACAAAATAAAATAATTTTAATCAATTAAATAAATAAATATGAATTTTTATTTTATTTACATCTACATGTAAAGGTGATCTAATGAAAATAAAGAGATAACAATGAAATAGGAAAACAACCCTGCCCCCCAAGTCACATATGGGAGAAAGTGGACTGGAAAAAAAGCTATTTAAAGAGCATAGAAGCCTTGAGTTTCAAGACCTGAGTTCCCTTTGCCAAATCACAGATCAAAAGGAAAGTTATGCCAACATGTGCCTGCCATTATATGGATTGGGAGACTGAGATAGGAATGTCACCAGTGTTCATTGGCTAGCCGGTTTAACTGATCAGTTTCAGGTTCAGAGGAAGACCCTGTTGTGTAACCTTTACACAAAGAAGCTCCTTAAGCATGAAAGTAAATAACTCAAGACAACTTTAGGAAGTTCCTGAAAATGACCAGATACACTAGGCTTGTCCTTCCAAAGTAAACAGCAGATGCTCAGCATCCTTCTCAGACAAAGAAGACTGTGCTGCAAAGAACCACAGAGAATTGTACAGAAGACTCTTAAGAGCAGCTGCCTAGAAAAGGCAGAAACCAACCAAGCTCCCTGGAGGATGTTTAGACCAACTGAGGTACCTGGAAAGGACACGCTCCAACCTGCTGAACTTCCTGCAGGTTGCACAGTATGGTGCCGGTTCCCAGATATTGTGAGCTGTCACCCATACTGGGATGAGCTTTGGTGATAAAGAGAAATCTAGAAACAACATGAATGTCTGAATCTTTTTTTTTTTTTGGTTTTTCAAGACAGGGTTTCTCTGTGGCTTTGGAGCCTGCGCTGGAACTAGCTCTTGTAGACCAGGCTGGACTCAAACTCACAAAGATCCGCCTGCCTCTGCCTCCCGAGTGCTGGGATTAAAGGCATGTGCCACCACCGCCTGGCGAATGTCCGAATCTTAACCCTCTGTCCAACCTTCCTCTACACAAAGTACTTCTTTGGTGTTCCCTAAAGGGTTCTTTTTAGCTTCCCTATGTGCTGAAGAGGAAACAACAAGGAAAAAGCACTACATTCAAATATGTATGATACATATAGTTTCTATTTATCAATAAAAGATGGAACTATAACTCAAGCTTAAAGCAAATAGCCACCAACTGATACCCTTATTAGGTAGGTCTACAACCACATTAGAGGCAACATTATCCACTGGAGAAGCCACGCCATCATCAGTAGTATGGAGAGTTAGGAGAAGGCTGCTAGCTGGATAGTGGTGGCTCACACTTTTAATCCCCACACTTGGGAGGTAGAGGCAGGTGGATCTCTATGAGTTTGAGGCCAGTCTGTTCTACAGAGTGAGTTTTAGGGCAGTTACACAGAGAAAAATTGTCTCAAAAAAAAAAAACAAGAAGAAAAAGAATAAGAGCACTAGAGTAAAGCTCTAATGAATATCCTTTCATGGTATTGGTTGAGTTTCTCCACAGAAACAGAACACCCGCTCCTTCTCTCCCTCATATATAATCTATCATGAGAAACTAGCTTAAGTAATCCTGGAGCCTGAGAAACAGTATGACACACATCTGCACGCAATAGCTCAAGAGAAACTAGGACATAATTCAATCTGAGCTCAAACGGAAGACCAACGATCTCAGTCAAATGGAGGAAAAGACCAGAGTTCAGTCCCAGTAATCAGACAGGGAGTGAGTCTTCCCCACTCAACTTTTAGCTGTATTTAGATCTTAACAGGCTGGATACTACCCCATCACGTGGAGAAGAAGAATCCACTTTACTCTGTCTATTGATTTATACACTAATCTCACCTACAGACACTGGGACACACAGAAAAGAATGTCCCACTAAATATCTAGGCCCCTCTGATCTATTTCATACATAACAATGCGTATCAAAAGTAGACAGCTCTACTGTTTCTTTCTCCTGAATGGTTAGTGGTAGAAAAGGTCACCAGAAGGTGACACAGGAAAACTGACCCATAGGGTTCACTCTTTGAGAAAAGGGAAGCCTATACTGGGAGCTCATCCACTTAATTCTGAAAGTGTCCCCAGTAAAAATGAGCGATGCACTCCTATACTGCCTGAGTAGGATCCCTCGATCCTGGTAGAAGAGTTTTAATGAAAGGTGCAAAATGATGTCAGTCCTATGTTCTGAAGGGAAAAAAAGCAGGGGAAAAAGCATTATTCCATTGCCCATGTCAGACAACTCATAACCACCTATCTGGGGATCCAGAGCTTTCTTCTGGCCTCTGGGGGCACCAGAATTCTGAACTCACATGTACATGCTTGTGAACACTGCGCGCGCGCGCACACACACAAACACACACACACACACACACACACATTTCAAAAATTAAAACAACTTTGACCAAACTTAGAATAGCATACTATGAGGAAGTGAATTAATTCTCTACAAGTGTTTCACCACTTAAAGTAATTTAAAAAGAATAAGACAAAAATTCAAAGATGAGTTAAAAAGCTGGAAATGGATAAAAGAGGGATTATGGAGTGAAGGAACTAGAGAACTGGCTGAATATCATTAAAGAACTAATAATAAACTTCAAATGTGAGAACCCCTTGAGATAACCAGAGCAAGAACCGATTTAGAAAAAAGAAGAAATTCAGAACTGAAGAATGGAAAAAATTCTATGCAGCATAGCAGTGTCTTTAGGTGGAAAACCCAGAGGAACACAGAAATGTGTTCAAAGAAATTCCTTTTAAATAAAGGAACTTTCTCTGATTGAAACATAAATGTAATCTGCATGTTGAAAGAGAGTGTCCAGTTCAAGGTCATTTGGTTGCAAACACCAACCTGAGATTGGTCTTTACTGGGCCCTCATCCTCAGTGATGTGAAGTGGTAGAAGCCACTGGAGAGCATCTAAAAAGTATTAAAGACAAGGAAATACAATCCCATATAATAACTCAAAGAATATGCAAAGTATCAGAGCACACCAGGCTTGCGACCTGAGCTGTCTTTACACTCAAAAGAAGCCTGAAGACCATACCATATTTGTATCCGTCCTTTACTGCAATCAAACTAAACAAAACCAAACTCAAGCCAGCAGACACATACTGCCTATTGGTCAAGAAGTCCAGTAGGAAGACTGTGTAAAAAGCTCTTGGTTGAACAATTAAATTAATTTTAAGTCTATTTAGTAACTATAAAAGATACGTTGGCCGGGCAGTGGTGGCGCACACTTTGAGGCAGAGACAGGCAATCTCTGTAAGTTCGAGGTCAGACTGGTCTACAAGAGCTAGTTCCAGGACAGGCTCCAAAGGTATAGAGAAACAGAAAACAAAAACAAAACAAAAATACGTTGGAGATAAAGGAATACTACTAAATATAAGAAAGAGGGGGGGAAAAGGACAAGGAGGAGGCTAGGGCCTTTATTGGGGTGGGAATATTACTAATGTAATATCAAAAGATTTCAAGACTCAAATTATGATCCCAATAGCTTATTATTTTTAGTAATTTGTTCTTAACTCTTAACTGTAGACGAGTCTATTAGGAAATGATAAACCTGTTCGGAATAAACATTTACTTGAAGTTTAGCAACAATGTCAACTTCATTTCTCTTCTTTCTACTTTGATACTTATTTTTAAAAATAGCATGTATTGATAATAGTTAAAAATATTTTGGGGTGATTTTTATAACTTCTTTACTTTTCTGCATGACTTGAAACCATCATAATGAGCAAGCATATTTAGAAGATCAATAAAGTAATTTTGTTTAAAAATGAATAGGGAAGATAAAAACAGAGAGATGTTTAAGTTATTCAACAAACTGATTTTGAGCCTAAAAAGCAAACTATCATAATTTAATTAGATTTCAGACTTAAGATTTTCTCTGCATTTGGATAGATCTCATCTCTAAATTCCAGACAAACACCTCGATTTGAAAATCCTTTGATTCTGTAAGCAGAATTTAGCATGCAGAGTAAGTCCCAGCATTTAAATCACTGTCTTGGCTGCTAAATCAACAACATAGATGGGATCCAGGGTTGGAGCCAGAGAAAATAATGAAGGTTTAAGAGTGAGCATTATTACATTATTTTTAAAAAAAGGAACAGCTTTAACTTTTATAAAGTCATCTTTTGTCCTGTTCCTTCTCTCAGTCCCACACCCATTTTGTTTGAGTTGGTTCCTATTTCTTTTGGAGGTAATAGGTAGACTAACAGTGAACCACTGGATTCTCTATGCATGGATATAAGCTACTGTCTGTAGGTAAAAGACACTATACTATAGAACACTGGCTACTGAACCTTTTAAAATGACATGCTCATACAGGCGATTACATAGCAATTCTCCCCTCAAGCTCCTTAGAACCGTTAGCACCATATATAGATTTTTCAAAAGGTACAAAAGCAGGCACATTTTTATGTGTATTTTGTCTTAAGAATCATAGGGAATAAACATCTTTACACATACTCCCTTAGCATAATAATTGTTATGCAAATGTGAAAAACAAAATAATGTCCCTCCCAGCAATGTCTGCCTCTAATCTCAAAATCTTGTAGATGTATTATAATTGTCAGAGTAATTCGAGTATCAGGTGGAATTAAAGTTGTTGATGAGACAATCTTGTGACACAGATATCACTGTAGATTATCTGGGTGGGGTCAATGCTATTATAAGGGTCCTGTAAGTAGAAAAGGAAGGCTAACAAGCAATGTCACAATGATGCAATGAAAGAGACTCAGGCCTTTGCTTCTAGCTTCAAAGAAGGAAATGGGCACTAGGTAAGGTGCCCATTTCTAGAAGGTGAAATAGGACACATGAAATGTCTAATCTAAAGACACCAGCAGGATTTTATCCCTATGGAGAGTATGATGGTTTGAATGAACTAGGGCACCATATTTGAATGTTCGGTCCCAGTTGACATAATTTGGGAAAAATCAGGAGGTGTGGCCTGATTGGAAGAGGTGTATCACCTGGGGTGAACATTCAGGTTTCAAAAATCTGTGATATTCCAATTGGTTCTCTCTGTGTCTTGTGGATGTCTTTACAGATAAGCTCTGTGATAGTTTGAATAGGTATGGCTCCCATAGACTCATGTGTTTGAATGCTTGGCCCATAGAGAATGCCACTAGTAAGAGGTGTGGCCTTGTTGGAGAAAGTATGTCACTGTGGAGGCAGGCTTTGAGGTCTCATATATGCTCAAGTCATGCTTAGTGTGACAGTTCACTATCTGCTGCCTGCAAATCAAGGGGTAGAACTCTCAGCTTCTTCTCAAGCACTATGTCTTCCTGCCTGCTGCCATGCTCCTCACCATGAGGGTCATGAATTAAGCTCCTGAAAGTGTAAGGAAGCTCCCAATAAACTCTTTCTTCAAAAAGTTACCTTGATCATAGTGTTTCTTCACAACATTCCAAAAATAACAGTTGCCCTGCTGGTGCTGCAATGCCTCAGCTACAGGATGGATGAATTTGCTAGCAAGAATGAGGTCAAGCAGGCAAAAAGCAAACACTTCCTTCTTCCATATCTTTTTAAATGGACTGTCACCGAAAGGTACAGCCCAAATTTAAGGTAGACCTTCTCACATCAAATGAGCCAATCAAAAAAATATTTCATATCTGTACTCAGATGATGAGGTTTAGTTGATTCCAGATGTAGTCAAGTTGACAATCAAGCTTAGTCATCAGCCCCCGTATCTAGTTTTTTATGGAAATGCTCTCAAAGACATACCAAGGGGTGTCACTCACTGTACTAATTTCCTTGGTCTTTCTCAATCCAGTCAAGCTGACAATCAGGATTAGCTGTCACAGCAAGTAAATGCTACAGGGGATAAAGTAGTGGATTCTCCAAGCAGATACAAGGCTACTTAGTGTCAGGAAAGTTGAATGGTCAGTCTCAAGCACTAGGACAGGGGATGAGTAAGGGCCATGCATGGGCCTACCAAGTAGTTATGAAAGGATCTATTTAGCAAAGAAAAAGTAGCTAGTAAGGAGATTATCTGGTAGCCAATTATGACCAAAGTAAAAGAAAAAATCATTTAGCCTAATTTGAAGCTAAATTAATCCACAGATGCCTCTTACCCAGAGATGGGGTCTTATAAATAAGATAGAGTTGAATGTGCCCACCAAAGTCTCAGTGCTGGGGGATAATGCTCTTGTATACTATAAAGATTTGTCACTCATATTAGTTTAATAAAATGCTGATTAGCCAGTAGCCAGGTAGGAAGTATAGTAAGAGAATTCTGTTAAGGAAAGGCAGAGAGTCAGTCACCACCCAAACACAGAAAAGCCAAGATAAGAATGTTTTACTGAGAAAAGGTTCCAAGCCACATGGCTAAACATGGATAAGAATTATGGGTTAATTTATGTTGTAAGAGTTAGTTAATAATAAGCCTGAGTTAAGAGGCCAAACAATTTATAATTACTATAAGCTTCTGTGTGTTTCTTTGGAACTGAACAGCTGCAGTACTGAATGGGACAGAAACTTCTGTCTATAATTCAGATCTGGTAATGCGAGACTCATCATTATATACTTATTGATAAATTTCTCTGAGCTTTATTCAGATTTTCCTGGGTGAGAAGGAATTTAAGCAGATAAATGTATGAGGCAGCATCAACACATTACAGATACATTGCTTAGCCTTTATTGCTGGTGAATTTAGGTTGCTCTTCATTTGTTGTTTTTGATATAGCATCTCCATTATGTAGCCCAAGCTGGCTTCAAATGTGTAATCCTCCTGCTTCAGCTTCAAAAGTACTGGGATTACAAGCATTCACTACTTGTCCAATTCCACTGCTGTTTTAGTTTTGTTGTTTTTAACACCTATAAAAGAAGACTGGACAAGATGCAATGAACCTTAAAGCCACAATGTTTTAGTCTAGCAAGTGCTTCTGTCGGAAACCATTGTGGAAAGGATTTGCCTTGAAGGTGTGGCTTGTTAGGTGGCTCTGTCACATGCTACCTCCTGCCCACATTGTACCACCAGAGGGAATGCATCCATCTGTCACATTGAAAACACCTACACAGAAAAAAGTCTGCACACTCAGCGTGGCCGGTACCACTGAAAGATAGTTCATGCTGCAGGAACCCAAACCCAGAGTCTGAACTCACCAGCCAGAAAGGAAAAGAGACCATAGCAAAGCACATGTGCTGCAAATTGAGTACAGAATCTGTAATGAGCGATGTGCTCACCACCTCCCTGCCACACCGTGGTCTGGCAAAGTAAGCAAGGAATCCCTGGTAAAACCACTGCAGAAGTTAAATCTAGCACACACCATTACAGAAAAGCAGCTCAGCCCATCAACACAGTTCCAGAGAAGCAATGTAGGACCCTGAAGTTAAAAACTACAGAATGCTCATCATCACCCACCCCTGCCTTCGCCCCATCGAGCAAAGGAGCCCAGGAAGAACTGAGCAGAGTGTGGAAAACGGTACATCATACAGATCGCAAGCAGAAGCAACTGTGGAGATAGCCGCAGACATTCGTCAAAGGACTCTAAAAAAACTGCCAACACAATCTCTGACCGCTGGTAGGTATCTGGATGACAGGAAGTTTGTGATGGAAATTGGTGCACTCCCCTGTGTATCAAGCTTATAGAGGACACAAGGAACGTGTACAAGTATCTACTCTTTCATTTAACGCTGGAAATGCTGACAAATCATCATAGTTATTACAGCACCAGATCTTCTTCTGAATGTACATCCAATTGAAGACAACCCACCAGAAAGGCTGACATGAGATAAAATGTGCAAGATAAAGTGAGAAAGGGGGAAAATACAAGCAAAGAGACACATAATGCTTCAACTGATGCACATGACTTATCTAGGAAACACACACACACAAAGAATGAGACAGCATTCCATTATGACATCCTTGCAAGCTTTAAGTGTCTCATCATAATAAAACAAAGACAAATAATTGGGGGGTGTGCAAAAAATATTTCTGAGACCTACATTTAAAAAGTATCAAAAAGATAGTTCAGTGCCTAAAAGCACAATTGGTCTTCCAGAGGTCCTGAGTTCAATTCTCAGCAACCACATGGTGGCTCACAACCATCCATAATGAGATATGGTGCTCTCCTCTGGCCTGCAGGCAGACATGCAGGTAGAACTCTGTATACATAATAAGTAAATAAATCTTTTTCTTTAAAAAAAAAAGTATCAAAGAAAAAAGTCAAATAAATTACCTAGACAAGAAAGTGATCCAAGTGGGTGAAAGATAGTAAAACACAGGAAAATAAATAAATAAAATGTACTGGGGGAGAGTCAACAGTGAAATTGACATGCTAGCAAAAATGGCTTAGAACTGGAGAGATGGCTCAGTTTGCACGCATTTGGGTTCATAGGAACTGAGATAAAATCAAATAACTTAAATAATCTTTTAAATAAAATTCTAGAAGTCTCTAGATTGGCAGTATGTCCCACCTACAGAAATAGACACAGAAGCACAGAAAGTATTTCATACCCTAAATAGACCTGACCAGAAAAGAAGATTTCCACAATGTATCAGAGTCAAGGTATCGAAAACAGGACCCAAAGGAGTGGCCCCATGAGGTTAAGAGCATTTGGTGCTTTCCCAAAGGGCAGTTCCCAACACCCACATGATGCTAACAACTATCCTCAATTCTAGTTCTCTGACTCTCTCTCTTCTGGTCTGCACAGGCACTCATGCATATGGTACACACACACACACACACACACACACACACACACACACACACACCTATATGAATAAAAATAAAATCTTAAAAAGATCTTTAAAAATCTCAAAAATATGAAGAGCTAGAGAAATGATTCAGTGGTTAAGAGCACTGGCTGATTTTGCCAATGACTCAGATTCAATTCTCAGCTTAGTTTTTTACAATCATCTGTAACCCTAGTTCCAGGGATCTAGTATCCACTTCTGGCCTCTGAGGGCACCAGACACATACATAGTGCACATACATGCATACATCCAGCCAAAATACTTGTATATATATAAAACAAAAATTAAAAAATTGCACATATGCACATATACGAAGCCCAGAAACAATAATACAAGCTATAAGAGAAAACATGCTAAATAACTATATTGTCTTAGCTTTTCTGTTATTCTAGAGACTCCTGACTAATACATTTACAGAGGCAGAAGCATCAGAATAACATTAGCTCTGTGGTCAGCAACCCTAAAAGCCCAGAAATATTGGATCACAGATTCAAAACCCTGAAAGTACAAAACAATCCAACAAAATTACTCCACCCAGCAGTTACCTGTTAAAATGGATGGAGACATAAGATCGTTTCAGACACACACAAGTGTGATAGATCATCTTGATTGGCAACTTAACTATATCTGTGATCAACTAAAACCAAAGTAGCTGGTCTCTTCTGTGAAGAGTTTTCTTGATTGGATCATTTGAAAGGAGATGACTCACGCTATATCTGGGCCGCACCTGGTGGGAGTCCGCCTACAAGGTCATGGAAATAGAAAGCTTTTGTTTTTTGAGCTTGCCCTCACTCTTGCTAATATGTTCATCTATAATGCTGCTGAGGCATTTCTTTGCTGGTATTAGAACCTGCTTCTTGGGATTTCCAATGTTGTAGACTGAAGAACAATTGAGACATTCAGCCTCATGGGCCAAACAGTGACCAGATCTTGTCCTTTCCATCCAGAGACAGCTATTATGGAACTAGCTGGACAGCACTGTATATGTGAGTGTGTGTGTGTGAGTGTGTGTGTATTTGTGTATGTATGTATGTATGTATATATATATACATACATACATATTGGCTGTCAGTTCTATTCCTTTAGAGAACTCTGTCTATACAATAAGACATTCATGACATCTAAACCAGCACGGTAGAAAATACTTGAAGGAATACTGTACACAGAGGATGAGCACAACAGTTTCATCCATGAGAATACAAGAAAGAATATATTAGATAAACACAGGAGAAGAGGGGAGGAGAGGAAAGGAAGCAAAGAGAATGCATACATAACTACCAGGAGTTGCAGTCACCCACCACTCACATATAAGTAAAAAATAAGTAAAAACAAAATAAAAAATCCAAAATAAAACCAACTTAGTGCTACTTTTAAGCATTTGTTTTCAAGCTTCAAATAAAATCCTAAAAAGACTTGAGTGATTAATTAACTATCCAAATCACTCAGTTAGTTAGTAGTAAGGCTGGAGTGCAAATAAAATTATGATTGATTCAAAAGTTTACTTCCCTATTTTTGGCACTATTCTGGTATATAGTAGTATATACCTGGAATATACGGTAATCACCTGGTATAAAGTGACAAGACTGCAAAAATTTCTTTGACCAATTAAATACTCAGTGTATTCCAGACTAAGAACATTAGGACAATGGCAAGGAAAAGATGAAAATGGACATCTGGTTTATTCAAAGAAATTATGATCGACAGCCCTGTTTGGCTAATACGTGTGAAGGAATATGGGGCCATCCTAGACGTCTCGGTGCTCATCTGAGTGACATCATTGTTGCTACAGCACATCTTCATGTCTGATCATTCTGTGTACACAGGCAAGTGCTTTATTTTAGCAAAACATACAAATGGAAAATAATCCATCTCATCTATTTTTTGTGATTACCCACTTATCTTACTAGATTGGACTCTGGTCAACGTTTGGACATCTCCCTAAGCTTAGGAGACCGATTTGTGAACATTGCTGTAAAAAAATAATACACCCTAAAACTCTGATTCAGGCTCTGAACACAATTCTTAAAGAAAATGTTGAAATTTGTTTGGCAATATGGCAGTAAACTGGAGTGATCGATGACCTAAACAAGCACTGTCTTTTATGGTGAATCACTTTAATATTCCAATATGAATACACTTCAAAGTGAATAAAACTCTGCCCTCAGTCTGCTCACTCAAGAATAAAAGAAAAGCTAAGTCTGTGGTCCATACCCACACTCCTAACATTCTGGAGATTGGAGCAGGAAGATCAAGGTCAGATTGGGTTACAGAGGAAAGAAAAAGAAAGGGGAAAGATTCACATTTTCGTTAAACTTTAGGAAAATTAGTCAATATATGTTTACTTCCCAATACAGTCATTTCAGGAGGTCATCTAACCCCACCAGTCCCCTGGCTGTAGTTGGACTGTCGCCCCCACCAGTCCCCTGGCTGTAGTTGGACTGTCGCCCCCACCAGTCCCCTGGCTGTAGTTGGACTGTCGCCCCCACCAGTCCCCTGGCTGTAGGTGGACTGTCACCCCACCAGTACCCTGGCTGTAGGTGGACTGTCACCCCACCAGTGCCCTGGTTGTCAGTAGACTGTCACCCCCAGAAGTCCCCGGCTGTAGGTGGATTCTCACCCCACTAGTCCCCTGGCTGTAAGTGGATTGTCACCCCACTAGTCCCCTGGTTTTCAGTGGACTGTCACCCCACCAGTCCCCTGGCTGTAGGTGGACTGTCACCCCACCAGTGCCCTGGTTGTCAGTAGACTGTCANAGTCCCCTGGTTTTCAGTGGACTGTCACCCCACCAGTCCCCTGGCTGTAGGTGGACTGTCACCCCACCAGTGCCCTGGTTGTCAGTAGACTGTCATCCCCAGAAGTCCCCCGGCTGTAGGTGGACTCTCACCCCACTAGTCCCCTGGCTGTCAGTGGACTGTCACCCCCCCCTTGTCCCCTGGCTATAGTTGTGTTTTCAGGGTCTTTCCCCCAGAATTTTCTGAAGTGGCTGACATTCCAGGTCATACAAACAGTCCGGGCAGGTTGCACTACAAGCAGAAAACCTGCAGCAGCAGCAGAGATCTCTGTTTAAGTTTCAAGCTACAGAATATGCACCTAAATATGTCAAGAGTAAAAAGAAATATCTTTTTTTTTCTTCACATATAACAAAAGTGTAAGGACAGGAAGTCCAGACCCTATATGCCCTCGGAGACATCAGATACCCAGACAGTTGGTCTCTTTCTTCACCATCTTACAGAGATTGAATTTCCATTTACTTATTTATTGGTTTTTCAAGACAGGTTTCTCTATGTCACAGCCTCTGGCTTGTCCAGAACTCACTCAGTAGACCAGACTAACCTTGAACTCACAACGATCTACGATCTACCTGCCTCTGCCTCCTGAGTGCTGTGATTAAAGGTGTGTGCCACCACCACCTGGCTGGCTTTCTTTATATACTAATGCTTCTTAATTGCAAGGTAGCTGCTCCCGTCCAGACATCACATACCAATCCAGGCAGGAAGATGGGAGCAGGGCAAACAGAAAGGATACTGTAGGTGTCACACTTGTTCTTTCATCGGGAAGGCAAAAATATTCCCAGATGATTCCCAGCAAATATGGACTTACTATGTCAGGCTATGCTAAACAGCCATTACACGCTGCAAAGCAAACTGGGAAATTCAATATTCAGTCTTCCAGTTACTGAATGAGAGTTACGACGACGAGGGAGGAGAAAGTTGAGAATTCATGTTAAGTTAGCCCAATTATAACGTCTGTCTCAACGGGCTGACGTTTTACTAGGCAGTGTGTTTTCACACTTCATATCATTAAATCATCACAACTGTGGGAGCTGGTCTTTGTTCTTTGAATTTTATTAAAGTGGCAAGTGTAATCTAGAGCGGTTAAGAAAATTGCTCAGGGCACCGGCTTCAGTTTCTACAGGACTCAAGAAACAGTGCTCACGTGGGTAGGGGAAACATAACAGCACGCAAACAAGTGCTTTCCCTAGGGCCCAGCTTCAAGCTCCCCAAAGACAGCATGCAGGCCTGGCTTTCTATCCTTACACACTGTCCTGTGCTTACTTGGAGACAAACAAGGTCACTTGGGACTCACCTATTCCATTAGCCACCGACAACGCTCTCTCATGACTCCCAACATGCCCCTCTTGGGGGGAGATTTATGGACAGTGAATTACTCAGTACCTAGCCTATATATGCTCCAGACTTGATTTGCTTTTATTGATCATAATGTAGCCCTTGATGTCTGCCAAAGAAACTAGTTTGCCCTCTGTTTTTCCCTGCCATAGATAGAGAAGAGCTTTAAATGAATCACACTAATCATGTTAGGAAAAACAGAAAATGAAGCCCATGGCCTTGTTCAGATATCAAGTAGCTTCTTCTCAAAGCTGTAAGATCACCATACAGATATTATAGAATAAGCCCTATGCTTTTGCTAGGATAAACAATCACACAAAATTGTAGAAGTTTTTTTAATTACTATTGTCTGTTTTAAGGTATCTGGCTTTTCTTTGCACTCCATATAACTTTTATGGCCTGGGAAAAGTTCAGTTTACATTCAGATGTGAAATTCTTGCAAATTTAGTACAATTACACTCACCCTTTGTGGAGTAAGTTCAAATACCTTAGTACTCTCCAACTATGTTAACTTTCCCATGTGCAACCTTATATTTCACAAAGTTACCACATTTAGTATGTAAATTTAGTGGGGTTTCTCTTTTTTTAAAAAAAATTACATTTAAAATTATTTGATAAAAATTCTAAATTCATTGTTCATCTCTATTGTCTACCAGTCAAAGCAAACAAATAAAAAAAAAATCACCATTCTCCCAGTCATCTGCATGTCTTCCTTTTATAATCTCTCTCTCTCTCTCTCTCT
>JAQHUG010000095.1:2489997-2617161 GCA_028555095.1 Dicrostonyx torquatus | reverse complement strand
CTCTTTTTATCTCTCTTGGCAATAGTCAACAGACAAGTTCTGTTCTTTATTGATAGTATTGGGTTGGCAAAGGCCTTGATGCATTTAAAGTGGGTGAGAATTGACAGTAGAGGATGGGGTCCCCACCCTCCGGAACTAGGATATTGTCTGTTTTCCAAAGAACCCTGAAACTCTGACTTCCTGAACTTACCAGAATTCTCTGGGGCCTTTCCTATAACTAACAGAAAAAGAACAATAGCGTCCTGCTCAGCCCCTGAGGCTACCTTGTCTCCTCCGAAGAGTGCACCCCTCACTTTCCCTCAGGTAGCAACATTAGAGGTCTTCATTCTTAGGCAGATTTTGCATCCTGAATTGAGAACCACATAATGCATATGAAGAGCTGTGGACTTAAAAGGTTCCGGAGGCCCTCCTTGTCCCTTCCTTGTCATAGCAGCCTTTCCTGTCCCACCCCCTTTAGGGGGAAAATGTAGGAATCCTTTCAACACCCTCTCAGTCGCTTTCATTTATTTTAAATTGGAAGTATTTCCAGGGAAGGATTCCTCAGTTTTACCTTTCTATCTCATTTTCTGAGAATGGCTATCCAATATGGTATTTGTGGTGTAGCCAAGTTAACAAAGTCCAGTGAAGGGCTCGACTCCTGCTCTGAAGAATTCTAAACTCTGACTGGATCTTCTCCTATGGGAAGGAAGCATTAGTGAGCAGCAGTCTCGACTTATTATTATTTTATTTTGTGGAGTCAGTTGCTTTTTAACTTAGGGCTTTTGCCATAGAAATGATTGAAATGTCCTACACTGGAATGGACCTGCACACAGTCTAATAAGGGAAGGTCATCTGAGTTTTCAAATCTGAATGATGTGTTAGAAACCAAAAATGTCCCTTGAAAGGACTTAGTTCTTGTTTTGTTGAGCCTCTGAACTTTAATTTCTATGTGTGTTGACATGATTGCATTCCTATGATTCTCAAGATGTAGTCCAATTTTTTTTTCGGTAATTATAAACTTCCTGTGTACCTAGAAACTTGAAAAAATACTTTTAAAGTGTTTTATGGTACAGATGGATATTTTGTACATGTCTTTAATAACTATTTTAACAAATGACTTTTTGCCTGTTCTATATAAAGTTCCTGTAACTTCCCAGGACCTTTCACAGAAAGCGCTCCAAATTCACCTTTCCAAGTCATCAGTGCTTCCAAACCCAGTAGCCAATTAGAGTACTTCCTGTGTCAATTAAAAAAAATCAGTTCAGTTCTGTAAAATATGTAGAGAATAAGTCTCAGAAGTTTAGAATTCAGTATTTTATGATTGGAGTAGCAGGACCTCAGTAGGGAAGCTTGCTTTTCTATGCAGTTGGTGATGGGCCATAGCCAGCTAGCAGTGTTCTTAGAGACAGACAGACAGACAACAGTGTTCTTAGACTAGAGACAGACAGACAGCAGTGTTCTTAGACTTTAGACAGCCAGCTAGCATTATTGTACAGACATAATTCATTTTGGACCTTACTGCCCCACTTCTTTAGCTATTTAACTATGTGATTAATCTCAAACTATATTAGCATCAACTGGGGATTTTACATAAGTATATTGAACTGTATATATATATATATATATTTTATATATATATATAAAATAAAGTGAGAATGTTATTTTTCCACTGTATAGATAATTGTAATTGTGTCTCCTGTACATAATAAAATAGATTAGTTTGACACTTTAATTTAGAAAACTATCTATAATTAAGCATTCTTTTTACCACATTCCATCTCAAATCAGCCTTCAGCTGATTTTACTTAGCTTCCCACCTACACATTGAAAACACTGTTTCAGCTGAAGACACTCAAAAGAAACATTATTTTAAAAGTTAACAAATAATTTCTGATATTTTCCCTCAAGAATTCAGTAGTTCCCTGCCAATGGTAAGGCTGCTAGGCATATATGGAAATTTCTTCATAACAGAATATAATATTAGAACTTATTTTTACTAAAATATCAAAATAATGAAACATTTCAGGCATAAAATATAAGTTTCTTAGGTATTACTAAGCATAATAGGTACATCGAGACCATATTCTGATATTTTCTCTCAACCTTAGTCTATTCGAATACATTTTAAAGTAGCAGAAACTTTATCATGCCCATAAGTACAAGATTCTTTTTTTTCTGTTTAAAATTTGTTTATGTATGTGAATGTTTTCCCTGCATTCATGTGTGCATCCCACATTTGTGACTGGTTCCAACAGAGATCAGAAGAGGGTGTTGGATCTCCTGGAAGTGGTTATGGATGGTTGTGAACCATCATGTGGGTGCTGGTAACTGAACCCAGCCCTCTGCAAGAGCCACAAGTGCTCTTCACTGCTGAACCATCTCTTTAGTCTCAAGAAGACAATTCCTAAGTGTTTTTAAATTTGACAAATAGCCATTGCTTCCTAGAATATGGTTATTTTGCGTGATTATTCACATATTAAGAAGTAGATAAGATGTAGGAAATTAGAGTTGGGGGTGGGCAGCCAGACCCCCTCATGGTTTGTCAAATACCTTGAAGATCTGAGTTCTTGGGTGATATGTAGGGCATGAAATGCACCTAGGAGTAAGGAAGTAAGATAGATAGGACTCACTGAAGTGACACTATCTTCGTCCCAGTGTTTGAGACTGAACCACCACTATTTCTCCAGCAATACCAACATTTGCAAGCATTTATTTATTGGTGTGTGCATATGCAGATATGGGCTCGTAGGAGAATGATATGGTGCACGTGGGGATGTGGGCAGACAGCTTTCAGGAGCCAGCTCACTCGGTCCACTCTATGGGCTCTAGGGATTGAACTTACAAAGTCAGGTTTGGCTGCAAGCACCTTTAGCCACTAAGCTATCTCTTGGACTCCAACGTTAACATTCTTTAAGGTACAAAAGCAATCCTTATTTATTTTATTAGCATTAAATTTAATGTGTATCTTATATACCACTGTGTAGTCTAAAATAGCTGAAAATTTACTAGTCAACATTATCAATCAGTTTAGTTGTCAGGATCTAGTCATATGGGTGAGTGCTTTTTTTTTGGTTTTTTTTTTTTTTTTTTTGGTTTTTCGAGACAGGGTTTCTCTGTAGTTTTGAAGCCTGTCCTGGAACTAGCTCTTGTAGACCAGGCTGGTCTCGAACTCACAGAGATCCGCCTGCCTCTGCCTCCCGAGTGCTGGGATTAAAGGCGTGCGCCACCACCGCCCGGCTGGGTGAGTGCTTTGTGTGCATGATCTCAGTTATTCAAAAAACCACTGAGAAGTAGGCTATGTGGCCCAGAAACTTGAGTATTTAGGGTCAGATAGGTCATAAAGCATGAGAGGACTTGAACCAAAATCTGTCACACTCTAAACTCAGGTCCAAAAGGAAGTAAATCACAAATCAAATAAGAGGAAAAATATGAAATAGTCTACTAGACTTCAAAGACATAAATAAAACTAACACCATCTCCATAAATTCTCATTACCTGATAATTTTTGTTGTTTGCATGGCAAGGACTTTTTTCAGAAACAAATAAAAGAAAATAAACTTTGAAATATTTCCAACTAATCTTCCAGTTGGTTTTAGGTGCAGCAACCTGGTTTGATTGGTTATTTCTTCCCAGGGACATTAGTTATGTAGAATTTGTTGTATTCTTTGACTGTCCCCAAGACAAACAGACAAACCGGAAAAAAACAAGCACTCAGTTGCAGCGGCGAAGAATTTTAAAATAAATTTCCACAATTCCTACCTACTTTTAAATAAAAGGAAAATATAACCAAAAACCTAATTTTCCTTCAATTGGAACCTGTAACTAAATAAGGTGTTTTCTTTTGCCAGGAACTTAAACAGGATCTTTTATTTTAAAAGGCCTGAAAATCCGATTACAGTAGTATTTTCTAAAGTAATAAAATCCTATACGATTTTCTCAGTAGTAGATTAATGATGTTCTTTTTTTTTTTTTTTCTTGGTTTTTCAAGACAGGGTTTCTCTGTAGCTTTTGGAGCCTATCCTGGAACTCACTCTGTAGACAAGGCTGGCCTGGAACTCACAGAGATCTGCCTGCCTCTGCCTCCCAAGTGGTGGGATTAAAGGCGTGTGCCACCACTGCCCAGCAATGATGTTCTTTTCTGTGGCACCCTTCACCACATTAGCATTTGCCATGACGTTGGCGGTCTCTACTTTAACTCTCCAGTGAATCAGGGATCTCTATTTTATAAACAGACCTCATTTGGAGAACCAAAAGAGCCCTAAAAGTTAAAAGTTACACAAAAGGTTAGAAGTTTCAAATGGAAAACTATTCTATAATTCCTTTTTAAACATTAAAAGATGATAGATTCTTAGCCAGACCTGATGGCTTTCTAGACCGCAGGCATTTAGGCAGCTGAAGTAGAACTCCAGTGAGTTCAAGCCAGCCTGAGCTGCAGTGTATCATCCTGTCTCCATGTCCCTCCCCAAGGACCCTCTGGGATGGGAGATTCTCCAACTGTCGCTGAGAGAACAGCCTGTACTTTGTAAGTGTTCTTTTAAAATTAGTCTTTGATCCATATATATTCCATCTGCTTTGATTTATTGTTTATACGATTAGATCTGTGAAATCTATTTCTAAAATTAATCTGTTTAAATATTATCAAAATAATTAAGGCAGGTTGCCCAAATTTTCATGTTGCCCATATGGAAATATATTTATATCATTACAGCCAACAGGAAGCTGCTCAGTACTTCAGTTTTACTTGAGGAAGAGGTAAAGCACCCACAATAAGTCTGGTGACTTTATGCAGTAAGCAGGATCCTGGCTTGTCTGTGTTAATACTTATTCTTTTTAAAATTGTGTTACTTTAGCCAGGCAGTAGTGGCACACGCCTTTAATCCCAGCACTCAGGAAGCAGAGACAGGTGAATCTTTACGAGTTTGAGACCAGCATGATGTATAGTGCAAGTTCCAGGACAGCCAAGGCTACATAGTGAAACCCTGTCTTAAACAAAACAGAAATATAAAATCAAGCATAAGAAGGTCATCAAAATGGCTCCTCTAGGAAAAGTCCTAGAAGTGAGTGCCTAGACGCCTGAGTTTGATCCCTGGAACTCATATAAAGGTTGGAGAGAACAGACTCCACAACTGTCCATTGACCTTCATGTGTGTACATACAATAATAAGTACATAAACAAGTTTTTAAAACAGTTGAATCTGGGTGTACTGGCATATACTTGCAATCCCAACCATTTTGAAGGTAGAGGCAGAAGGATCATAGATAGGTTCGAGGCCAACCTGGATGACATAGCGATACTATATCTAAAAAATAAAAATGTTTAAAATTATACACATACATACAAAGTTTATATTAATGGTCTTGTTAAATGCCAAACTTTTAAAAGAATTTCCAACTCTTTTAACATTTAATTATCTAGATTTACCATATATAAATTATATTACCATGAAAATAGCAGTAGATGTTTTTCACGTCAGATAATTTTGAATGTTAAGGAAGCATACCATAAAGAGGAGACTCATGAAGCTCTAATGTGGACAGCATTAAAGATTCAATTCTGTTACATTTTGACCCTGGAGCACATATCTTGAAAGACTGGTCAAGTTTTACCTACAAGAAATTCAATTTGGTTGTTTGCACATATTAAAAAAATAATGAGGTTTAGTCTCTGTTCTTAATATTAAAATGTTTTCATGACTTTTCCATCATATCTATAATTTGAAAATTTATATTATAATGTACTAAAATATAAACACTGTGTCTGGACAGATTTTCTTTCCACTCAAATTCATCAAAATGCAAATGCTATCCATAGAAATAATAAATACATGTAGCTGTAGATATAAAAGGCTGTGGTTATAGCAGTGTGTAACAAAAGAGGAAAATTAAATTATTAAAACTTTTTTCAACTTTAAATTTAAGGAATAACAGATACCATGAAAATAAATTTTACTAAGAGGACTATTTACTATACTTACTATTAACTAAAGCCCAGGACTATTTAGTGTGAGTCTATGGAGACTCCTGCTTTTTAAACATCTCACTACTACAGTCTCACAGCTTCGGACAAAGTTAGAATGTCTTTAAAAGGTTAGTGGGAAAAATAGCAAGTATCTTAAAAGTAAAGAGAAAAAAGCCAAAAGCACCTTCAAGTTCTGTCTCAGTCCTGGGGTCTTCCAGTTCTCCAATTATCCCTGTAAATTCTCTGAAGATGAAGCCAAGACACGTTGTGTTAGAGGAGTTATATGATGTGAACTTTTAATACCTCTGAGAATGTGAACGTTTTCCCAGAACCTCACAAAATAATGCAAATCAAGGGTAGATGTCACTACCCTTGATGGACACTGGGAAAGCTTGAGAAGGCAGTAGCAATGGGTTAAATTCCTTAAGAGAGAGATTATAAAGCTCTAAAATTGGAGATTGTTTCTATTAAGAAAAGAGAATCCAACTTTTTGAATGTTTCCAGAGCTGATTAATATTATAAGCATTTCATGCAATCTTAAAAATTACCATTATCCTTTGTTAAAGATAATGGGAGCTAAGATGTCTGTAGAAATTTAGGCTTGCGTTTGTTTCTAATTTCTCAGGGCTTAATCTACCAGCATCAAATCTGATTGTGTGGCACTGATTACATTCACGATATGTTTGAGTGTTACTGTCAAGGCCACTGTATCTGATATTACAAATGAACGAAAGACTTCACAAATATCACAGTATTGTCTACTTAAGTGCAATTCTAGAGCATCTGTGGGAATGCCCTGCTGGAAACTAGAACCACGTTGCCAAACATTGTACATTCCATGTCAGAGGTATATGTGTCACCTAATGGTTAAATTTACTGAGACCAACAGTGTCAGAAGTATGTACAAAGTTCTCTTAAGGAGACGGAGGGTGGGCTCACTGGTGTGCCTGTACTGGGCACTACTTTGGCATTTGTGAAGGCGTTTTTCTCCAATGGACTCTGTGCTTTTTTTTTTTCATTAAAAAAATAGAGTAATGGATTTTGAAATGACTTGCAGAAAGATGGAAGTATACATTTGCCTTTACATAGATACGCACTTATGACGAGGGAGAGTGAACTTCCTGCATAGGATGCTGACTGGTCCAAGATTCATTAGCGTAATTCCTCAGACACACTGCCTTTGACAAATGTGCACAGCCAGGAAAGCCCTTAATATATTGATTATGCTAGTGTTTTGTTGCTGGTGGCATAATGGATCCGGCACAAGCTCCATTTTTAGTCTTCTATGCTAAAAAGAAAAAAAAATCTTGCAAACTGTACAAGGGTTTCACAAGCATAGGTAATTAAATACCATAAGTGCTGAGGGAGACTGTGAGCTAGCTATGGTGAGGAAGGGGATGTAATAAAGGGGTTGTATGAGAACGGTCGCTCTAACACTGTTTGGAGGTGGTTTCAGTCTCTTTGGATTGCTGCAGATTTGCCCAAGAGGAAGGAAGCAATGCTAATGCGAAAGCGTCCTTATTTGTGATTAATTTTCACTGCTCGTCAAGTTCAAACCATCGTGTTTCCTTCTACAGCCTGCAGTGTGCAGTTTCACTGTGGAAACCATCCCTTCCGACCAGGACTTGGTGTGCAAGTAGCACATACCGTTAGGTGTTCTCTTGATCCTCCCATAGCACAGTGCGGCCCTTCCTTCTGGGATTCTCTCCTGGACCATTTATTTATTTATTTCCCTGTGTTCATTTTTAGGAAACTCCCCTCAACATTGTTATATGTATTATTCTATAGGAAGGAAGGATGTAAAATACTCTTGAACTCATTTTACTTGTGAGCTTGAATAGCATTCAGATTAGAATGATTTCCCCAGAATTTTGTAGGCTTGCCCAATCCAGCTGTATATTTTATATGCTAATGTAAATTCTATTTTTGTTCCCCTTGGGGGTTTAAGTGATTATAATTGTTGCTCTTCAAAAGCCAAACAGATGATGATTGCTGCTTCAGGAGTGTACCAAAAGAAACTGGCTTTCATTAAACCTGCTCATCCACTTCATAATTATCTCCATTTTATCTAGCTAAGAAGCAGGAAAAAATGGCAAGTACAGTTCATTGAAGCCAGTTCAGTTATTTAAACATCACTTTATTGAACTAGCAGGAGGTGTTAAAAGTAGGGGGAATGTTTTCGTTCTAACACTGATGTGTAGCCAGTGGCTCAACTCAAGCATTAGTTAAGCGTCCAATGCCAGAGGCCACAGAGAGGGAGAGGAGTCCTCTAGTGCACGTATGAAAGAGTATGGCAGGCAGCTTTTCGGAAACGCTATTTTGCCAATGTGTTCAAAATGGAGTTATCGATTTCCTACCCAATAAGAAAGGCCTACAACACATTCTAAATAATAGGAAAACATCCTATGGAATGTGAAAAAGAAAAAAGTGAATTTGACAGACTCTAAGAGGATGCTGAGTCCTGAGTCTGGTATCAAAGATCTTGCAAGGAATCCTTATGATGAGCTTCTAGATCTGACAATAATCCAGAAAAGGCTATCATTCAGGGTGGGGTGCTTCCCTCAGCAGGGAGACATAGTGGCTACGAATTACCTGCTCTGCAGTGCTAGGGTAGCTAGGAGTTGGGTTGCACTGGACAGTGCTTCTGACTACATATTTGACTAGCTGCTCCACCAGTGGTATAGACAGTGTGCTGAACTCTAAGCCAGGAACGTCAGAGTGTCAGAGTCTACAGCTGTTCAAGCTTCCATATGCGAGAAAACAACTTGCCGCTTGCAACAAGGAAACTCCCACTTTAAATATAGGAACTGGAATATGGGCCTATCAACCCCTCTCATCTACAACTTAATCAGCATCTCCTTGCTCTACAACAGCTTGTCAATGCCTGATGCCAAATTATATCCAGACTGCAGAGTCATTTCTAAAGCCTGAAGGTAGATTGCCCTCAGGGAATAAGTATTTTCACAGTGAGCTCCTAGGTAATCTATGCAATTTGCATTCTTAAATCCAGGGATAGTATATCAATGGCCTGCTCTCTAGACATTCTGCATTAGAAACTCTGTTTGGTAGTGTGACCACCCTGGAACGTTCCTGTATTCCTGTGCACAGGTATGCCAAGATAAGTATCTCTCGGCTTCAAAGGGCTTGAGCCTGAGAATGTTGCAGTGTTCCAGTGTACCAGAGGAGCCCTGACAAAAAGAGGTTTTCTCACTTCCTCTCCACCTTGTCTCTTCTAGGACTTGAGTGTCCTTCCTTCTCCTTAGACTCTGTTCTCCCCCCCCCCCCATTAACATTGTTAAAGCTCAAATTCTACTAGCAAATTATTTCTCTTCCTTCC
Source organism: Dicrostonyx torquatus (assembly GCA_028555095.1). Lineage (NCBI taxonomy): Eukaryota > Metazoa > Chordata > Mammalia > Rodentia > Cricetidae > Dicrostonyx > Dicrostonyx torquatus. The sequence goes on along the minus strand of JAQHUG010000095.1, from coordinate 2,607,886 downwards.
AAGGTGACAGACAAGTTTTTCATCTAATAAATTAATTTCTAAACCGACGAAAAAGTGTTAAGGATAGTCTTGCTGTGGTTAATTAAAAGTCACTGTGAGCCATAAGTAACTTGTAGAACATTCGTGTCAGGCTTGCATGCCTTGTGCGTGTACACGTGAGTGTGTACACGTACACATTTCTTTAGTGGTTACTCTTAATTGTGTGCCACCTTTATCTCTACACTGAAAAGAACTTATCTGGAAGGATAACAGTTAAAAGTGAACTAAAAAAAGCCCTAAATGAGCAGAAAAATATGACCCTGAAAAAAATAAATTGGTAGGGTTGACTCATTTGCTTATGTTTATTAAATAAAAGGAAAGCTACAAACACAGCTGACACTAAAAGATATCTTTGCCAGGAATGATTCTGTAATTTCCCAAGGTCATCTCTCATGTCTGTTCTTTTGTTTTACTAGCAGGAAATGGTGCGTACTCCGTATAACCACATGACATAAATAAAACCCTAATATATACCGACTAAATATCCTTCAGCATCAGTAATGGCATCACAGAGAGCCAACATAGCTCAAGTGACAGTTTACAGACTGCGCAGTAAGGAACCAAGGATGTAAAATCTGTACTGATTTTTAAAATTCTTTGTTTTTTTTTGCTCTAAACCAGGGTTTTTATCCCAATCCTCGATGAAGTTTTTTTTTTTTTTAATACACAGGTGTGCTTAGAACTCACCTCATAATTATCAAGTGGAATTCCCTAGAGTCAAGACCAGGAAAAAGAAAATGCCCCTCCTCAGGTGAAAAGATGCACCCTGTGGCAGGTATTCTCATAAGACAAAGACCTTTTGGGGGGGGCTGGAGAGATGGCTCAGTGGTTAAGAGCACTGACTGCCCTTCCAGAGGACCCAGGTTCAACTCCCAGCACCCACATGGCAGCTCACAACTGTCTGAAAAATCCAGTTTCCAAGGGATCTGATACCTTCACATAAAATAAGGTTAAATAAACCATAAGAAATTTTTTTTTTTTAAAAAAAGACCCTTTTTCTTTTCTATTTTTGAGGCAGGGTTTCTCTGTGTAGCCCTGGCTATTCTGGAACTCACTTACTGTATAAGTCAGTCTGGCCTCCAATGGAGAGATCCACCTGGTTCTGCCTCCCAGGCGCTGGGATTACAAGCATGTGCCTCCACACCTGGCTAGGGAACAAGGCCCTTTATCATCATGGATGCTCACTGCATGTGTAAAATAGTTGCTCTTATTTTCAGGGCCCATTTTACTAACTGACAAAGCTGAGGCTTAGAACATTTGAGTGACTTGCCTAACCTAATACATTAAGGGCATAGGAAAATGCAGGACCAGAATTCAGGTCTGCTTGAAGACTTAACTGCCTGAACTCGAAAAGCCCTTTTAATATACAGATAGAAAATGTATGGCCCTGTTTTATAGCTGCAATTTCCCACCCAGGAGCTTCAATTTTGCTGTTTTGATTACCCTAAGACTATCCAGATTGTATGGGAATTGTTTCATTTTATAGCCCGGAAGGAAAGCCACTGTATTCCTGTGGAAGGCAAATGGTCTAATGGCTAAAGGATACTTTAAAATGATAAGTAAAATGTTTTGCTTTCTTTGTATAAAGGTCACTTCTTTGCTCTTAATTCACAAATTCAAGAAACTGCTGTGATTTCACTGCAGACTTTATGCAAACGGGAAGCACGACTAGAAGTGCATGAGTTTTCTTCCAGGTCACTTCCTCATGAAGATATTAACAATTATCTAAAATCGTTTCTGGGAGATGCAGTTTTCAGAGAGGACTGCACAACTTTAGGGTCTTTTTCTTTCTGATTTAGGGATGACAGCAATATTTTAAATAGTGATGACTCATGTCTAGCACTGAAATTTGTTTTTCATGAGTTTATACATTTTTTCCCCTTGAATTGCACCAAAAATGGTTTTTTAATTGGCTTTAACTCATGCCCAATAAATTGGATGGGAATTGATTGCTGCAGTCCTGTTTGGTTTAGAATTATTCAAGACTGCACTTTGAGTCAGATAAGTGCATGAGTGAAGGCAGCGGCACTTTCTGTGCTCTGTATCGACAAATAAGGCTCTGAAATCAGTTATAATTCTTATCTAAAAATTAATATAGGCGTAGTTTATAAAACTTAAAAGTATAGTGACAGAGCACCTGAAAATAGGTCATATTACAAAAATGATTCTCTCTAGTTAGGAATTGTTTTTTGATGCCTTTCCCCCCTGTCTTAACAATACTACACATTTAGTCCCCTGCCTGTCGCTCTTGTTCGGAACCCTGCCATGGTTTCGGAATGCTAAGTCGTGCAGCGAAATAAGAGATAAAGCAGAGAGCTGCATCATCCCACGGAGATGCACTGTGAGCCACTTTTCTGTTCTCTGAAGAGTGATTTTAAAGGCAAAAAAATTAAACAGTATGAAAATTGAATTAACTTGGGAGGCTGTTTAGGGCATTGAAATAGCAATTCACTAAATGGTACCTGTCAGCAAGCCAGTTTTCAATCTCATTCTAATTACTTACTGTATTATGATTTTCATTTACTTATGTGTCACAGAAATATAAGCAAGTCATTTTAAGGACTTTTTTTTCTAGTTGGCGAAGGTTTGTTTTATGAAATTCTTTCCTTGTGGTAGGAAAGGGTATAGTGGGTAAAAGAAATGATTAATTAATGAAGAGAGAAATTTCCCTTGATCGTAATTTAGATAGGTAGTAAGTGAAAGAAATAGTTAATTTTCTTTCCTCAGTTCGTATCAGTAAACTGTAACTGGACAGGAAAATTATGTGTGAGGTAGTCTTAAGAAACCAGGAGAGCACATTCTTATATTGTGGTTCTGTTGCTCTGTCATCTTTGTTTCTCGTCTGCATTAAGTTTAAATGTTTGATTTGGTCAGAGAAAGGTATTTTGCTTATAAAGCTCAGGGAAGCAGGTCTGACTTGTCTCCGAATCCAAGTCCTAAAGGACATTACTGGACCTGACCACTTCGCATATAGCAGCTGCCCCCACCTGGTGGTTTGAAGGGCAGAAGCCGGAGCTGTAGACTTTTTTTCTTTTTTGTCGAAACCCCAAGCTGTCTTTTCTGTAAAAGATAATACCTACTTAAAATTTTCACAAAGGCAACAATGCAGAAAATGTACTGAGAGAATTAACTGTAAATCTAGAACCTTTCTGCTCAAATTAGCTTCTGATTTAACGTTTCGGTGAACATCCTCCACATAAAATGGAATAAGGTCGGTATTTCAAGAAACTCCTCATATATAATTAAACAGTAAATATATATCCTCCTTCCAGCGGCTTTATTTACTGTACAGTTAGGGAGAAGACTCCTCAAAATACACAAACACTAAATCACATTCTTCAAATTTCGAGACAGTATTACCTAAGCTTGAGAATATCTTAGGGTAGCTTACAGTTTCAAAAATTCTAGTATTGTTCTCCAAATTGCTTTACAAAAGAAGCTATCAATTTGTTTCTCATTTATTTATTAGCAATAGACAAATTATTACAAATGTAAGACACGAGTATAATTACTTTTGATATGAAATAGTTTTGTCTGTTCATCTTAATTATTTATTCCTTATCATTTGTTCTTATTCAAGTGTTGTGGTACCTGTAGTTTGTGCTATCTTTAAAGAGGTCAGATTTCATATTAGAAGGTACAATAGGGGTATTGTACTAAGCAGTGGGGAGGGACTTAGATTCAGACACTGTTAGTTTCCATTTGTGTATCTTAGAGTGTTGTGACGACACCTGAGTTTGGATGCCGTGTAGCACACAGCTTGTGTTGTCCTTCTCATTATCAGGTTAGTGTGGGAGTCACGAGGTTTAAATGGAAGGACTTGCTGACAGGAAACAGCCAGTTAGTGGGAAAAACAATGCCAGGGCTCATGTCTCCTTTCTCTATGTCAAGGGCTTTTCCCACAATTTGTATCTTTCTAGCAGGGTTTTTAATGCCCTCCATAGGCACAAAAGTGTTTGGGGGCATCCAAGGCGAAGGAGGTTATCAGCAGCACAGGCCCTGGCTCCATTTCTTCCATACACCCCACCCACCTTTGGCTCCTTGTTGCAAACATACTCTATGTTCAGAATCCTGCTCCTTTCCCAGTGCTACGCAGACCTATTTTGATCATCAGAATACTTTGATTTTTATTAGTGTCATGCTCCTCTCTTCAATACGCGCCAGTCTTTCCTTGCTCTCTGTTATTCTGTGATCCTGTTGTTTCCTTGGAAGAAGTTTTAAATTTCAGACAAAACTCAATTTATGTTGTGGCTCTCATTCGTGGACTTTCCAGTCCCATACTGCTCAGCCGTTCCCAAATTGACATTAGTCGGAAATATGTAATTTGTCCTGGTACTTTTGCGTCTGTACTTCCCTTAGTTGATTTTCAAAGCCAGCATGGTGACTTAAGCATGCTAAAGCAACCTGACAGCTGTACCTTCCAGCCCACTGCACCCAGGAGCTAGTAGCCTGGTCTTTACCACCGTGCTTTCATTGTTACCTCTGAAACATCTTCTGTTTGTACTGAACAACACTCCCTACCCCCTGCACACGCAACAGTAAATTTGTAGAAAGATCCTTCAGAATGAAGCTGAATGCTGTAATATGTATTAATATTGCCCTCTTTATACAGACCATATAAAGAGATGCAAACTTTCATGAATTCTTTTGATATGATTAAAACAGAAACACGCCTCTTTTAAGTATTCATTTTGCATCTAGGAATTATTAGTATTCCAGAAAACACCAGTGTTCTATGAGTTAAATAATGAGCACTGACATAAAAGAAAGGCTTTTCTTTTTATTGTCTGCACAAGGAATCCATAAATACCAGCAAGAGAAAAAAAAAATCTCACAGTAAATTGTGTCAAAATAATTCAAGGAAGCGTCTATTTGTTACTTCAATCGGCTTAAACAATCTGTACCTCATTCATTTATGTTATAGTTTCCAACTTGAGTGTATAAAAATCTGGTATTTTAAACAGTCATCATCTTAATTTTTAAGGCTAGGATGACAGTGACCAAAGGAATGGAATTTTCTTTCTATTACAACAGTATCCTTGACCCCAAAATGTTGGTTGATCAAGAAAGCAGGTTTTTGATTTAATCATAGCAACCTTAATAGTTCAAGAGGAGTTGGTGTGGAAGATCAGTAAACAAAAGTTTTAGCTACTCTGTGTCTATGCATATACATTTCTTCCTGGTGCTAATTACACTTCCTCAGGAAATCTGTTAGTCACATGACTAGACTTGCCCTTGAGTGGGTCAGTCCTATCAAATTATAAGATTCCAAATAGACATTGAATTTAAAATAAAACCATCTCATTTGTTTCCCAATGTGACCCACAGTGAAGTGAGACCTCCAAAAGTTTATATCCATTCTTCTTATCAGGCTGCAAAATTTTATTTCCTTCTAATTAGTGGCTGAGTCCACATCTGTAGCTATATCTTTATCAGTCCGTAGCAAAGGAAGCCTGGAGAAAACTGAAAAAAAAGCTCTAAACTGTCAGCTAGTTGTGTTGCTCTTCTGAAAGTCTGTTCTCCGATGGCAACTTGGTATTAGTTCTCCACTTTGTTTTATTCAAAACAAACAAAAAATCCTACTATTAAAAGCTCTTGCATACGTCTGTCTTTATATTTCTTTAGGTATTTATTTGATTTTTTTTCAAGCACAGGCAACCCTATAAAATTGTATACTAGAGTAGAAATTCCTTTTAGTGCATGTAAATTGAAGAATATAACAGCATCTAAAAATATACGTGGAAAGGGAGAATGAGTCTACAGTCAGGCTAGAGCAAGGACACTGGACCCGATTTCTTTCCATGCCACAAATAACTGGTAACTTTTCAAAATCATCTTTTGGAAATAACAAAGATTAGAAAATGAACATAGATTTGTGTGTGTGTGCGTGTGTGTGTGTGTGTGCGCGCGTGTGTGTGCGTGTATTTGAATAATCAATGTTTCTACATTAAATCAAAATATCTTAATTTGGTTAAACTTCAGTGTTCTGTATTTGATTAAATATGATTCCATCAAGTAATTAACTGAATTATAAGCTATACTGAATGCGAAACACTAACATTTGAGGCTAACTAAAGTAACAATAGCCATAATTAATGCCAAAGAGAGAACAGGTTGTAGGAACATCAGCATTCGGGAACCCTGCTCTCTGTTTCTATTAACCTTAGAAATGCTACCTAAATTCCTCATTCCTCTGTTGGGCTCCTGAATATGAGACATAATTTATGTCCCTCTCACCTCACGAGGTTACCATGATAAATATGTAAAAGTGCATTGAGCTTTTTGTGATAAAAGGTACCATAAAAATCTAAGGTGTTTTTATTATTATATCAGTCAAAAGGGATCTCAGACTCAGTTCCTTTTCGAAGACCTACAACTTTTTATGGGAGAATCATGAAATTGTTTGGGGAAATATATTGGCGTCACATAGCAGGGCAGACAAAAGAATTTTATGCCTTCTGGGGCCTGTAAAACTTGGTTACAATTAGAAATATGAGAAGATATTTATCATAGAATATATCAAGTAAGACATTAATGAGAGCAAATGAAAAATATTTAAGAGAACATATGCAAGGCAGGAATCCTAATTCTGGCATTACAAAAATAAAAATGCCCAAGATTGTAGTTACTATATATTGACCAATTCTTCTATGCAGGAACTTTGATTGTTCAATACTCATGATTATATTTAGCCTCATAGTGATACTAAGTTGATCATCACTATCATTGCTTTATAGATCAGGAAACCAAGGCTTAAAGGTGATAAGTAGAAGCAGAGTCAGGTATAAGTCAACATGTGCTGAACTCATGACTCAAGCTCTTAATAGTTTGCAAATCTATAGATTCTAAAAGGGCACTATTATATTATGTTATCTATTTCAAGGAGAAAAATATAATAAGAAAATTACAGTGCACAAACATTTAGAACTACACAGCAATAACACAGCACAGGCAGGCATACTGTGAGTATGTTTTATATGACACATTTACCGAGCTATTTAGATTTCCTAATTTTCTCTTTTACTAGGGTTTTCTAAAAGCTTAATCTGGTTTCCATTAAACACTTTCAGTCTGTAACCCTGTTTTGTTATTCTGGCACATGATGGGCACTCAAAAGATGCTCGACTCAAATTAAAGCAAGCCTTTTGTAAAAGAGGAGGGATAAATATTTAGGAACTGGATGGATTGGCACTTACCTGATGACAAATGCTGTAACTGGAAAACTGTAAGTGCTCTGTCTGATATTTTTGGTCACAGATTCGTGATCAGTTATAAACAAAAGTTTACAACTTAGGGGCGTTTTAAAAGCTTCGGTAGCTCTGCCTCTGGAGTTACAGACTCTCTACCTTCACTATACTTTATCTTATTTCCCACAAAGAACTGATTCTAGAAAATTCTTAAAAACACTTTTTATACTCTTGACTATTTTGCTAGTTTTTGCCCGGATAATATATCACTAGCCCTTTGGAAACAATACTGACACATGCATACATTATGAATTAGTGGCAAAATGGAGATAGGAGTGGTTTTCATATTAATTTCAAAACCAAAACAGTGAAGAAAATACAGTTTTCTTTTAGTTTTGAAATGTTATAATTTAAATCCATTAACTGCTTCTTTAGCTTCACAAATTTGGAGTGCATCTCTTTTAGCTTTGATGAAAATTTGTATCTTTAAAAAGTTCTACCTATGTCAATAAACAATAGTTTAAATCATCTTCTGTGTATATATTTTCAATTTGCTTATGAAAAACAAAAGTAGAACCCATAGCTTAAATATTCATTGAACCTGGTAATTCAAAATTATCTTTTTGTGACAAATAGGTATTGTTCATATGGATACTGGCAATAATGCTATAGTGTGGAAGTGCAGTAGGAATTTATAAAAAGATTCTTCCTTAACATGTTTACAGTTGCCATTATTTAAACTTCTATAACTTTATAGAAAAAGATAATATGGAAAAGAAGGATTATTTATATAACCATACATCTCTGTCTCACTGTAGGTTGGATACTCAAATCCTTTAATCATTCATGCACATATTTGACTAACTTTTTTTAAAAAAGGAAAACCCAAACATCTCTTTTCTGTATTATATGACATAAAGGATTTTCATGTAGCCATTCAACAGAAATGTCTTTGAGATCTTATGACTGATAATGTATTTTTTGTTTATCACTAACAGTGAATAATCCAGTCATGTCAAAGTTCAAAAGAGCTCTTTTTCTTATGGGAAAAGTTTAATAATTACCAAAACATGCTAGAATCCTAAGTTTTTCCTTATCCCCTTTTCTAACAAATTTCCTCACGTCAAAGTGATTGAAACCTGCTTTATGCTTTTAGTCATGTGTACTCTGGCATTGATCTAAATTTGAGAGTTAAGCAAAACAAAAGCAGATTGATTTTTCTGAGCCTGGATCAGCTATGTGATGTTGCTTGAACGTACTTTTTATGATGTGTCTAATGCAGAGTATAAATATTGTAGGGCGTATACCCTCTTGTAAACATCATGACTTGACACCCATGGTGGGCTTACATTTAAGACACTTAAGAAACAGAGTACAAGGTCCAGTGCCAGGCTGTTAGAGTCAAAACCACACATCAGGGCTTATACTTTGGTCTTTATGCCTATTAAATTGTGAGGTAGCATCCTTTCAAATATCAAGTTTCAAACCTCATAATCAGGCAGAGGAGTGTGAAACTGAAACATGCTATGTGAAAAGCTGAAATCCACTTCAAACATTGACCGAGTTTCCTCAATTATCCTATTGTAGTGAGCTGTGTAAAGGGGGAGGGAGTTGAAATACAACTGTTATTTGTACAGTTAGCTAAGAGGATTCTTTACAGTAGTTGATGACTTCTCAATCTATTCTAAAAGGTGGGCAGGTTCTTTCTGGAGCAGGGAGGAGGCCCTTTCACTTAGAGACTAAAGGCCAGGTTATAGTCGCCTGGCTTTGGAAAGTCCTATAACCGGGTTGATATGCTTTTCTTACAGAGGAAGGAAAGCTTTGGAGACTATTTGAAAGTCAGTTCCTCTGCCCTCTGCCCCCTGCTCTGAGCTAGAGTCCCCTTTCACATCAGGTTGGATCCAATTGTTACTTAAGCTCTTTCTCACCAACTTTATGCCCAAACACTGAGTCCCTTTCCCACTGCTCACCGCATCCCTTTCCCAGATAAATTTAAAACCTGTTGGGCTTTTCCCTTCCTTTGCCCCTATACCTTAGAAACAAAACCAGACACAAAGTCCCACTGCAGGCGCCCCCTCTCTGCCTGCCGAAAGCATTCTAATGTCAGTTTGCTTTCGGAGTCTATCAGCAGCCGGCTGCTTCTGCCACCTGAATTTCAATTTCTTAATTCACAGCCCAGATGAAACAGAAAGGAGCAGGATCCGGGCTGCCCTCTACATTGGGTTGGGCTTATCAAGCGTGAAGTTTGGCGCTTTGCAAACCTATTCAAGCGATTATCTGTTGAGGACCTCTCCAGCCATCTCCATCTCTGCAGCGGGCTGATAAGACAGCTGTTTCACTAGCCGCGGTCTCCCCGGGCCTCAGTCTTCAGATATAAACCCCGCCTTTGTCACCGTGCCCCGGTGCTGTCGCTTGGACTGTGGGGCAAGGGTTGATCTTAACACACGTGGGGGGAAAATGTGAGTGTGCGTGAAAGAGGAAGAAGGAGAAAAGGGAGTGGGAAGGGGGGGCGTCTGGAAGGGGAGGAAAAGAGTTGGAGACCTGAGGGAGCTGGGGGCAGGGAGCTCGCCGGGCACAGTTGATGGCTGTGATTGACTGGTTGGTCAGCCCAGCTTTATTATTTCAAATTAGACGTGGATCGCACACAAGTGGAAACATAAATCTTCAATATAAGAAAGAGCCTCTGAGCATCGGAAGCAGAGAAACCGTTTCTTCTCAGGTCCGGGTAAAGGGGCGGGCGAAAAGACTGATTGCTACCATCTGAGACAGATGGTTTCCTTTAACTTTGGAAACTGCTATTTTTAATTACTTGTATTAATTTTGCATGAGCTGTATTGGCTGCAGGAAGAACCTTAGAGAAGGCTGTTAGCATCACTGAAAGAAACGGACACGAGGCTCTGATTTACCCTGTATGCACCTCCAGGTTGTTTTCTTCCCCAACTCGCCTGATTGCCTGGATGTTCCCCTTCATGATAGCAGAGATGCGAGTTTATCCTCCTAAAAGTTCCTCCTGAGCAACCGACGCAAGAAAATCGGAGGATATTCGTGGGAGCGTTTCCATAAATGATCTTTGATCGCAGTCTGAAACACAGTGGGGCACGTGCGACAGATCTTGGTCTGGAATCGACAGGCAAAGGACTTAAACAAGAAAGTGACTCACAAATTTTCTCGAGGGCAGAGAGAGACAAGTGGGGTGACAATATAGGGTCATCTCCCAAGATTTACTGGAAACTAGTTATATAGAGTTGTGTGTGTATGTAACTATATATACACACATATGTATACACATGTATACATTTGAATAACATAATTCACATGTCTCTTCAGGTAAAATAGGAACTGGAGGAATTCCCTTCGAGTATATTGTATTCTGTAGCTCTTCCTCTGGAAGAGGAGCTTGAAGACAAGAAAAGGCTGTTTGTGATCTTGCTTATCTTGCTTACTGCCTTCCTAGACATTGTCCCTGCAGGAGCGATTGCAGTATAAAGGGTCCTCTGCAGAACAGTCTTGAGGTACTCACTTTAAAGGGTGAAAGACACTCCCTCCCTTTGCCAGGGAGTGAAAGCACCCCAGAATAGAGCTAGGAGAGTCAGGGATGCGTTCTTGATGCCATTCCCACTGGGAAATTTCAGAATGAAAAACTCTGGAGTAGGTTTGCCAGACTTTCCGAGATTACCGGGATTTGCATTTGTTTTGCAAAAACACCTTAAAGAAAAGAATGCTCCTCCAGGCAGGGGTTGGGGGTGGGTGTAGGAGAGGAAGACCACACTTCCAGAACTCTGGGGTTCGTCACTGTGACCCGAGCCTCATTCCAAACAAACCTGTTTCTATGGCCGGCAGTCTCCGCCTCGAATTGGTGTTATAAAAGGTTCCTCCAAAGTGTTCTTAGCGAGTCTCAGAGGGAGAAACAGAAAATACTGTACCAATCTTCCAAGCTTTATGCAGCACACTAGGCTAGTCTCTGTCCATGGTGCTAATTCTTGCCTCATTTTCCTATAGACTCTAAGGACCGAAACCCACAGAAGTGTCCAATATTTCCACAACTTTTTCTGTTTTCTAAACAGTAAAAAGAAAGCTGAAATACTCCTTTAAGAAAGAAAAAAGGTAGTGGGCAGGTTATATAATGATATTTCTTATCAAGGATTTAAATAGCATTATTTCCATTATGAACACACAACCTCTCCAAAGCCCAACAGTCAGAAAATAATATTTTAACTCATTTGAGAGGGTAAACTATTTAGGATTTCCGAGACAAATGCCAATTCATACACATAGCCGAGCTACTTTATTTCCTGTTTTGAAAAAGTTACAAAGAGTTTGCAGAGCCTCTAATTATGCTCAAGTCACCCTTTCTCCTCCTGAGGAAGGGCTCGTGCAAGGAAGTCATTTGTCTTAAACAACACTGCCCACAGCAGCTTTAAGTACTCCTGTGAGAGACATGTTCTTTCCTGAGAAAGTCTCAGTGAAAGAGTCGAATTCTTTAATTTTTAGCTCTGCAAAGCATTACTTGGTAATTTTATCAATATTCAGCTTTCTCCACACCCCCAGCAGTTCCCCAAACTCTCTCCTTCCAGTCTCAAGCCCAAACAGTGCTGAAGCTTTGGAGAGAGTGTTGGAGTTCTCATGACTTAATCAGAATTTGAATATCTTGAAAAAACTGTTTAATGCAAGTTCAGGTGTTGAGGATGATTCTTTTTCTTCCCTATGAATCAAGAGGGATTGATTAAAATTTGTGCTTAATTTAGGTAGGGTGTTGGCACATAGTCTTCATTAATTGCTAGAAGTGCAGTGTACCATAATGTTCCAGGGTATGACGTGAATTTCAGAGTGAAACTGACATCAGGATATCATTGGTATTAAAACAGTTGTCATTTTTATTTTTAAAAGTTGGAAAGGTAAATGCTACTTATCTATTTAAAAGTTTTAAAATTTAACAATGGTCTTATTTAAGGAGTAAACTCCTATTTCAGATATTTCCAACTTCCTTAGCAATGTAAATCTGTTATCTACAGAGAATAGACAACATGTTGAATAAAACAATAGTTTGAAATTTTCCCTCCTCTGCCAAACTGAGAAAATGAGTATATACTGAATCCACAGAATTTAGTATTTCTGCATTTGAATGAACAGCTTTACTGTTTTCATTTAATAGCTTTATGAGTGTTTTTCCAACCATACAAAAGTATTTATGTATTTACAAAGGTAAGAATTTTCTTCAAAGTGCTACAGTTATATGAACTTACAAAAATAATGCAACATCAAAGTGTGAACATGGTCATGAGGAGAAAAAATCTAGTTCATTTCCTATATAACTGAATAAACAAGACAATAGCATACTTCTGCCCAAATGATCTTTCTTTCCTTGCACTGAACTGGCAGGTGAGAGGTGGTTCTGAAGGTTTAGGAGACCCAGGCTTCTGTTAATCTCACTTCTATTGTAAACAGGGATGCACTCTTTCTTATGTTTAGCCTCCTGCCTTCATTTCTTCAAGCTACTGTTTTTTTTCTTTTGCTTAATTTTTGCTTGTAGTTTCACTGGAGACTATATAACAGTTTTAAGTCGAAATTAACCCCCAAGAGCTATTGTTATATAAAAAGTAGGGAACTAGGAAATGATAATTATAAATGGTAATCATACATATAGGCTCAGGCCCCTTTTCCTAACCTCTGTTATTGTTATGCAAAGTAATATGACTTAGACACTCTTACACAGGTTAAATAGGAGCTAAACAGGTCCCCAGTTCTTTGCCACTAATCATTTATCAAACTCAAGGACACTCTGAAGGAGCAAAGATTTATTTCCCACTTCCAAGTCATTTTGCTCTCAGACCATCTTTCTCTCTCCCTTCTGACAGCCCACCTCCCTGCAGTCTTCACTTCTCACCAGCGCCTTCCCTCCTTTGCATTGTCAGAAACAGCGACCAGCAACAAATAAAGAGGCAAAATGATCTTTGAGAGAAGAGAGATTATGTAAGAAATAGATGTACTCTCTAGGAAGTTGATGCTAGCTGTCAAAACTGAAAAATTCCATCTGGAAATGAGCTAGGGAGATATTGTTTCTCCTTATAACTCGAGGCAAGCGAGTAACCCCACTTTCACTTAAAGGAAGAAATAAATGAGTAAGCCTGTATTTCAGCTTTCTGAATATTAATAAAATATGCAGTTGGAATAAAGAAACCTTCATCCATGAAGCAAAACACTAGGTCTACTGGTTAAACTTTTGAATACTCAAAAAAACCCTGGTAAAGGCTGAACTATCTTTACTGTCAGCAACCCAAGTGTGGTCCCAGAACTGTATTGCCAGCAAATGCAGAGGAGTGGCTTGTTCTAGTTTATATACAGCTGCTCTTTTTACCTTCAAGTGAAGGACCTTATCTCGTCTCAGTATCTGTTTTTCTGGACAGGACGTTTATGCTACCCCTTTCCTATTCTGCCATGAACTGAAAGCTAATTTAAACTGTACAGCTTTAATTTAAACCACTTTCTTTTTAAAAATTCCTTCGAGAGAAAGAGAGAGAGCGACAGAGAGAGAGAGAGAGAGAGAGAGAGAGAGAGAGAGAGAGCGCAATGTGCACACATTAAAACAGCAACACATACAGCTACCTAATATCTAATATAGATTTACAGATTACTGGAACACAAACCGAAAAAGGCATGCGGACAAGTAATGGGTGTATGTTCATCCCTCTCAGATCAAAGAGAGGGGCTCTCAATGACTCATACATACCATCAGTTTACTATTATAATGAAATATGCCAAAGATGCAGCCGTGAGGGAAAATAAAACGACTCTTTCGGAAGCAGAAAGACTTAAGAGGAAAATAGATGGTGCCATATCGCAAACTCTCATAGTACAGTTCCACCCTCCCACGTTGCTCTCTCCCATCTCTTTTTGCTTCTTGCATTTCCTTTCGCCGCCAGTGTTAAGTGTGTACCTCTCCGCACAACTTACCTTGAAACGGGACTCCATTGAGTTCTCGAGAGTGACACAGGTCCCTAGCCAATCGTCTAGCAGAACTTCGCCTGGGCGGCCTCAATGGAAGCGTCTGGCCCAATCAGAAACCTCGGGCGATGAGCAAGTTGCGTTGTGGCACGACTCGGCGTATACTTCCGCGCGTGCTGCCCGGGATAGGACTCTGGCAGAGCAGCTGCACACACGGCAGTGCGGAGGCAGAGAAGGGGTTGGTGATACGGTGCTATAAATCTGTGGTCCAGTCCACCTCCCTTTTAAGACGTCCTCCCCCCTTATTTCTGTTCTCACTTAGAGATGCAGCAGCTTACTCCTGTAGCGACCTACTAAAAAGCAACAAGGAGAAAGACATCGTCTTTTTGAAAAAACGTTCTTTCGTCTCTTTTCTTTGTTCCTTGGTTTGTTTTTCTTGCCCCTTTTTGTTTAGTTGAACGGCAATAGGAGGGTAGTCTCTCCGTCTTTTTAAACTCTCTTTTTTAAGTTTCCCCTCCCCTTTCATATTTTTTTTCACCATTTCTTTTAGCATTGGACTTTGGGGTCGAAAGCATTTCTTTTTATTTGTTTCTTTTAAGCCGAGCACAGTTTAGGTTTCGTGCTGTCTTAAGAGAACTATCCAGCAGCTTCTTGCTCATCCTTATTGGGAGAACTGCACCGTTACTTTAAAAACACACATACACAAAAACCTTAAGGGAGAAAGGTAAGTTTCGGTTTGGTTTCTTTAATCATTAGTTGCAGCGATGCGCTGGCAAACCCAGAAAACCTGTAAGTGAGTGGAATACAGAATGTGAAGTTAATTGCACATGTTTGCCTCATTTCAAAGCGACTGCTTTGCTTTTTTTTTTTTTTTAATTCTAGAGAGTCAGACTAAAAGACAGTGGACGCATGCTTAACGTACTGAATTTTCGAAAATGTCACTGGCAGAAACTTAAGTGGTAAATGTGGTCGGGGTACATCAGGGCTACAATGGGAGGCTAGATGCTGAGTGAGCCTAGGGGCTGAGGTTGGAAGTTCATTTCGTGGGAAGAGAGGGATAACTTGAATGTTGGGGGAAATGCATGCCTCTACTTTCGCAAAGGAATCGGAGAACTGGGGAAATTGGAAGCCTGGACTTGCTTGCAGATTAGACCAGGGGAAAAACCCCTCAGCTTAATTGCATTAACCAGATAGCATGTGCTGGGGAGATGGGATTGCCAGATGGAATTTAGATGCTGCACCAGGCAGCGAGTTGTAGTTGACTGAAAAAAGTACATACAGCCTGAGGGCTGGGGCTGGGCCGGGGCAGGGGTGGTTAGAAGCTGTCAAAACTCATCACTACCAGATACGAGGTCTCTGATTCACGGATTCCAATGATAGTAATTCAGATTTAAAACAAGATTGTCAATTTGGGGCCGAATCTTTGAGCCTGTACCGGATATGAGATTCCCTTTGTTCAGAAAAACGTAAATAAGATCCTTGGAACTGTGTGTGAGAAGTGGCGGCTGGTTGGGAGCCTCGCGGTGCTGGGCGCTGGGCTGTGGATTCCAAGCCCTGTCCTTGGTCCTACGCAGCGGAGCCCGCCTTCCGGGAGAGAGGGACCTGCTGGCAGCCGCGAGGCATCGCAGCTACCCTGGGAGCTGAGTCGGCTGCATAGCCCTCAGCCCCTCCTCACAGCTCCCCTTCCTCGAGTAGCTATTGTTAAAACTGACGCCGGGAGAAAGATGGTTGGGGATCAGATACTGGGCAGACAGGCACACGCTTCATTTTAACTTTTGCGATTTCTCCGGGTGCAGGGGAAACCAGTCGGCGTTCTACTGCGAAAGAGCGAATCCGGGTAGACGTGGGAAAGGGGGAGGATGCTCGCCGGGCGAGGAGGGCGGGGGAGGTGGTGGCGGACCGAGGTGCTGGCTTTGCCTCGGAGAAGTTTAAATTATTGGCACAAGGGGGTGTGGGTGAGTGTGTGCGTGCGAGCGCCAAGTGGTGCTCAAGGCGCAAAGTATGGGGGCAAGGTACAAAGCTGGCCCGGGTGGTTCATCTCTCGCTGCTCCCTACTCCACCCACACGCTGGTTCGAAAATCCAGCACTCTGCCAGCGCCCCCCTCCCCTAAATCGACTCTGTCAAGGGCGTGGGGGCTAGGGATGGCAAGGTGGCAATGCCCACCCTGAAGCCCCGTGGCAGACAGGACTTCTCGTGGCCATTGTTGCTTAATTTATGCCCAGCACGTTGCTACGTACCCACCTATGTCACGTCTATAAAGAATTAATAGGAGAGCTGTATAACTGTGGCAGATTGGAGGGTGGGCACGTTCCCCATTTTCTATTTTCAAGTGTCCGTTATCGAAGCTGACCTTGAGATTGGTTATTTTCTCTCCTAATTACAGCTTCAGGTCTGGCTTTATTGTGTCGAGGGTGAGAAAAATAATCAGCCATTTAGTGTTTACTCTTCACACTGCTGGACGGGGATGGATGTCCATGTCCTTCTTCCCTGAAATGCACGGGTTCTGCCCTTTACCCCATTCATGTACAAACATTCTATTTGGTTAAGACTCTAAACCTTCCACCTTCGTCTACACCTCTGTTTATTATAGCTATTGCCAGGGTAGTGGGTGGGAGATACATATGTTTTATTTTCTGGGCCTACTATTAACTGTAACCTAGAAAGGTAGGCTTAAAACCAAGGGGGTTGGGAGAGTACAACATAGTCAGTAGTAACCCAATAAATTATCTTCCTAAATGATAATCACTTCCTAAAGGTCATGAAAAGGATGTTTGCGTTTTGTGGGGAAAGGAAGGTTAGGGATGTTTGTGCCCGGAAGATAATCCTTGTAAAATGGCTTCTTAAATGGGACATCTGAGAGATTTGTCAAAATTCAACAAACAAGTCCACGAAAAAGAAAAAGGTTGAGTGTTGCAATGTCATTATCTCAGAGATTAATTAAAAAGCCATTTCCGCCTGTTATCACTGCCATTCCCTGAACCCATCTTAACAGACTCTTGAGTCACCCCCTTCCATCTTTTCACCAAGGGTTGGGGCATTTTCTTTACAAATTAACCGGTTTTGGAGTTCTCTAGTAGAACGAAGATTGTAGGCAGGAGTGGTTTAGTAGACTTGGAAAGTGTCTGTTGAGAGAGGTCGCCTAACTTCAAGCAGACATCTTCAGAAAGTAGAGTGAAGGGTATTGGAAGGGTTTCAGGTCTAGATGAGCAAAGTGGGTAGGCCCATTTCTCCCCAACCTCTCAAAACCGGCATTCTGAGCAATAATGCATGCCTGGGACAGGAATATTATAATTAACTGTTTAGAGGGAGGTCAAAGAGGCACAGGCGCTTTGAGCGGATTTCTCAGGAATCCTCACAAAGTCAGCTAAGGTCATTTAATTCTAAATCTGATTTGGGGTGACACAGAAATGCTGATGTTGAATCAATTAGCTATTTCTGGTGTCCCCAACCTGGGTCTTCCAAATTGAGGATGGCCTGTCTCCATTTTGACCATGATTGTGTTCCCTAATTTACTATGCCTGATTTCACTTCCCTTTAGAGGGTAAATTTGCTTCCCCCACCCAGCCCTGGGTTACAGGAATCCTTCCTCCCCGCCCGTCGCATGGGGGCAGGGAGCGCTGGGCGCCCTTAGCGAACCTTGCTGCATCAAACCCGCATCATGTCCTTGAAGCTGTAACCTCCATCACGTTCTTGCGGTGACTCAATCGCCCACTGTTCAGTTCTTTCCTCCTGCCTCCCGCAATTTCAGGTAGGTATGACAGGTGATGTTTTTAAATGTAGTTTTCTAGAGGGAAGGGTTAAAGCCGAAACCTTTTCAATAATAGAAAAAAAAAATCCCAGTACGACAGGTGCTCTGGTAATTAAGTCGCCAGGCAGGTGTAAAAAACGTGCGCGGCTCTGTCTCCCAGTCTCGGGTCTGGGTCCAGGGCAGACTCAGGTTTTTCGGGGTAAATGGGGGGGGGGGGTTGAGCCAGGTGAAGGAAGCAGGCAAGGGATAGTCAACATTCTGACGCCCCCTCGGAGTTGGGCCTTTTCCTGGCTGGCGTGGGGGGGTCCTAGGAAACTGTGGTTCACGGCAGGTCCAAGCGTGGTCGAGTGCAGGATTCCTACTTCACATCTTAAGCAGAGCATAGCACCCCGCTCAGATAGATACTCAGGCTTTATTTAGACCTCAGAATCTGTCTAGGGAGGTGGAAATGCACAGTGGGGGGCTAAGCTTTTAGTTTCCCGTCGAGGCACAGGACCTTTGGGCTTTGGACGAGGGGAAAAAAGAGCCTTTAAAAATTCTTGAAAAACATGTATTCTCTGTGTGTATCTAGACCTACACTTGGCGCACGTACAAATGTCCAAAGTGACCCCTTGTACAAGCCGGGGTCTCCGGGGTCACTGCTCCTAACCTCTCGGTGTGTGTGCAAACTTATTCGGGCGGCCCCGGGGAGCCCAATGAAGGACGCCTGGAGGGAGCTTCTGCCCCCGAGGGTGGAGGAACTGGGCACACACACGGGCCGGCTGGCGGCGTGGCGAGTTCGCTTCGGCCCCGCCTCCTGGCGCGCTGCCAGGCAAGCCCCGCCTCCCCGCCCAGCTACAAACGGCGGGACCGCGGCGCCCCAGCGTCACTGAGGCAGCAGTCGGCCGGTAGGGCGGGGTTCCGCCGGGTTCCAGTCCGCCTTCCCGCCGCCGCCAGCGTGACTCCTGTGAGCGGTGCTGACGGCCGGCGGCGCGAGCCGTGGGAGCTGCAGCCGAGCCGCAGCAGGCAAGTGTGGGGGGCGTGGGTGGGGGCGGGGACGGCCGCTCCTCCGCTGGCTCCAACCCAGACTCCCAGTGCCCCTGGACTCGGGTGTCCGCAGCAGCTCTAGGCAGCGTCCGGCTCGCCTCCGCCCCAGCGAGCGCTGGCCGGTCGGGGCGACAACGCCGCTGGCGACAGCGGCAGGTAGCACCCTCGAAGTTCCTGCAGGGGACCGGGAGCCCGGCACCGCCCCTCCCGTGGGCCAGGGTCGGCGGGGGCCGGTGGGAGCAGAGTGGGCCTGGGAGCAGAGCGGGGCTGGTGGCGGCAGCCGCGTGCACGGGCGTGGACGTACTCTGCACCGCGGCGTGTAGCGCCACCGGGGGAAAACTGCGCCCAGACGCAGGTGAGTGCATTGGAGGGAGTGTGGGGGAGGGGGCTTCCCGTCCCAGCGCCCGCTTCCTGTGGCGCCTGCGGCCGCCTTGTGGGAGGACACGCAGCTGCTCTTCGTGCCGGAGCGCGGCGGTGGTGTCTGGCGTGTGCCCACCTGGGACGGCGTCTGGAGACTTGGAGAGGCCACGCGTGGTGTGCCGGGGTAGCGTGAGGCCGTGGGCGCTCGGGGCGGGAGCGGTAGTTAGTGATCCCCTTTTGCGTGTGAGGCGCAGAGGTGCGAGGTTGCAGCCGGCGATAGCATCCCCGGGTCTGCGCGCTACTGGCGCGAAGCACGGATGCTCTGCTGCTCTCCGCAGGCTTCGGGTTTAGCTAGCTTACCGAGGGTTTAGGTAGCTCACCGTGGTTCCTGGGTTTGCTCCTGCATTTACCCGGCTAAAATCTCCAATCTCCCGAGGCCTTAGTGCAAGACTAGTGGCACATTGGGGAGACTGAAGGAGCTAGGCGGACCAACCCAATTGGGTTTACCAGCAGGTGCGGCGGCGGTGGTGACAATGACCAGCAGTCATTCCACAGAAAAGCCAACCACTTAATACAGGGCCAGAGTGCAAAAAACACCATGCTTCTAGGTGTGAGCTGAGCCTGGAGTTTTACCTGTTCAGACCGTCATTTACAATTGTATGCATATTTACTACTTCCATCTTTACGATGAAAATTTCCATCTTCTGTCTCCTCTTTACATTTTCTTAAATTGTGGAAAAAGGAGGAATTGCTACCAGTTACGTGCTTTCTTTTAATTCCTTTCTCCAAAGAACAGTGCTTAGCACTGCTGAGATACAGTACCTTTCGAAAGGATAAAAGAGTCTTCTTAAGAAGCAGTTTTTCTTTCCATTTTATCCTTAATAAGAATATCCTACGTTCACAAAAAACATAGCCCAGTGTCAAAACTTACGGCAAAAGTCATTGACTTGAGTGCCAGTTGGGGGTGTTTTTCCCATTCTCCTAATTGAAACCTGCTTGTTTGGAATTGTTGAGTTGCGTCAGAACGCAGCCTTGTCTAGAACCCTTTGTCCAGATTCCTCGAGTTTCATATTTGTGCTGTTGGTAGTTTTCATTGTTGTTGTTGTTTTTGTTTTGTTTTTTGTTTGTTTGTTTGTTTGAAGCTGACCTGGAGTCTTCATTTTGGTGAACAGGTGTAAAGCTCTCCTGGATCTGTATCTTCTTTCTTAATCTGGCGCTTTAGGTATGCAAATAGAGACAATTTGCTGGATGGCTCTGAGTATTCCTGTATTTCTTTACCAGCTCTTGGTGTGGTGCGGGGTAGACAAATCCATAAAGAAACACATTCCTTTCATCCCTTCCCCTAGTTGACTCCTTGTTGCCTATTTGAGTGGCTATGTTGTCATTTTCAAAATATGAAGGATTTTTGTTTTTTAAGTGTTTCCAGGTCTAAGTGTGTCCTCGACAGTGTGGCCCATGGTGTTGGGAATGAAGCCGGGCCACTGCTGAAGCTGCTCACACCACTTGTGTCTAATTTTTAGTACTGGTCAGTGTCCACCAGCCCACCTGTTCACCACGGTGCCTCTTTTCCTTACCTAGGCCTAAGAGGTGCCAGTCATTGGAAGTCTGAATTGGTTCTGAGTTTTGGTTAGTTGGTTGTAGTTTCTCACCACAAAGTTCCAGTTTTTTTATTATTATTATTTTATTTTAATTAAGACTCCAGGCTTAGATTATGGGAGAACTGTGCCGGAAGCCACAATCCCTCTGCCCTATTCCTTGCTGTAGTCTCTGTTCTCTGTACGGCCAGATGGTTTTGGCCGAACCCTGGAAACTACCCTCAGCTGTTGGTGCTTTTCTTGTTAACATAAATATATATATAATAAATTGTTTTCTTTCCCATTTTCTCTTCTAGAAGCAAGTCCCAAGTTCTCTTAAAGGACACATCAGAGCCATCCAGAATACTCTGACTGTTAAGTTGCAATCACATGTTTCTCTCTACTTGGAAAAATTTTTTTTAAACCAGTGACATTTTTCTGGTATTATTTGCATGATACAAGAGCACCAGCACCATAGTGGTGAATCGTCCTTATAGGCCCCTTTTCCCCTCTGAAGCACCGTGTACTCTGAAATACCCCGGCCATTTTTCATTGTTTCTCTGCCTGATAGTGTCCGTTCTTTTGCTCTCATCTGAGCCTTCCATATTGTCACATTCTTATTAGCACCTTTATTGCCATGAGTCTTATTTGGAAGACTGCTAGCCTGATGAGGTTGCCCTTCTGTTAGCGCCGAGTAGGACAGGGGTTATCTTGGACCTAAATTTTCTACTGCCCTTCAGAGGAAAACATGCCGATAGTCTACCTCAGTTCTTCCTGTGGCCTTGGGTCTTCAACTGGACCGACCACATCTCACATTTCTGATGGTTTGGATTTTAATTTAACATGGTACTCTTCTGGAGTCTGCGCTGCCCTATGCAGCCTGGGATCGGAACAATTTTATACCTTTCCCTACTTGACTTAGACATCTTGAAACGAAGAATTTTTGAACAAGGGCACTCTGTTTTTAATTTGTGTTGGTACCTACAGATTAGCATATCCTGGTTAGGTATGTTCTTATTTGTGTGATCATTCTGCTGATAAATAACTATATGCAGGCGCTGTGTACTTATTGGGATGCCACACCCTGCTCCCGAGGACAGAAAATATGTCGACTGTTCAATTGGTTGGTCCTCACTGAATCCATGTGTTGGGCTTTAATGACAAATCTGCTATTGCATGTTCTAATATGCAACAATTGCGCATTTAACTTTCTTCAAGATGCTAGCTGGCTAGTTGATTATTATTTTTGGGTTTTAAGCAATATAAATTGAAGCAGAAACGGGAACATATGTATAAGCTTCAAAAACAGTGTTTTATGCACATGAAAACATGTTTTAATGTAGGTTTAAATGGCAGCTTTCAGAATCAATAGTAGAAATTATATATTGTAAAATCCCAAGTCTTGACTAAGTGTTTAGGAAAATTTTCAGTAAAAAATGAACAGATCTGCTATTTAGCTTGGTCATGTACTTCATAACTTTCTCTGTCGTGAGGTCACTAGGAAAATTTCTATTTCAAGGGAAAATTCCCTGTGTCTTTAACCTGTCCTCTGAGCCTGTGAGAGAAAACCAAAGGCATTTAGTTCTATGTGGTGTTCCCAGTCGACCCCCAGTGTGGATTCTAAGTTTCTAGACATTAGTATTTATAGAAAGAGTCTGCTTTTGGGCAGGCTGTTGTCTTCTCAAACAATGTGTGAATCTGAATGCATCCACTCTACCGATGCTCTTCACTCCGTGTTTCCTTTTTGACTGGTTACTGAATAGTTTGTGGAATCACAGGTTTCCCTGTGAGACATCTTCATACCTAGAAGGATAAGGGCTTTGGGAAGGAATGCGACATGGGAAACAGCCAAGAAGGTCATAAGAGTAAGTGTCATGCTATTAAAAATGACATCAGTTTATAGTTTGTCTCATTTATAATAAATTAATTGGTGTTTTAAAAAAGTGTTTTAAAATGTGAAGTTTCCTGTTATATATCTATATTACCAATATATTATTTTCTGACAGTTAAGAGCAAATTTGACAGAAAAAAATGACAATTTTTTTCAGTAAACTTATTTGTATTTAAAGGATTTTTTTTTTAACAAAACCGTGAAGATTTTGTCTTAGTGTACAAGTTAAACTCCTAGGTGGAGGTATCTGCATCTTTTCCTAATCCAATTTAATAGTGATAGATTAATACCAGTCTCTAACTTATAAAGTTTGTCTCAAAACAATTTAAAAAATTGAAGAAAAGGAAGTTGAAACAGATTGGATAACTTCTTTCATTTTGTATTTTGAGATAGGGTTTCTCTGGACTCACAGAGATCCACCTGTCTCTGCCTCAAGTGCTGGGATTAAAGGTGTGCACCACCACTACTGGGCCTCTTTATATTTTTTTAAATACCTTTTTTTTTTTTAATTGCAGAGAAGAAAGTCTCTTATTTAGAAAAGGAAATTTATATTCTAATTAATTGTTCTTTTTCTCCATAGTTGTGTTGCTGTGGGATGCTCATTATTTTAACAACTTTAAAAATTGTATTAGTGGAATATCACCCCTCTGTATTTATGAAAACATCAGGCAGATAAACTGTTTATCCAGGATGGTATTTTATTTGGTTTTATTTCACTTTCTTTGAGCCATGGTCAAAGTCACTTTAAAGTTTCATTAGACACTTTCTTGACTGTGATTTTACTTACAGCAAAAGGTACTGGCCGTTTTTAATGTTTTGATTTTCCATATCTCCTTATTGTCACGTGTATACAATACACACACCTTTAATTCTGGCCCTCAGGAGGCAGAGATAGACAGTAGTTCCAGGACGGCCAGGACTACACAGAGAACCCAGATTCACAAAGTAAGCAAAAGAAAACAAAATAAAAAATGATGTGGTTTTTTTTTTTTTTAGGATCTGAGCATCTGGGAACATTTGATCAAAGCTTGTAGGCCTGTCTTATTGGAGAAATACACACACACACACACACACACACACACACACACACAAAGACAATTGCGTGACATTTTTATCTTCCTTCCCTTTGGAACAGAGATGATTGGAATTAGATTATTAAAATTTGGAAGACAGGATTTTAGAAATTGGAGTTGCAGTTCTCTGACAAGTGTAAGAGTTGTCTCTAGTGGAGTTACCCCTGTGGGCCTGTAGCTTTCTTGGAAGAATGGCTCCAAGCCTGGCTGTTTCCTCGTAGTTTGTCTTAGGGCCCGTCCTGTTTTTGTAAGTAAATACCCCCCACACAAGGCCTCCTTGGCACAATGCTGCCAGCTTTCTGCTGAGTTGCTTTGCCCCAGTAGGTTTTGTCACTTAGGCTCAAATTCTTAATTTAGCAGAGGCAGGTGGAAAATTCTAGGCTTGAATGCAGATGTTCCAGTGTCTGATTTAAGCTTAGTTGCTTGTCCTGGTTCTTTTAAACACCTCCCCCTCTGCCCAGCTTCACTTTCCTCATCTCAAGGACCCAGTGAAGATGAGCATATTGATACTAAAGTACAGGAAAGTGGTAAAGGGAGATCACTCCAGGTTAGTTTTACATATCTGGGCTGTCATTGTGTTGTTTATGAACCCTCTTTAAATGATCTGGTGTCTCTGGTACCTGGGATCAAGCGTAGGTTCACGTGTGTTCGTAGTACTTGTCACACCCACTACATCCATAGCTGTGTAACACACCACTGTAGTTATTCTCCCCTCCGGAAGCCTGGACGATAAGAAAAATCTAAAGCTCCAGCAGCTTATTTATGCCTTGAATATTTCAGTATGGAATATAAATATATTGCTGATGAGCCTAGAAGGAAAGCTTAAAATGTTTTTTCCTTGAAAATATAAATACTTCAAAAAGATGAAATGTTTTGATGAGAATTTAGCCAGCTAATATTTTATAAATTTATGTTTCAAAATTTAAATTTCCCATCTTTCAGTAAGAAATCAAATAAACGAGCATTTTTATTAAAATAATCAGTGAATTTGTTTTTTACTGGTTTGAATTTAACCTGCTTTGTTACTGTGGCTCTACATCACAAAGTGGAATTTATGGAGTGCATTTGCTCTGTTTCTTTTGGTTCTTGGCCCCACCCAAGTGACAAGCCACTGATGGATGCTCTGCTAAGTAAGTTATTGAAAATCGCTCACTAGCTGTTTTTAAAGGATGTTTAAAACTTTTTTTATTCTTTGGGCATCATTTATATATATCAGAAGTATAAGAGGTATTTCTCAAAGCAAATATATCATAGTGCATTCGAAAATAAAGTCACCAAACTGGGTAAGATAGAGAAAATATTCCTGGAACCGACCACACTTTGTTGTGTTTCTTTCAAGCTACTTTCAAAATAGAAAGTGTGACTTTTCTGTTTCACCAGCGGCTTTACTGTTGGGGCCCCTGGTGACACAGTGTGGGAGGGTTACCTACTTTTATTGTAGAGCAGACCAGAATGTATAGCATACTTAATTCCTTATGAGACGAACACATCATCCATGAAAGGTACATTCCAGATGAATTTACTCAACCCTGCTTTGCTTTCTTCCCTTGTTGGCTTCTTCGATTTATTTTTTATTTTTTTATTTTTTTGGGCTTAGAACCTGGGTGTTCTTTTAGGTTTGTGGTTGTTATGAAGGACCCCCACAAACTGCTCCCAAATCCCAGGTCGCCAGGATTTTTTTTGACTTTCTACCATCCCTTCCAAAGTGTGCAATGAACCTGAACCAGCCACACCTGTTCTCTGTGCTCTTTGACCCCTGTGTATTAGCACCTGTCCCTTATGTGTACATGAGTTTTTCTTTGAACTCCTAAATATCAGCCAGAGTCAGGTGACACTTATTATTTGTTCCTTTATTGTCTTCTCCTGCTGTTACTTTTTCATCATCTCTGATGGGCGTTCCTGCATTTCAGTCACTGCAGAATATCTTCTGTGACTAAAAGCATCTTTGCTGTGACAAAGAAGTGCGTGTGGATGCTTGTTCCCCGCAGTGGCTCACAGGCAGGTGTGACCTGCAGCTATTTAATTTTGCTTGAACTCTATTTTATGCATCTTTATTTTTGTTTTTTTTTTTTTTTTGAGACAGGGTTTCTCTGTGTGTCCCTGGCTATGGCGGAACTCCAGGTTGGTCTTGATCTCAAGACCTGCTTCTGCGTTTGACCGTGAGTGCTGTGACTAAAAGCCTGCAACACCGCTGCCCCACTATTTTATCTTTTTAATAAGATCTTATGTATGCCAGGCAGGCGTCAAACTTTCTGGGTAGCCTAGGATGACCCTGGGCATCTTGGTCCTCCTGCCTTCACTTCTGAAATGGTGGAATTGTAGTTTCTATGGTGCTGGGGATCCAGCCTCCGGGGATGTACATGCTGGATAGACGTTGCCAACTGAGTTGCATCCCCAGGCCATGAACTGTAAAAGATATGAGTCATCATCATATCATTGTCATCATTATCATCGTCATCATCATTATTATTATTATTTGAGTTTGGAAATATATGCAGACTCATAAGCCATCCTTATTGCCTCATGGAAAATTGAAGGGACCTAGTACAAGGGCCCACAGCTGTCAGCTATGCCCGGAAGATTACACATGATTCTGTTGATTTGGGGTACGTCATTGTCTGCTCTCTGCAGATGTTCACGGTTGCGGCTGACACTCCAGCTCCCAGAGCCATTGGATTTAAGAAAGTTGACTCACATATAAAGATTTTCAGTTCTTTTAAGTTATTCTTTTGTGTATGTTTGAAAATAATCTTTGAATTCTACTAGATTCATTACACATTTAAATCTTACCTCTTTCTTCAGTTAGAGAAATCCTGTTTTAGTCTCTCTTGCTAGCCTTTGGTTGAAAAGCAGCTTCTCTTTTAGTAGGTGTGTTTCTTTGTCACAGTTTCCTTCTTTCTTCCAGTGCTTTTAGAACTTGGAACCCTCTTGCCTGATGCTCGCCTCTCTCTATTTTTAAAGATACTTTGGGGTCAGCAAAAGATTCCTGGTGTTGGGAAAACTAATAGGCTGTTATGAGCCATTTAAAAGAGGCTCCTGGCCTCCTGCTAGTCTCGTTGCTGATGGTGTCAGCTTAGAAAAGACATTCTCCTCTCAGATGGCTTTAAAAAGAGCTGATTGGACAGGCTGCCAGGTGTGCGGTTTATATGTGTTCCTCTCCCTTCCTCCCATTATTCTTTCAGCCTTCGGCCCTTTCTCCCTCCTCTTTAGAAACAGCAGGGCACCTTTAGTGCGCTCTCTCCCATGTGTGCAGTAGAGCAAGCTGATGTGCCAGCAGAAGTAGGAAGAGGCACCACATGTCATGTTTGGACCAATGCTGTAATTTTATTTTACAATAAAGAAGGTGGATATTATTAATCTACTCCTGAGCATAATAGCACGATTTGAATAGCAGAGAGCAACTTTGGTGTGTGTTAATGTCTAGTGAGATGAATGCAGATGAATGCTAAGTAGGTAGAAAATGTCAGTGTAGAGCCTTCCTTTCGGTGACTTTAAGCACTTATATTTCTAGTTAACTTTTTGTTCAGCCTGGCAAACAGATATGAAGACTTATTCTATCAAGCCAGCATTAATGCAGCTCCTGAGGATGAACAATGCCCACAAAGCCCTGCTCTCCTGGCAGCCACTTGAGCTAGGCCAGTTATAACGATGAATCAGAATGTGTCCCAGTGTTGAACATCTTAGAAAAACTCTTCAGAATAATAGGAGCTTAATGCTGCCAGTTTTAAAAATTGGCACAGCCTACATGGCCCAGCTAATTTTTTGATGTTATTTTGAATGTGAACAAAAGTATAACTTTATTTTAAAAATGACTTGTGCATTAATTCTATTATTTTTCATATAGTATGTATATACTCACATATGAGAGGCATTTGAAGCCTCAATTAGCCATATCCCATGATGACCTGATTCCAGAGATGAAAATATTGCTTGTGCTTGATCTACTCTACAGTGTATAGTTTGAGATGCCTGCAGGGCATCTTGGCCAGTAGGTGCTGGTGAAGAATTGAGAATAGATTTAACACCTCTTTTTCCCAGAGAAAAACAAAAACCACAGAGGGTGTTTTATCTTTTCAAAGGAAAGTTGGGAGTGACTCTCACTGCAGTAAAATGAATTGGAGGTGGTGGTTAACTTGCACTCTGTACCTTTACAAAGTGCATCTGAAGTTCGTGTTTTTGTGTCTGTAGAATATGCAGATGCCAGGAAGGTTGTGTAAAATTTTATACCATCACATTACCAAGAGCTTAGACACTGAGCGCTTTGCAGAAACTCATACAGTGTTCCTTAATCAGCTGGTTAAGGTGAATAGATAGAAAATGCTAATTAATAGTAAACCCCACAAGCATTAACCCAGCCCCCCAGACTTTAGAGTAGAAACTGAGTGTTTGAGAAATTGGGAGAAGGGATTTATCTTTGTGTTCTGGCGTCAGTAAACAGGTCAGATTCTTGCACACTTCTCTGGGGACTGAAGTATGGCTTTTCCCTGTCAATTTAGTTTATGTATTTACTGATTTTTGGGTCTCCTTTCTTCCTCCTTTCCTATGTTTTTGTTCCTTTTGATTCTCTCTTGTGGTATGTGTAAATGTTTCTGATTTGCCAAATACCCTGTCATAGGTGAAAAATATTTGTGCAAGACCTTTTAAGCTGTGACTGCCGAGAGATGCTGAGAATGTCTGATCCTGCTCTTACATCAGAAGAATGGGTTCAAAGCCCAATCTTTTTCCGGTTTCAGTCTCTTGGTAGCATTATGTACCACAACTTCCTTTGGTAAATAAGCTTATTTTTCTTCTTTTCTTTGTAAATAAAACTGGCTCCTTTCTCTCAAAGTGTGTGTGTGTGTGTGTGTGTGTGTGTGTGTGTGTGCATAACACAGCATTAGTGTAAGCCACAGGACGACTTTGTGAAGTACGGTCTCCTTTCCACTGTTACATGGGTTTTCCAGATGGAGTTCAAGTCACCAGGCTTGTATCATTAGATGACTGGTTCATCTGCTGAGCCATCTCACTGACCCACACTTGTTTTTCTGAAACTCTCCTAAAGCTTGCATTTCTTTGATTCTTTTTTTTAAATTTATTTATTTGTTATGTATACAATATTTTTTTCTGCATGTATGCCTGAAGGCCAGAAGAGGGCACCAGACCTCATTACAGATGGTTGTGAGCCACCACGTGGTTGCTGGGAACTGAACTCAGAACCTTTGGAAGAGCAGGAAATGCTCTTAACTCGCTGAGCCATCTCTCCAGCCCTCTTTGATTCTTTTTTAAGGCCTTTAGTTTCAAGGTCAAGAGAGAAACAATAGGTTAAATGCTCACCTGTCTTATGGAGTAGGGATTTGCATGTCCCTAAGTCTTCCTCAGGCCCCATCTTCCAGGAGAAAGTGTTCTTGGGTCAGCTGCCTGTAGCTGCCTTGTGTCATTGCTTGGCATCTTCCAGCCTGCATATGTGGCCTTTCTGTAGTAATAGCGTTTATATATGCATATTTCATTCTGAAAGCTGGTTGAACAGCCCATATGTTGTTCACCTTGGTTTGCTGGGAAGGTTCATTCCCTCGGTTGGAGCTGGCTTTTGAGGGAATACTGTGTATTCTTGCTTCTTGTTTTCTGGCACCCTCACCTGAGTTTGCTTGACTTAGAAACACTGTTTTGTGAACAATAGAGAGGTGTTCAACTTCACAAAGAACATAGTTTTTAGGGTCTGACAGCAAAGATACCTGCTTTGTTTTTTGCCTTATAGGATTACTTTGCGGCCTGCCTTTTAGAGAGCAGAGAACACTTAGTCGAATTGTAAGTGGGCTGAGAGGTGGGGCGGTTGATGACTTTTCATGAATGGTCAATGACTCCTAAGCAAGACAGAGCACCTGCCTTAGCTCAGAAGCCCTGCCTGTGGCAAGTGTGTAGAAGGTCCCCAGTTCAGTCACCAGCACAGGAACAAGAGAAACAAAATTACTTATTCTAGATTTAAAAAAGAGAGAGACAGAATACTCTGCAATCGGCCATTAAAAGGTAGTAAACCATTGAAAGTGTTTAGTCTGAGGATGAGAGAATGCTTGCTTCCAGGCAGTGTTGACATGGGGTGGAGCCTTGGTGCTGCTCCATGGACCCTCATCTTATAAGTGACAAGTGTGAGACCCGAAGAAAGCAGTGCAGGAGTCAGGAAGGAAGGCTCCCACTGACTTCCACATTCTGTGCCATTTCCTCTCCCTGCCCACCCTCTGGTTTTCCTGCTGGCTCTGGTGCCTCAGGGCAATGTCACCCACAGGCAGCTTGAAAGCCTGGAGACTTCACTTCTGTTGGGATAAGATGGGTCACCCAGCAGCAGCTGGGCCTCGTCTTCTTCCTAATTGCTTGGTTCTTCAGTGTTGGGGCCAGCTGTACCAAGCGTATGTTTCTGTGAAGTACCATTCTGGTCTCTGCAGCACTTCAAAGGAGTGACCGCAACTTGTACCTTTGGGCCAGGATTCTACCTGGGATCTTGTTAGGTCTGAGACTAGGTGACTGCTGGAAGCCATTCCTTCGCAGGCTGCTCTCTTCCTGGTGCCAGCTGGCAATCTGGACTTGCAGAAGTACTTTTTGGAACTGTATGAAATAAGGATATGGCTTGTTTTCTATAAGTGAGGGAATGAAGACATCATCTGCAGACTTATTTTTGGATGCTGTTAAGATCAAGAAAGAAGATTGAGATACTGTATGTTGTATTCCCAATGAGAGCACGTTCATCTAAACCCTGGTCCTTGGAGTACGGATTCTGTTGGGCCTGGTCTTTTAAGCCTGTTACCTTTGTGAAACAAATGTGGTCCAAATCTGGTGGGCTTTTAAAAATATCGCTGTTTTGATTTCAAGAAATAGAACAATAAATCAGGTTGGATGTTCAGTAAGATACAGGATGTCCAAATACGAACCAAGAAAACCATCCCTGAGGTAGGAGACTCCTTGATTCTCTTCTTTCCAGGAAGTAACAAGGTCACCTCTGCATCTCCTCCACTTTAGGGGCAGAGACATTGGTGATGGGGAATGGGAAAAAATGCAGATTCAGCAATCTGTTTCACTCCTTTGTATGTTTATCATAGAAGTTCACAATACATTTGCCAAACTTGAGTAAACTCCAAGAATGCAGATAATATAGACACAAAGTTGATATAATTCTTGAGTCTTATATCAAGAATGTTTCAATTGCATTTGTATCAGAATTTGATTCCCTGTAGAATTTTAATAAAAATATTACTTTATTGCTGTAGTTTTACATCATTTTTGAATGTCAAAAATGTCCATTAATTTGATTTTACATCCCCCAAAGCTGTGAAGCTTTTAGTTCATGTTTAGAATTGGAAAACTGAAGTAGATGCATGCTGACATGCTTTTTGATTTTCTAGTTCTGTGTATGCTTTATTAGAATATACCTGTTATTTTATTTAGAATATATACCTTCTAGAATATACCTGTTATCTGTGTGTACTATGTGAAAACTAGTATAACACTAAGTAAATAAGGTCACCAGATCCAACAGAGTGACTCTGGCATAAAATTGGTCCCACAGGCAATGCATGAAGGCACAGTGGAGCAGAGCCAGAAGATGGGGTCACTGCTCAGGATGCTTGACACTGCTCAACTGTAATTTAGAACAGTACAAGATGAATTAGCATAGACTACCACAGATTTTATTAAGAAAAAAATGGAAACAGATCTGTTTCCATTTTTTTTTTCTTTTTAGACAGGTCTCCCTATGTGGCCCTTGACTGCCCTGAAACTCACTTATGTAGATCAGGGTAGCCTCGAAGTCACAGAGAGCCTCCTGCCTCCTGCCTCCTGCCTCCGCCTTCTGACTGCTGGGATTAAAGGCTGGGCAACTAACTACACCTAGTTGCCATCCTTAAGGAAGCGTTTATCTCTAAGGAATTTTACTTTTCATTTTGGCTGGTATTTTTTTTTAGCTTTCTGTCACTATGATAAAGTGGCCAAGGCCATTGAAAGAAGACCCTGAAACCTGCAGAAGAGAGGCATGTCACCTGTGACCTAAGGGTCCCCCAAGGTCTCACATCTAAGGGCCGACCTCAGCTGCACTTCCTGAAGAAGCAAGACTTTAATGCATAGCCACCTTGGGCTCTCATCCAAGCCACAGCAGCCAGCCAGCCGTTCTTTGTGTTCCACATGCTTAGTATTTACTATTGGTTTAAAGAAACGAGGCAGATTGACTGACTCTTTTTTATATAGCTTGTGAACACTTGAAAATATCCACTATGCCTTTTGGGCAAATAAAGATTTTACTGGTAGCTTTTAAAACTTTTTATTCTAGACAGAACTTTAAAACAATTTTTTTTTCTTTTAGGTTGGCGAGGTGGCTCAGCAGATAAAAGTATTTGCCATCAAGTCTGATGCCTTGAAATCAATTGCTAGGGTCACATACATGAGTTTGTTTATGCACACCCACATACAAAATAAATTTTAAAATTTCCTTTAGGGCTCTATTTTGTACTTTTAAATTTTACGGTTTTCTTTTGGCTTCATGACTTTTAAGATTTTTTGGCTTTCTTTTTGATTGATCATTCATCCTTTTTTATTGTTCCAATGTTGTTTTGCTTTGCATTAGTTTTAAAATGATTACATTGTTATTTTCTATGTATCAAGTGTTTTGTTTTCTGTGTAAAGGTAATCTGTAGTAAACACCTGTATTTGTACGGTGTGCTGTTTGCCAGGTTTAGTTCTGAGCAGGTCTCAGACGACATAGAACTCAGGATTTATTGCAAAGGACATATATGTAAAAAGACCTATAATTTATTATTTGTAATTATGATTTGTGTTGTGAATGAAAAGAGCATGTGGGGCGCCACCTTATAGGTGGTACTCAGGGAAGGTGTTCCATTTGTTGACTTTTTTTCTCCCCTGATAGCTACTATCTTCTGGCTGTACACAAAGGCGGGCTTTTAGCTGAAACTTTTCTGTGTAGTAGGGTTTCAGGGCTGATAAAGACCCTATAATTTTTATTTTCTTGGTTAACTGGTGAACTTTGAAGCCTAGGTCTGATCTTAAACAACATGTTTGTGTATCTGCTGTATCCAGACCTTGAAATCTTTAACAGCGGAGGTAGAATTTTCAGTATTCCTTTAAAGACAACATGACTAGGCAGCATTTGCTCTGGTAACTATATGGTGAATGGCAGACCTAGCAGGCAGAGCTTTGTTCCTGTACCCACTTTGCCTTCATGCATGGCTTTGAAAATCAATGGTGTCTGATTTTGAAGTAAAATAAATGCTTTTTTTTTTTTTTTTTTTTTTTTTAGACAGGGTTGCTTTGTGTAGCTTTGGCTAGCCTGGAATTAGCTCTGTAGACCAGCTTGACCTGGAACTCACAGAGATCCTCCTGTCTCTACTTCCTGAGTGCTGGGGCTAAAGATGTATGTACCACTGCCAGTGCTTTTTTTTTTTTTTTTTAAGATTTATTTAATTTATTACATATACAGTGTTCTCCTTGCATGTATACTTGCAGGCCAGAAGAGGGCACCAGATCTCATTACAGATGGCTGTGAGCCACCATGTGGTTGCTGGGAATTGAACTCAGGACCTCTGGAAGAGCAGTCAGTGCTCTTAACCTCTGAGCCATCTCTCCAGCCCCTGCCAGTGCTTTTTAGTGGTTGCTTGTTCAGGATATTGGTACAGGCAGTAGAATGTAAGTATGTCTGTTGCTGTTTTTGCTTAGCTTTAAAGGACTTACTAAATAATCCAAAATTTTAATTACCATTGATGGAAATGTTGACTTATGAAAAAACTTTTTACAATCCCTCTCTTTGCCAGATTTTGCTTAGAAAGCCACTTTATGTCTTTAAAATATTGTGCCCCGTGCATGCTGCCATAGTGAGTTCACTGTGCTTCAGTCCTTTTGTGTCTAGAAGGCTTTGTTTCCTTGGTGTCTTCATCTCCACCGACATGATCTTTTTGCCTCCTGTTCCTAATGGTCTGGGCCAGATGAGGTTCTGGTGCTGAAAAGGAAATAGACATAACCCTCATCTCTAATTCAGAAACTAACTCCAGTTGGTAATATCTCACAAAGAAAAATTTAGTTTTCTGTGGAGTCTCACTGAATATACAAACCACACTAAGGACAGGCCCAAGCTTGCCAGTGGACAGCCAGCACAAAAGGAACTCAATAGTATTTTTGTCCCACAATGCTTTGCCTGAGCTTTTTTTTCCCTTTTCCTCTTTGCAAATCTTTTGCTTCTATATTATGGTTTTTGATTTTGTTTTATGAATTTTCTGTTTGTGAATGTGTGTGTCTCAGCATCTTTATGTATTTCTTGTACTTTACTGCTCTTTTTTTCTACTTTATTTTGTCCTATTCTGGTTTGTTTTTTTATCTTTTATTTTTATTATTATGTGCCTATTTATTTGCTAATGAGAGAGAAAGAAAGGGTGTAGATTTGGGTGGATGGGAAAACAGATCTGGGAGGACTGTGGGAGAGGAAACTATAATCAGAATATATTGTATGAAAAAATCTGTTTTCAATAATAAAAAACAAAAAGCACTGTGTCCCTCCCTGAATTTATATAAGTTTAAAAGGACTTACTGTATTAATTTCTAATTGCCTTTAAAACCATTCTTGTAGTGGAGAGGCCCAGGAAGTTTTGTTTGTAGGAATTGTATAAAACACACACATTCTCTTGTCATGACCCCAGGTCGGGATTACATCTGTCAGGGGCCACACATTGGGTGCCTTCTGTTCAGCCTCGACTGGTTCACATGGTCCAGGTAGGGGCCTGTGGATTAGAAATATTAAGCAGACAAAACAGACATACAAAAGAAATTGACAGAGACACAGAATAGAGTCAGGAGGGCAACCAGTGAATACTGAATTCACCCACATTTATTTTCCATATTTTTATCTACCCAAATCTAAAAGGGGGGGGAGAAGAAGGCAAAAGACTGCTTTACCATGACACAAACAACAAACAGAGCAATTGCATTTTCAATACCTGAAGCATTAAGTAACTGTATCCTGAGTTAAGCATTCTATTGTTTAGGCAGGACACACAGGAACTATATCTTAGTCTAAGCATCCAGTCGGCAACTACTCCCTGGGTCTAACCTCCTGCAATAACCTTGAAGCAGCAAGAATAAGCCTGAACTCTCTGACCTTTGGCCAAGCTAGAATGGATCTACATCATAGAGTCTGATATATTCCCACCTTTATGATTTATTTGTTAAAGCCTGTGCTTCTGCTGTAGGACAGATAACTGTGCCTGGCTTATGTTGTCTTCTTCCACCTTGCAGACTTACCCGTCATCAGTACATACATTCTATAATGCTTGTCCTGTCTCCGGTTTCCTAGAGGGAAAAGATCTTACCAGTTATTGACTACTAGCCTCTGTTAATAAAGGGTCAAGGGAGAGTGCGTAGCTAGACACTCACCCCTGAGTCAACTTTCCATCAAGAGAATTCACAAATAACTAGATAATCATAAGCAAGCAGATAATGTTTTGCAATACACATGCTGCTATGGCCACAATATCTCCTAATAAAGGAATAGAGGATGACCAAGAGGGGATGCCCATTTAAATTGATCTAGGATGTCTTTAGCAGTTTTTAGTTCTATCAAAATCTAAATTTGTCTTATTAAATATATCAAATATAAGGACCCATTGGCATCAATTTTTTTCTCAGGTGAGTTCTAACCTTTTTCTAGCCAGTAACATCTCCATAGTGAGCCAGAGTAGTTACAAACATTAACAGGTCAATACCATAATTTTTGTATGAAAATTAACAGTAAACATAATTGTACATCAAAGTACAATTCTTATAACTGTATATTGGAGCCCATGGATGTGGATACATTCCACCTTGACCAAAGGTCAGAGAATGCAGGCTTATTCTTGCTGTTTCAAGGTTATGACAGGAGGTAGGACCCAGGGAGTGACTGCCTACAGGATGCTTGACCTAAGGTGTGGTCACTGTAAGTCCTTCATAAACAGAATACTTAACTCAGGATATAGTTACTTGGTGTTCCAGGTATTGGAGACCTGGGATTGCTCTGTTTGTTCTTTGTATCATGGTAAAGCAGTCTTTTGATTTGTTTCCCCCCTTTTGGATTTGGGTATATAAATATATGGGAAACAAATGTGGGCAAATTCAGTATTCACTGAATTGCCTTCCTGACTTTATTCTGTGTGTCTCTATTTCTTTTGTATGTCTGTTTTTTTGCCAATATTTCTAATCCACATGCCCCTACCCTGGAATGTACAAACCCATCGATGCTGAACCCTAACATTCTTATTCTCTCTCTCTCTTTCTCTCCCCCGCCCCCCGCCTTTAGTGTATGTGTGTTGGATATTGAATCCAGGGCTCATACATAGTGAGGACATTCTTTACCACTCTCAGCCCCAGAAGCACACTTATCTTAAAATGACTAGATTGACGTTTGTTGATTTCATGAATCTTAAAGGGTTCTGTGTGTTTGTAGGAGATTTTCTGATCATTCAGAAATGACAAAGGAGTAGGACCAGGCAGTAAATCTCCTCCTGACTTTCTTTATCCCTAGAGATTAGGAGTAAGCAGTACAGCAAGTGTACAGCATGGTATCTTAAAGTGCATTTCTGGTCTGCTTACTATAGCATCATATTTACCTGAAACACTTTTAGTTTCCTTGGAGAAGTTAAAATCAGTTTCTCTTTTTTAAATATTACCTGTTTCTTTGGAAAGGAGATTAAAAACTTTGGATTTCTTTAATATATGCTGTCTGTGTTTGATATAACATGAATATGACGATCTTCTAGTTGGCTCTTACTTCATCATAGCTTTTCCATTCCAGACTAATTGTGCACACTGACCTGTATTGTACTGCAGCTTTAGAGACAGGAATGATTTGTTGTTCTGATTGTGGCCTGGGAGGCAGAGGTGGGAACTGGGGAGTCCGTGAGGAAGTGTCCTGGGGCAGCAAGGTTAGTTGCCTTGGATTTCTGTACTGTTTTTAATGAATGACTAAATTGGTTTGAATTTATATGACACTTCTCACATCCTGGGCAGCCACTTCACCGGTATTGAAAGTTTAACCGTTAATTCTGCCTTATACCTATTTAATTCTCCTTTTGATACTGAGGATTGAGCCTGTGGCTTTGCTCATGCTGGACAAGTAGACAAGTGCTCCACCTCTGAGCCACATCCCCATCTCTTTGCTGTTAACGTTTCTCTTTGGAGATAAAGTCTTATCCAGTTATCTAGGCTAGGTAGCTCAGGCTGACCTTTCGCTTGGAGTCTGAGCTTCTTTCCTCGGCCACTTAAGTAGCTAGGTTTCTGGCAGGTTGACAGCTTCCTACGTTCCAGGGTAGGGGCACCTGGATTAGACATATTAGGAGAAGGAACAGAGATATAAGAGAAATAAAAGACAGAAACACAGAACAGCACCAGGAGGGCAACTCAGTGAATACTGAATACCAAATCCGCCTGTGTTTATTTTCCACAGGCTTATATACTTCACTCCAAAGGGGAGGGAGGAGCAGCAGACTTCATTAACATGATATGAGCAGTAGACCAGGTATTCTTCTGGCAGCCTTTCCCTAGAACCTCCTGCAGATCTTCGAAGGAGCAAGAATAGTCTTGAATTTTCTGACTTTTGGTGAAAGTGTAGAGGATCCATCTCTAGACTCAAAATATTAATTAACCACACCCTAGGTCTGTAGCCACACCTCTTAACAGTTTTGAGAGAGCAAGAATAAGATCAAGTTTCTGATCATTAGTGAAGGTGGAGCAGGACTCACATTTGTGGGCCCTGGCAGGATTCTGGTTCTGTACCATTGGGCCTTGCTCAGTCTTGTTTTTTGGACATAGAACCTATTATACTTAAGAAATACTGTTATTTTATTTTATGTGTATAGGTGTTTTGCCTGCATGTACATATGTCTGTACCTCATGTATGCAGTGTCTACAGAGGCCAGAAAGGGCTATATCTGGAACTGGAGTTACAGACTCTTAGCAGCTACTTTAGCTGTAGGTGAATTAAATCCAGGTCCTCTGGGCGAGCAGCTAGGGCTCTTAACGGCTGAGCTACTTCCAGCCCCAGTTCCTGTAAATAAATAAATTAAAGCTGTAAAGTTACATAAAGGTAAATATGTCATGTAATTTTAAAAACTGGCATATTTGACCTTATTATTCTGTTTATTGTAAAGCTGGCATTACAATACACATATTTGATTAATTGCAGTTAATAAAGTCTTTGATATTTAAACTACTGAGCATTTCTATATTTTAAAGGAATACCATTTGTTACCATATGTTAATAATTAATACTAGTTTCTGTGTAAGCTAATATTTTAAGATGACTTTTGTGTTAGCAGCATTGTTTGTCTCCTCCATCCCTGGGAATAATTAAAGCTATACTCTCTCCACTTGTAGTATCCTAGCTAGCGTTAACAATTTACTTGACCCACCAGGGAGAGAGCTCATGTGACGCTTCTCTGTGCGTGTTTCGGAACTTTGTCCTTTTACGTGAATATATGACTGGCTTACGCAGCTTCCAACTACGCTATATTAAAAAAAGATCAGCTGCTTCAGGGTTGGACCGGAGAGGCTGTGTTTGGCAGGAATACGGAGCAGGCTCCAGGGATGACCCCTAGGCCAATCATTTAATATAGCCCTGTGATTTCTCTGGCTCTCGGGAGAAGGGCTGTTTTCTGAACAACACTGAGTCTGCATTGAGTCAGGGTCTGAGGTGGCGGGCCAGGCTGTATTGTGGCGTACACTTAGGCACACACATGTGCACGTACACTACGCTGTCCACATATCCACATAGCAGCAGCTCCATCTGGTATGTTGTACGACTGCCCTGTCATAGAACAGTGTTTCTAAATCTGTAATCTGTTACATGGGCAGCCCTTTCTCAGATACCTCTGGTATGTTGGCAGTTTATCAGCTGCAGGGTTGTGATCTTGTCACTTCCTGTTAATGAAGGCTTTTATTTAGCTTAGCAAATCATATCTCCTGTTAACATCCACACTCACAAACTGCAAACTTGAAAGAGATGTTTGTGACTTTCTATTAATTAGTAGCCACCAGGGCGTTTTGGCCCTTGCTTGTAGAGATTTAGCTAGATTTTTTTTCTATTCATACATGTTTTGTCTTAAAGTATCTGAGTGCCCAAAAAACTTTTTTAAAAAAAAAAATTCTAATTTTTTTTTGTTTTTCAATTATGTGATCATCTCCTGCCTCATTTTGACTTCTGTTTTAAAATTCCAAGTGGAGATTTTGTCATTTTTCTCAGAGTCTTGACTCCATAGGGCAGTAGTTCAACTTTCTTAGCATTTATTTATTCCCCAACTGGGGAAGCCCAGAAGAATACTCTACATACTTAAAGTGTGCGTCTTACTTCAGAAAGTTCAAGGCCATGGGAGAGAGGTTGTCACAGCTAGCTGGGTGCATACCCACAATGTTGAGCGCTTTACACCTTGACAACCGATGCTGAGTGTCTCATGTTGCCTAGTGACTTAGGAAAAGCCAGTGTGGTTTCAGGGATGCAGCTGTTGACTGACTTGCCCTTCCTTATTCAGAACTCCCTTTCCTCGGTCTTCCTACATGACTTCATTTTTCAAAATGTGGATTGATGCTTGAGAGGATTGTTTATTGATACATTTTTAACTTTTTGGTAGCAATGCCTATAATTTAAAAATGTACCAAGCCGGGTGTGATGCCTT
This sequence comes from Dicrostonyx torquatus, assembly GCA_028555095.1. Lineage (NCBI taxonomy): Eukaryota > Metazoa > Chordata > Mammalia > Rodentia > Cricetidae > Dicrostonyx > Dicrostonyx torquatus. The sequence goes on along the minus strand of JAQHUG010000095.1, from coordinate 2,568,377 downwards.
CAAGTCCCATCATTCCAAGGCTGATCCTGGTGGATTGCCCCTAGTTTGAGGCCTTTCTAGTGATTTGCCACGGCTAGAAAGTGACACCCTGTCTCAAAAAAACAAAACAAAACAAAAAACAACAAAGAAATAAAAACAAAGAAACAAAAGAAACAGCAAAAAGAAAACCCTCCAAACAAAACAACATCAAAAAGCATCATTACTGACTGAAACAATGATAGCTTATTTGTATATTTTTATTCTGTGGTATAAGATATTTTTACCATGAGAATTATTTATGATAACAAAACACATTTTAGAGTTGTTAATTAGGACTTAACTTTGTTGTATTCCGAGGAAGATCAATGTCTGCATGTTCAAGTGTTTATTTTTTTCTGACGTATGCTTATATTTGTTTTGAAATGTTCAAATTGTTCCTAAAACTCTTTTCTCTGTAGCTTTGGAGCCTGCGCTGGAACTAGCTCTTGTAGACCAGGCTGGTCTCCAACTCCCAAAGATCCTCCTGCCTCTGCCTCCCGAGTGCTGGGATTAAAGGCGTGCGCCACCACCACCCGGTCCCTTTCATTTACTTTTGTAATTGGGCATTTTGTATCAAATACATATTCCTTAATGGGTAAGATTATTTCAGAAGGTGATTTACCTTGTCTGATTCTGAGCAGTCAACAGATCATTGATTTTTGTCGTTCTTCTCCCCCCCCCCCCATTTAGACTTGATTAGTGCTCAGTGCTGTTTGTTGACCTGGTGTTGCTCCAGGTTTGGAAGTGCAGAAGTAGGGTGTGGATGTTGCTGAGTCTAGACAGGAAGTGATGATGGGCGGGACTTTAAAGATAGCTACTAAAATAGGTCTTGAGACCTGGCAGATGGGAGTGGTGCTTCTGGGAGGCATATTTATATAAAGGGAGTTTTATTTTGTTGTAAAGATTAAGCATGTGCACCTCTGACATACTTTAACATTTGATTTAAAAGAAAAAGATTTTTTTTTTGAGATTTTATTTTTAGTCTTATGTATATGAGTGCTCACCTGAATGTGTCTGTGCACCACACGGGTGTAGTGTCCAAGGAGGCCGGTAGAGGATGTCAGATCCCCTTGGACTCAAGTTATAGCCCCCTTGTGTGAGCTACTTTGTAGATGCTGAGAATCCCACCTGGTTCCTTGTGAAGAGCAGCCAATGCTGTTAATTACTGAGCCATCTGTAGCCCTGATCCTCACCCCGTTTTTCTCACTGTAGTCCTAGCTGACCTGGAACCCATTGTGTAGATCAGAATGGCTTCAAGTGCACAGATATCCTCCTCCTTTCTGGGGTTAAAGGCGTGCACCACCACACACTTTTAATTCTTACATGTGTTATTCTAGAATGCCTTGTAATCCAAATGGATTTCTTGCTTGAGGGACCCACATTGGAGAGAGTTCTGTTGGGTGGCTTGGGGTGGGGAAAACAGAAGAAAAAAAGGAAATGTACTGGAAGTCTCTGCGCAGAATAGCAGCGGAAGACGACCAAGTGTGACCCTGGGATCCACCAAATGAACACGAAGTGCTTGGCAGCTTCATTTAGAAGAGACCCGTGCAGCACCCTGGCATTTCCTATAACCCGTGTTACAGCATAAAACATTTGTGAAGGTTTTTAAATGTCTTTTGCTCTTCTTGATCAAAGAAGTTGATGCGATTAGGCTGGGTTTTATTTTTTATTTTTGCTTGTAAGTTAATTAGCTGCTCAGGAAAGCAACAGTTAGCAGGCTAACATTTATGCGTGTTAAAGGAATTCATGACAAATAAAGTATTTGGCGACAAGTTAGGCAAGGATTGGCAAGCCACAGGCTCTTTTAATTTATTTAGTTTATGCAGGACCATTAGGGACCTTCTGCTTATGCAGGTTATATTGGCAAGTACTTACTATATTAGTAATTAAGAAGAGAAAGTTTAACAAATCATTACCTAGGAAAAAAATAAGTTTAGTAGGTATTGAAAAAGATTTTTAAAATAAGGGACATACGTATATTTTTTCTTTCCTAAGACAAGTGATAAGGATAGCACAATTTTGCATTTTTTTTAACCCATTTAACTTTGGTCTTATTAGAATTCAACTTTATCCTCCTCTGGCAGCAGACTGAGTGCTGAAGCAAAGGTCACACATCTAGAACCTTCAGGAAGCTCCGATTCACATTTATGAGAGAAGACTTTGTTCTGTTTCCTGGATCTATTATAAATGACACAGACAGGCTGGACTCAGTAGTGTACACCTTAGTCCCAAACCTTGGGAAAACTTGACAGGCAGGCTGGGTTTAGTGGTGTATACCTTTAGTCCCACGCTTGGGAAGAAGAGGCGGCTGGATGATTTTTTGCTGAGTTTGAAGTCATCCAGGTCCATATAGCGAGATTGTCTTTCAAAAACTGCCACCACTACTAGCCCCTTATCCCTCAAAACTTTAAACTTGGGAATCCCAAGTTCCTGGACTATATTTGGAACACTATTGGGTTAGACTAATGGCTCCTTGGAAGAAGTAAGGCCAGACTCACCTGACAAAGGTACAAGTCATCTCTCCAAGGAGGAAGTTTAGGAATATGGCATGGGTTGGAGATGGAGCTGTGTGGGGTGTTGCTGGGCATCTTCAAGGCTCTGTGTGGCTCTTCAGCAGGGGCTGGGGTGCATGTGTCAGCATGGAATTGGAGTGGTTGCAGGTGGTTTGGTTCTGCCACTGGCAGGTTTTACATTGGTCCAAATCTTAGGTATTGCCTTCCTTACCTAAACATTGAGGCTGTGGGCTAATCTTAAAAGTGTGAACGTTCTGCGATTTATGCACATTTTTTATAGCGTTCTTAACACTTTCTTTCTATAAATACACATATGCCCACACATTGGCTTACACATACAAGGAGCACGTTGGAAGGTCACACAAGCTAAAAATGCACCTCAGAGTAGTTCACCTAAGCATTTTCTTTTTTCCTATATTGGTTTCATTGTCCTATTTTGCTTCTTAAATAGAAATTGACTAAATGGTATGTGGGTGTGTATAGAATCCGGATCTCCTTTGTCGGTTGTTAGCAGGACTGCACTTTGAAAAAAAGCCCCACTCATCCCCCCACCCCCTGTTAGTCATGGGATTAGGTGGGAAAGGAAGAGGGAAGTGAAGTCAGTCATCAGAACTCTGTTGTCAGATGCTGATTCCTGATTGTTGGGAGAAGAAAATGTCCCCACAAATCTCTTTCTCTTAAAGCAGAGAGGTCTGGTGGCCAGGGATGCCCATTCCTTGTTTCTCTGTTTGGGCTTCAGTTTTTAATGTTCTGATTGAATTAATTTTCACTTGTCACAAATGTACTGGTGTAGACATTTTCTGGATTTGATTTGGTTAACAGTCTAAACATTGTGTTCAGTATTAACACCTTTATGTGTGGGAACCAGATCGGGAAGTGTCAGTCACAGTAACATCCAGAACTCCTAATAATGTTGATTTCTATTTAAAACCGAAGACTCTTAGTGAGGATACCTTTGCTAGGCAGGTGGGTGGCGGGGAGAATTACCCACAGCCCAGAATTACAGATTGTTGGTCGTTTACCACTTTCAGAACTCTGAAGGCAAAGACAGGTTTTTATATTCAGATAGTTTCTTAATATTTGTGGAATGCATGGCAGTAAAACTTTCTTCAAAATATAAAATTGATGATAACAAATATTCCTGACTTGTATTTTCCCTTATAGCTGTGAAAATAAAATGTTTAAACTGAAAACGTCTAAGACAAATGAGGCATCTCTGAGTTGTTTTTTTTTAAATATTAAATTTGAGACTATTTCCACAAATGCTGGTGTGTGTGTGTGTGTGTGTGTGTGTGTGTGATGTTTTTGCTATGATATGTGTGGAGGTCAGAGGACAACTTTGTGGAGTCAGTTCTCTGTCTCTCCTCACCTACCCACTCACCCACGGGGTCAGGGATTGAACCTCAGGTCTTCAGACTTGCATGGCAAATGCCTTTGACCTACTGCCTCATCTTCCTTGGCTCTATTTTGCATTTCTTTGTGTATATGTATGCATATATATGCAGAAGCCTGAGGTCAGTTTTAGCTGTGATTCCTCAGGAGCCTTGTCTTTTGAAACAAGGTATCTAACTGGACCCTGGCTTTCTGACTAGGATAGGCTGGCCAACCAGGGTCCTCACCAGAGCTGGGATTACAGGTGTGTGCCCCTACTGCCAGCTTTTTACAGGGGTGCTTGGGATTAAATTCAGGTCCCCATATTTGTATTGCAAGCAATTTTTTGACTGCACCATCTCCCAAAAATTTTATATTTGTTTAACACTTAATGTGTTCCTGAGTTACGTTTTAAAGACAAAGAGCTGTTTTGAGAAATGAAGTCTGGAGAGCCGTTGAAGCTGCCCCATAGCTCTAAATGGAGAGAATGAGAGACTGGAGGAAGGAGTTCCCAGTGTTCAGGGTGGACTTATAGTTCTCAATTGGGTCCGCTGTGAGGGTCATTGTTACTAAGTGTGCTTTTGGTAGGAAAAGGCCGAATGCAGGAATCTTCAGGAGAGCAGGAAGAGGGTGACAATGCTGCTTCACGTGGCATCTTTTTAATGAATGATAGTGGGAGCACCTGAGGAGATTTACAGACTGTTTTTATTGTCCTGGAAGGCACCATATTGAATAAAGATGGAAAGTCAGTATTTGAATAATAATTTCAAACCTCCTATCCTTCCCCAAAGTAGATTTAGTTTTAAATGTTTAGTGTGAAATCTGACTTCTCTAACATTTTAGAATTTTATTGCTGAGGATGATTCCATACCAATAGTTTCTTCACTGAGATCAAACATTCTGAAGTAGTTGTTACCTCTGATACCGAAGCTGAATGTTGGCAGCAATGAATGATCCATGCCATTTGAGGGGCTTTTTAAATTTTTCATTTTAACTGTAATCAAAGTAAACCAGAGACTTGTGGGTATGGACATGGTGTCACACTTCCTATAATCCTCGTACTCTGATGATACCGACAGTAAGATTTTGAATTTGAGGTCAGTTTGGGCTATAGTGTGAGCCCTTGTGTCTCAGCACTGCCAAGCCTGAGGGTCTATTGAGGACACTGCCTTGAAGATGAAGGGGCTATGTAGCAGCAGGTCTCCATCTGCAGGTCGTGACCCCTCAGGGGTCAAATGACTCTTCCACAGGGGTCACATATCAGATATTTACATTATGATTCATAACAGTAGCAAAATTACTGTTATGAAATAGCAGTGAAAATTGTTTTATGGTTGAGGATACAGGAGGAACTGTATTAAGGGCCACAGCATCAGGAAGATTGAGAACCACTGGGCAGAGACTCTCAGAGGCAGTGCTACCTTTCCTCATTCCTGAAATAGAATGTTTTAGAAGACTGAACATACAGTTCTTAAATGAGATTAGTTATATCAGGAGACATCATTAGCTTTAAGAACTTAATTTATGTAATATGTCTGCTTCTGCATCCACAGAGCCCTGGGACAATTACGTTTTGAAAGCAAGGACTTAGTTTCCACTTGCTAACTTTGGGGGAAGGAAAAACAGGTTGAGAAAAATAACAAGGCTGAACTTTTTTCTTTTCAAGGGTAAGAGATGTTTCAGGGCTTTCTAATGGTTAACAGTTCTTCCACCCCCAGCTGTGTGCGTCTTGTTTGGTGTTTTATGCCTGTAAAGAATCTTGGTCTGGCCGGAAGGGACTTGGGTGTGGTACAGCAATTTAAAGGCTCTCAAAGGCTGCACTAATTAGTGAGCCTCATCTCTTTCAAAGAAGAAGAGTGTTGGCTGCTGGGAGTAGCCAGCCTTCCTATTAAGGATCAGTGACTAAGAATTAATCTTATTTAGCTGCAAGTGGGGATAGATATTGTAATCAGATGTGAGAGGGGAGATGTGGTAATCAGACTTGAAAATACAGGCTGTGAAAATTCTTCCATGTCTCCTCACCCATGGGTGGGACTGCTTGCTATGTTGATGTGTGCAGGATGCTTGGGCTGCAGGTGTGGTGTTGACCCCCTTTGTCTTGGAGGGTGCTCACTTCTTAGGGTGCTTTTCTCTCTGGTTGGAACCGAAGGTAACCCTCAGGGCTGTATTTCCAGCTTAAGGATCTGACTTTGATGATAGAGCCTGAGGTGTTGATACACACATCTTTCCTGTTTGGAAGGCGGCTGTGGGACATCCCTCCCTCCATGCCTTTTGTTTCAGTGATGGATAGTTGTTTGGAGACCCAGGTTGAATATTATAATAAAAAAAAAGTGCTGTGAATAAGATCACATTAGGTTTTGTTAGGCTCTGCATGCTCAGGTTATGCCTGTCATAATTGGGTAATAATTAGCACTTTAGGAAGGCTATTATGATAAGGATTTATTAGTTTTTTTGCTCTTCACTTTATATGACCACCACCTGGGAGAAAATTTTGTGCACTGATAAGGAAGAAAATGATCAAGTTTTGGATTAAGAATCTAATTGTTAAATCTTGATTAAATGACGCCTATTAGGTTGTAATTATATCTATCTATAAAAACGGGTGATATTAGATTTGATTGCCGGGTTTCCTAAAGCAGCATTTTAAGATAATGAATTTTAATTATATGTGTGCCTGGGAACCATTTTAAGCCATCGAGGGAGGAAAAATGGGCAAGGCTGAATGAGAAAGTGCTCATCTAGGTGGATAGCTTTCAGCTTGTGGTTGGGGAAGGGCAGAAGCAGGAAAATGTGACTCCTCACCTTGCTTCCCACGTAGGCCTTCCTTACAAAGACCCCTGAACCAACAGAATTCGTTTTATTCAAAATACCCCAGTGCCATTCACTTGCTGTCACTGTTATGGGGTGAAAGTGCTTGCATCAGCATTATTTGAAGACTTTTTCTTTGTGCCTGGAGAATTTGAGAATGGAGTCAGTCTGTCTTAATATTTTCATTCTAAGCAACCTGCCTGCATGTACTCCCTCCCTTACAAATATTTTCCCATGTGCAGATGAGCTGCCTGCAGCATGGGAGCCTGCATTACAGGTCCAAAGGTGCAGGCATGATGGAGCTAGAGCCAGGATGCCTGAGTCCTGTCGATTTCTGGTGTACCAGCTTGGCACTCATCTAGGATTTCCTCTGCCCCAGCACTGTAGTTTAATTGTAGATTAATTAGTACTCTTGTGCTTTTGTAGCTTTGGGCACTAGACTTATGAGTTATCTCCTAAGACAAATACGACCTTGCAGTAATTACAGGAGACACAGGCTGCCTGCTCACCCTCCTCGCCTGAAGCTTTCAGCGGCTCCCTGTTGCCTACAGAGCAATTTCAAGCACATTCCCCAGTTTTTGATTAGATACAATAGCTTATGAACTAACTAAATAATTTCCCTTTAGTAAGCCAGTTTTTACCTCACGCTTTGTGATCAGTCTAGTTTTTTTGTTATGACAGCCCTACGTTGTGATTTTTTTCTGTCTTCTCTGCCTCTACCTCTTATTTTGTCATTATCAAGCTCTCCTCACTCCAGCACCCTGTTTTCATTTACAATACTTTTTAAAATTATGATTGTGTGTGAGAGAGTCTTTGTGTGAGTCTGTGTACATGAGTTCAATACTTGTGGAGGCCAGAAGAGGGCATTGGATCCCCTAGGGCTGGAGGCATAGGTAGTTGTGGGTGCTAGGAACTCAGGTCCTCTGGAAGACCAGTAATTGCTTTTAATACCTAAGCTATCTTTCCAGCCTCACATTTTAAATAGTTTAAATTCCCAGTAGTTTTTGAGGGTCATATGAGTGTGTGTTGTATGTGCTTTGTAATAAATGATATTGCTGTGTGTGGTTGTGTTTATTTTACTGCTCCTAGTGAGCATGCATTTATTTATGGGATGATTATGGTACATGACCTAAGAAGAAGTTTTAGAAAATCGTTATTTTTGTTGTTTTTGCGAGACAGGATTTCTTTGTGTAACAGCCCTGGCTGTCCTAGAACTTGATTTGTAGACCAGGCTGGCCCCAAACTCACAGAGATCCCCTCCCTCTGCTTCCCGAGTGCTGGAACTACAAGTGTGTGGTATGGGACACCACTGCCCGACAAAAAATAGTTCTTTTGTTAGTAATTTCTTGTTGCTATTTTTGGAAAACATTTATGATTTGTTTTCCTAACAAAGGGATTTAAGTTCACTTTTTAGCATTAAATTAAAAGTAAATTCCATTACGGATTTGGTTCATTTTTGTTGAATATTCTTAGTCCTTTTGTTCTTATTGTCAGCTGTTCAGGACTTGCCTGGGCAGATAGAAGCTATTGTACATATCAGAATATTGAAGAATAAAGGTGAGGGTAATTCAGTCTGCTTCACTTGGCTAAATTGGCTACCATGTCCTATTTGTGGGTTGGACTGGACATCAACCAGCTTTACAGACTTTTGTCCCTGTTCACTTTTGTTATCATTAGCCACCTCTCCAGTGACTTCATACCATTGACCATGTGGGAATTGCTGTTAAAGTGAGTGTGAGATAAGTAAGCCAAAACTCAATTTTGAATCACATGATCATGGGTACTGGGTTGGTCTGTTATGTACTCTATACTAAAGGCACTGGCAAGTGTGCTAGAATCTCCCGTGCATGCCTGGAATAGGACTCTGTTATGGAGAGGCTCAGTTACAGGGCTAAGATAAATAGCTTCTCTGCAGGTAACCAATTCTGCTGGTATTTATTTGATATTGTCAGTATCAAGGCACCCTGGGTCCCTTATGGCAAGTCACTGCCCGCCTGTGGCATTCACACATCTGTAAGCCACAGTGACTAAGCAGCAGAATCGTAATCTGGCAACTTTGTGGGTTTACCGTTAGAGTGTGAAGCTGCTTTTGCCTTTTGGCAGTACTTTGCTTTCATCAGGATGATCTCAGCTTTCATTAAGTTTTCATCTAATTGAAAAGATTGATTTTTGAGTAGGTGAGAGTCTTTTTATGTAATGTCTCAAAGGACGGAGTGTGGGTCAAATCACTCTTCAAATGGATGGTAATTGTGAGGAAGAGGCTTTTCAAATGGAGGTAGCAAGTTACCCAGAGCTTTATTGGAACTAAGAGCTTTTATATGGAGTAAGCATCCATGTTTGTAAATAGCAGGAACTGAAATAAGCTAGTGGAAGCATAGTTACGTGATGGCCTTGATCAACACTGTAGTCCTTGTGTTTAAGAGAAGAACGTAGGGCATTTGTTGTTGGATGTTTGGCTTTTGGGTATCTCCTTCCTTAGATAGCTGAGTTGATTTTCTCTTCAGTTTTGGTGCTCTTTAAAATGAGGCATAGTTGAGAATCCGAGAACTAAATAGGTACTTTGCTTTCGTGTGATACTCCCAAGTCTGGTGCGTGCCGGGGTGGTGGTGGTGGGGTAGGAGGCATGTTGAGATCAAGGAAGTCATTTATGTGTCCTTTTTGGGGCTTTCCCATTTTGTAAGGAGGTGGTAACACCACAGAGCAGGCTGTAGAGAGGAGTCAGTATTGAAATGATCACTTAACTCATGGAAACACTTTCTTGGAAACACTAAATAGCAATAAATCAGCTTTCTGGGAGAGAACACATTGCTATTAAACACCTTGTTTCTGTCTCAGGTTTGTAACGAACAAAGGAATATTCTTCAGCAGGAGGAATCTAGAGATTTTAAATTTTGTTTAATCTAAAAACTTAGTTTCATCTTGGCTGCAAGCTGTACTGTCTTTTGCAAGACTCTGTCTTTTTAGTGCTATTTTATGTGATAATTAATGATTCTGCTTGTTTTATTTCTAGTTCCTAAAACACTATTCTTCTTATAATTGTCAGGATCTTGTGCCCTTACAAAGCATTTCTATAAGATATAAAGAAATGACCCACTAAGTACATGTCAATGATGACCACAGGGGTGGTGGTTTTCATTGTTGGCTTTCAACATACTGCTTAGAAATGTTTTATAATCCAGACATACCAGTTTTATTCCGGCAGTTTGATACTTGATTTGTAACAGGCATGCATAGTTGTGTGTGTATTTCTATGTAAAACAGAAAGATGTGGTTAAGAGAAGTGTTAATCTTTGGAGCTTTTTAGTTTTTTGGAGCTATGTACACTGACCAAATACAGCATTGCTCTCTGCTTGTCATTGAAATGACTGACGAGAAGGTTAAAGCCTCCTTTGGCGTGTTTGTATTCCATTGGTCAGGGCTGTTTCCTAGACTTGAAGGAGTGAGTAGGTGGTGTGGTGTATCGGCTCTGACAAGATTACATTGTGTTTAACTGCATTGATTTAAAAATTATTTTCTTGAACAGTAGGCTTTGCCCGTACACGCTTTTTGCAATTTTAGTAATTACTCTTTTATGACTAATGTTCTTATTTAAAGGTGGTTGATATTTTAGAATTCTAGGAAATTTTCAGACTGAAAGCACATTATTCAGCCCTAAGTTTGAGGAAAAAGGGCTATCTAGTGTGCATTAGAATCCATCTTTTTTACCCCTTAAAAATCACGGTCCTCAGAAGGTTTTAGGAACTCTAGCAGGACAGCTTGCCTTTTCTCCTGCAAGGCCTGCTGTACATGTGTTTAGCAATCAATCTGTCATAGAAGTGGGTGGTTCTTTCCCCCTCTTGATGGGAAGCTGATGGCCCAGCCCTCTTGGGCACTTAATGTTCTAGGAAATAGTCACTGAAGTCTCTTAATGTTATCTATCGGTTTGTGCCAGATTCTGGGCCCTGATGTAGATCTGCTAGCCATCATCGTCTATGCTGTCATATTTCCAGTAGATGAGATACATACATCAGACAACTTGAATGTTTTTGGCTATTCTCTGTGGACCTTGGGCTACCACTAGGTGCTACTGATGGGAGTACATTTTTATTTTGGTCAGAATTAAGGCTCTTCTAGAATTCAACCCTGTATACCTGGCTGTGTCTCTACGTAGACACTATCAGGGAAGTGAAGTCATTGGCCGTATCTTATAGGTGTCTAGCTGCCACAGTGCATGGAAAGACCTCTTAGAGTACTTGTTTGAATGGTGGGTGTAAGTATGCATGAGAACTAATAGGGAGAATATGTCAACTGGAGAAAGCATTTATAAAAGTCTGGAGCAAAGTCCAGAGGGTGGGTCGAGGCTGTTTTGTCGCATGTAAAACTGAGAGCCAGGTGTTGCTTGCTGGAAACAATAGTGTCTTACTGTGTCTTGCTACCACATGGTGTAAATATGTAGGGTTCAGTGTAGGGTATCATTGGTGTCTTACTGTGTCTTTCTGGCATGTGATGGAAGTCATTAGGAGCCCAGTGTAGATTATGAAGCTCAGTTACTGTCTCATAAAAGGAGGATAGAAGAGGCTTACTGTTTTGTTCTTTGTAGGACTGATGGGGAAGGAATAGTTGGACATTGGGAAAATCAGAGACTCTGTCAGTTGAAAGTTTTATTGCTGGGATTGAGGTGATAGGTTTGGAAAGAAAGCAGAGTTTGGGGAGCAAAGCTGTGGGTTCCTCTCATGGCCTCCAAACATATGCAGAACTTAGGATGGGCTTAGGAGATGACAAAAACCTGTAAACCTTTGCATTTAATTAAGGCCACATCTCTCCAGTTTCCTGTGAAACATGGAGCTGAAAATTTTCTGTACTGACTTAAGTTGACATTCTTTGCCGTAAGGTATACGGTATAGCACGTGGTCTTTTTTCAAAAGTCAGCCAAAGCCTCGTGGCTTTTCTCCTCCCTCCTCTCAGAACTCATGGATATGCTATGAGATTTATGACTTTCTGATTTCTAAGGTATTGTATAAGTTCTTTTATAGCAGACCACTTCTGGTTTCTGCTCGTCTGTAAGCACCTGGTAGTATGATTTGTTTGGAACAGAGCTTATTTGAATGAAGTCACCAGTGTGCGGAGAAGCACTTGGGCAGTTTGCCATGGCTCCTCAGGTACGCCCCTTTCCATCCACCTCACATAAAGGAAGTAAGCAGAGTGGTCATTCTAAGTCATGTGCCAAGGAGAATAGAAACAAGGGAGGAAGAAAATCTAGGAATGTCAGTAGGATGGCTATGGGCCATTTTGACCTGTTTAGGGTTTGTGCATGAGACATTGGGAGGAAAATACTAGGGTAGGTAAGATAGAATAGAAAAGCCCCTTGTGGCTGGAAAGATGGTTCGGCTACTTTTCTCAGTACCCACATGATGGCTCACAATCATCTGTAACTCAAATTCCAGGTGATCCAATGACCTCTTCTGGCCTTCACAGGTGCCAGGCATTCATATGGTATACATGAATATACACAAACTTACACATTTAAGAAATCTCTAAAATATTGAAAAAGCCCTTCAATGTATACGTCCATGTGTATCTTTAGTGCTTTTAAGTAGTGATAAATTGAGACATTTGTGGAGGTACTGAAAGGTAGGTAGTAACATATGCACTGGAATGAAGAGTGGGTAAAGGGCAGGGTGGCTTGCGGTATAGCGGGGTAATATCTTCTCAATCCGGACTCAGTGGAGAGCAAAAGGCAACGGAGAGAATTGGTTTGGGCTTCCATAACAGAATACCAAAAGTTAGGTTGGTTAAACCATAAAAAGTTCATTGTACTATAGTTGTAGAGGGTGGAAGTCCAAAATCAAGTGCTGGGCACTGGTAGTGAGTAGAGGCTGTCTTCTCATTGTGTGTGTGTGTGTGTGTGTGTGTGTGTGAGAGAGAGAGAGAGAGAGAGAGAGAGAGAGAGACACGGCGGACAGCGTCTGGGGTCTCCTCTTTCCTCTTTTGTGTGACCTAACATAATTACCCTGTTCTTTTTAAAGTGTCTGCACATATATAATCAACTTGGACCCCAAGGCTTCTGGATAGAAATTTTGCAAAATACAGTTCATCTAAATACATATATTTTAATTCTTCTAGAAATGAAGAGAAATGAACCTGTTTCACCTCCTTTTGGTCTCTGATCTTTCTTTCAGGCTCAAAAACAAATGCTTTTGAATGTTCACAGTTGCTCAGGGCTTTCCACTTCCATCCAACAGTTGGGTATTTTCAACCCACAGGTGTTTTTTTGTTTGTTGGTTGGTTGGTTGGTTTTTCAGTGTGTAAAACAGTTTCTGACCAACTCTGCCATTTAGAATTGGGTTTTGACAGTTGATATACAAGTGATTTCTTTAACTCTCTCGATTTTATAGTGTGACCTCTTGCTAGAAACTTCTTTGAAAGTCAGTGTGCCCACACTTTAACAGCCACTTAAACGAACACACTGTTAAAAGGCACCATGTTTTGTCACAGGTGGGCAGAGGGGCTTGGCAGTGTTTTTACGGAATGTCTTCAGACGTCTACCTTGCTGAGGGACTGGGCATGGAACCTGTGTTTATGTTGAAACTGTTGACATGCAAGGGTAGAGTGTTTTTTGTTATTTTGCTCAGTGTACTTACCTAGATCATGTATCCGAAAACATGACTCCATTAATTGGATTATGGTTTTCAAACTGAATGGAAAGCCAGCAGTGGGATCCTTGTATCTAAAACACTCATTTAAAACACAAAACCATACTTCTGGCTCTCATCCACTTTTGATAGCTATAATTAGTTTATAGTTATTGGTCCCAACCTAGTTAATGGCTGCTTGCCTGTTCCTTTAAGAACATCCTTTTTTCTTCTGAGGTACAGCAGTGGGACTGGCAGCCTCCCCCTCCCCCACTTTTTCTTATTTTTTTTTTAAATAAAAAATGAGTCTATAGGTTGTTTGTGAGGTGAGATAACATTTCATTCTAGTTCTGTCAGTCATGTTTTAGTGTGACCTCCTTTTGGTTCAAAGTGAATTCCCAGAGCAGCTGATGTGCCTTTAATTAATCCTAAGCAGAAAATCCTTTCCAGAGTGCAGAAGTATTCTTGTTTTACCTGCTAGGCATATAGACGTGTGTGGGTCCCTGAGAATGATTCAAATGGCTTGGCAAAAAATATCCCCTGTCCTTTTATTCAAGCTTGTGTTTCTGGATATTTTTGCGTCCATCTCTCTTACTTACCCCTTTAGAGCCTCAAAAGCTTATTTAAAGAACCCCTCAGTGATCTTGGACTGGCATTTCTTATCTCTGTTAGATCTATTTCATTTCCTGTTCATAATGAGTAAGCAGGAACTGGATCCATGACATCATTTGGAGCACTTCTCTAGCCAAAGAATGTTGTCAGGGAAAAGTGTGTCCTTTGCAGAAAGATTTGGAAAACCGTGATCTTCAGCTGCCATTTGTGTCTGTTAATGGGTTGTAGATGTGTTATGGTGTTATAGATGTTCCCTTCAGAGAGCTGTCTTCTGGCATTAGAACATATGCTCTAGGAATGTCGTACTTTGACCTCAGACTACAAGCGTCCGTGCGCCCAAAAGCAGGTTAAAGGAACAACTTCAGCCAGGCATGGTGATGTATGCCTTTTTTTTTTTTTTTTTAGATTTATTTATTTTGTACAGTGTTCTGTCTGCATGTATACCTGCAGGGCAGAAGAGGGCACCAGATCTCATTATGGATGGTTGTGTGAGCCACCATGTGGTTGCTGGGAATTGAACTCAGGTCCTCTGGAAGAACAGCCAGTGCTCTTAACCACTGAGCCATCTCTCCAGCCCCTGGTGTATGTCTTCAATCCCAGTACAAGGCACAGGTCTCTGTGAGTTCAAGGCTAGCCTGGTCAATATAGCAAATTCCATGATAGCCACAGCTCTATAGAGAAAGTGTTTATGAGATATGATGGTGTTTAGTGACCTTTTAGGGAGCCTTTCTGTTTCCTATGGCTGCATCTTGCATCTGACACTGGACTAAGCTGCTACACCAAGAAACCAATTGGAACCAGGCTGTACTTCTACAGTTGCTGAACCCGTAGATCCACCAGGGCTTGAACTATAAGATGAAAAAAACTAAGGGGCTATTTTCTTATATTGTGCTCTGTTATAATAGAGAAGCTCTTTGTGCGTTTTATGTGGATTGTTTCATTTTTCTCCCTTCTGGTTACTAAATAAGATGACAGCCACTGCACAACTGAGCCATGGTTCAGTTGTGGCCGCTGTTCTGCATTTGATTGCTCCTCAAGGCCTGCGTGGCTTCTCCCCTCTCATTGGTTTGCATCACCACCTGCTGGCTTTAGAATAGTCAACTGTTAATTTTTCCTTTTCCCCCTATAATTTATATACCACTTGTCACATCAGTTAACGAGCATTTTATGCTCTCTTTGTCCCTACAGTACATACTATATAGTGCTCTTAAAAGTGCAGGTTCGCTAGCCTGTACTCTGCTCTCCAGTGGACTGATTCCAGTCTACTTTTTCTGCCTTTGTAATTCCTGCCTTTTTATTTGTATGCACACTCAACACGTGTACCACATCATATATGTGGAGGTCAGAGGACAACCTTTACAAAATCAGTTCTGGGGACCAAACTCTGGGCTTCCATGACAATGTTTTACCCACTAAGCCATCTTACCAGCCCCTAATTAGTGTTTTGAATCAAGCTTTGTAGTCAAATCTGTGTTGTATTTGCTCTCAATTCTGTTCAGCAACTTCTTTTCTGATAGTTTGTTTTGTTGAACTTGTTTGTATATTTAAGACAGTCTTGCTGTATGGCGCCCATGCTGGTATCATACGTTTACTCCTCCTGTAAGGAGTTGAATGCTGGAGGGTTGGGGAATATTAATTTCAGGTGTGTGACTTTTGTTTATGCTGCATTTGTTTAACTCTGTAAAGCTGTGTTACTGTGCCTCTAAAACACCTGGTGGTAATAAAGAGTTGAACGGCCAGTAGCAAGGCAGAAGCAAGGACAGGCCAGGCTAGCAGGCACAGAGTATAAACAAGGAGAAATCTGGGAGAACAGAGAACAAGGAGAGGAGTAAACTAGGGACCAGCTCAGCCAGCCAGCCATGGAGTAAGAAGGAAAATAAGACATACAGAAGTAGGAAAGAAAAAAGCCCCGAAGCAAAAGGTGGTGGGCATAATTTAAGTTAAAAGCTGTCAAGAAACAAACCAAACTAAGGCCAGGCATTCATAACCTAAACTAAGTCTTCATGTGATTTATTTGGGAGCTGGTGGTGGACCCCTCAAAAAGCCAATAGAGTAAAATACTTTGCCGCACTGGCATTCCAGGCATCTGCAGTCTTGCTTAGTCCTCAGAGCCAGATGCCTTGCACAGTCCTTGGCTCACATGACCCATGAAGGCTTTCCCCAGTGGCTCTCATCCTTGACTGCATGCAGTCCAGTTGAATGTATGTAAGTGTCCGGTCCTTTAAGAGAGATTTTTAACTTATTTTTTCTGGAATAAAATAGGCACTGCTTATTATAACTGCTTTGCTGATAATAGCACAATGAACATATAACTTGGGATTTGATACATTTAAATAAGCAGTTTTTTGCAGTTCTGAGCTAGTCAGTCTTTTATAAGCCCATTTCTTCATTTGAAAAATAGGGTTAAAGCTATCCATCTCATTCACTTGTTAGTATCCAATGAGGCTAATGCTCTCTAAAGGGGCTTAGCACACTGCTTGATACATCCTGGCTTAAACCACTAAGAGCCTTGCCCCATCCAATATTGTCTCCATTTCCAAATGTCCTTATGTTCTGATATTGCCCATCTATCATCCTTTCCCCACATTTGAATACTTGTCTTTCCCATTAAAATTTATTTACAGATTCAAGTGCCTTAGTGGTGTTTTTGTCCATTGTATACTGAAGTAAAAATGTAATTTATCTCAAAGTCTACTAGACATAAAAAGAAAGCTTCTGAAGAGAATAGGAGAAATCGCTTCAAAACATTTTTGAATGGGAAGGTAAAGGGGTTACGTGGGTGTCATTTTGGAATTCCAGTGGCTTAGATTTCTAAAATACGTACCCCTGAACTTCTTTCCCCCCTTTCTCCCGTCTTCACCCACTAGAGTCTCTGTTGTGAAAACTCTACACATTTGTCTCTTATACACCCTTCTAATAGTTAACATCTTAGGGGTTTTGTTTTATTTTTTTGTCTTAGTAGCTAGCCCTGTGTTTATTTTGCAGGCTAATTCTTTTCCTCCAGTCTTCTGATGAATTCAGGGTCACCTTCTGAATGGTACATTGTGTCGATTGACCCCAGCTGTCTTTTGATTTTTAGAAGGTGGATTGTTATAGAAGTGTTTTTTTAATATATATTTTTATTTGTTTTTTTGTTTTTCAACAGACGGTTTCTCTGTGTAACAGTCCTGGTTGTCCTGGAACTCACTTTGTAGACCAGGCTGGCCTCGAACTCACTGAGATTCACCTACTTCTGCCTCCCAAGTGCTGGAATTCAAGGCATGCACCACCAGTGCCTGACAAAAGTGTGGGTTTTTTTTTTTCAGTAAAAGAGATTGTCTCTCAAAATTTACATTGTTATTCTTTTGATAGTCCAGTTTTGGGTTGTCATCATCATGCAAAAGCTTATGTGCATTTAGAAGTCATTCAGGTCTTATAAGAAATCAGTATTCACCTGAGGTTTTTGCCTGGAGTAGTCAGAACTATATTGCTTCTCTCAGTGTAAGTTAAGTCTTGACTGAATATATCATTTTGATAGAATGAGGTATCAAGATTTTAATTTTCTCATAGTCCCCTTGACTTTCTTGATGTATAATATAATTTTGTTGTTAAACTACTTTTCTTTTCCCAAAGTACATATGATATGGGCTTTGACTGCATTCTTTTGGAAGGTGACTTTTCTTCAGTAACAGAGATAAATGCTCAGGTACAGACACAGTTTCTGATGTCCTTGGGAAGGTTTAGAAATCTCTCAAGAACACGGAGCTTGCGACAGTAGGTGTCTAAAATAGAGTGCAGCATCAGTGAGGACCAGCCATTTGGGCTTCCAGTTGATCAATCAGCATCTTGGGTGACCTCATCTCTGGCCATCAAGGGCACACTAAAGTCTGGAATTCTTACTCCTCAAGGGGTGGGATCCAGTCTCCTCACCCTGTTCGAGGTCTTCATAAACTCTGGGACTATTTGCTTCTCTCTTTGTAGTTTTTTCCATTTGGACCCATTGTTCAGCTCAGACTGGAGGTGGTCAGTGCTTCAGAAATGCATATGTACAGGCTGACCCAGGCCTTCAGAAGCTTGCCATTGGCTGAATAGTTCCAGTGCTCTGTGTTATACCTGATTGGTATCTGGAAATAGGAGTTGGGGGAGAAGAAGCACTGAGGGTGAGTGGCCGTGCCTTCATGAAATTTCTCTTTTGTTTTGACTATTCCTGCAAAATACAGTGCAGTGTTTGGGAAAACATGCAATTAAAAATTAATGTTTGATTTTTGACAATATTTGATTTTTAAGGGCAATTGTAATTTAAAGAACCTAAGTCTGTTTTCTTGTCCCCTAGATCAGAATTCATGAAAAATTTACAGCATACTTTATTCTGTGCATGGGCCGCCTTCTTTTGTAGTTGTTCCGTTAGTAGGAGCATACTCCTGTCTTCCTGTGTTTAGTGTTCTGCTTTTAGGTACAGTGTATCTGCAAACCCCATTGCTGGCTTTTTTCATTCCCAGCCCTTAGTAAGAGTTTCCCATGCTCCTATCTCAGGCAGGTACAGGAAAACACAAAAGTGTGTCTGTCCACAGGGGCATTGGGGGATGTTTGCCAATTCTGTTTCTTCAAGGAAAAGCATTTAAAATAATTTGACACACTTTCTTTCACCATGATTTCCTAGCTAGTGAGACACCCAAAAGGATGTGTGCAACGTCAGAAGAGAAACTGAATGTATTTTCTTTTGTGAAAAAACTTACTACATTTCTTACTTTACCTCAACGTTGCGGAAATTGTTTTTTGTATAAGTCTTGTAAAGTGCTCGGCACCTAACCTGCTTATTTAACCGGAAGATATTAAGTGCTACTTATTCTTTACCTACTTCCTGAGCTCCAACTTTTCAAGTGAATTATCTGATTAAAAAGCTAATTGACAGCTGGATGTAATAGGTGTGACAGGCTGGGACCATCCTCTGCCTACGCCTACTTAAGTGCCACTGATCCAGTCTCTCAGCTTCTTTCCTTCATTTGAGCAAAGGAGTGGCCAGGCATGGATAGTATTCAGGCTTCCTAGTTTTTACCTTTCTGTCTGTAGAACTAACACACTGCATGTGGCCAATCTTGGAATACATTGCTCAGGGCTCATGGTTCATCTCGCCCCTTCCCATGGTGGTACCATGCTGTGTCCCCAGAGACCAAGTATAGCTAAGATTTTTCTCATTGTTAGGTCTCAGTTTAAATGTCACTTCTCCAGAGAGGCTTTCTTCTTATGATTATTTTTGTAGCATCCTGGTTTTCTTCATGGCCGTGGAACGTAGTGGAGACAGAAATTGACCTTTGGCTTGTTTAATACCTGTGTCTCCCAGTACATTCCCTGCACGCCTGTCTTGTTGACACTCTGTGCAACCCAGTGTCTGAAACATGGTAGGCAATTATTAATAAATGAATCCACGTGGACTCCACCCTGTTTGAACATTGGATAACACATAGCCTTTTTCTTCTTTTTCTTTATAAAATTTTTTATTGTTTTTATTGAGCTATATATTTTTTCCCACTCTTTTCCTTTCCTCTCCCCTCTCCTACTGCCTTCTCCCATGATCCCCATGCTCCCAATTTACTCAGGAAGGAGATCTTGTCTTTTTCTACTTCCCATGTACATTAGAGCCATGAATGTCTCTCTTAGGTTAGGGTCCTCTTTGTTGTCTAGGTTTTCTGGGATTGTGAATTATAGGTTTTTTTTTTTTTGCTTTATGTCTAAAAGCCACTTATGAGTAAGTACATATATTTGTCTTTCTGGGTCTGGGTTACCTCACTCAATATGATGTTTTCTAACTCTCTCCATTTGCCTGCAAATTGCAAGATACCATTATTTTTTTCTGCTGTGTAGTACTCCATTGTGTAATATACCACATTTTCCTTATCTGTTCTTCAGTCGAGGGGCATTTAGGTTGTTTCCAGGTACTAACTATGACAAACAATGCTGCAGTGAACATAGTTGAACATATGTTCTTGTGGTACAATTGAACATCCTTTGGGTATATACCCTAAAGTGGTTATTGCTGGATCTTGAGGAAGGTTGTTTCCTAATTTTCTAAGAAATCTCCACACTGACATCCAAAGGGGTTGTACAAGCTTGCATTCCCACCAGCAATGCAGGAGTGTTCCCTTTTCCCCACACCCTCTCCAGCATAAGTTGTCATCAGTGTTTTTGATCTTGGCCATTCTTACAGGTGTAAGATGGAATCTCAGAGTTGTTTTGATTTGCATTTCTCTGATGACTAAGGATGTTGAGCATTTCCTTAAGTGTCTTTCAGCCATTTTCGATTCCTCTGTTGAGAGTTCTCTGTTTAGATCTGTACTCCATTTTTTTATTGGATTATTTGTTCTTTTAATGACCAATTTCTTGAGTTCTTTGTATATTTTGGAGTTCAGCCCTCTGTCTGATGTGAGATTGGTGAAGATCTTTTCCCATTCTGTAGGCTGCCGTTTTGTCTTGTTGACTGTGTCCTTTGCTTTACAGAAGCTTCTCAGTTTCAGGAGGTCCCATTTATTAATTGTTTCTCTCCGTGTTTGCATAGCACATAGCCTTCTGCACATGCACTTGTTCTGTCTGTTGGGAGCTGTC
Source organism: Dicrostonyx torquatus (assembly GCA_028555095.1). NCBI lineage: Eukaryota > Metazoa > Chordata > Mammalia > Rodentia > Cricetidae > Dicrostonyx > Dicrostonyx torquatus. The sequence continues at coordinate 2,547,865 of JAQHUG010000095.1, read as the reverse complement.
ATCATGGGTTTCCCCATGTCACCCCGACATCATCCCTTTCACACTCCAGCTTGCATCCTGTGTTGTCGTTCTATTTATGTGTTCTGTTCTTTGCTAGAAAGTAAGTAGGGACTCCTTGTCTGAGTCATCTTGACTACACAGCATGTTGCCCTCTGTCTTATGAGATTTGCCTATTGGATCAAATGAGGATGTCTAAGTTCTTCAAATATGTTGATATTTGAAGCAATCTAATTTTTCTGTGACTAAAGCCCATTTGGAAGCTGCATCTCCCAGGGTCTGTGATGTATCATTTAAGTATGAACCTCTTTGTTCCCAGGTTAAAGTACAGCTGCTCTGTAGCTGTTGAGAGCTCTATGGGGGTGGGGTGCCTTTTATTTCTTCAGTGTAGGGGCCATAGTCATGCACGTAGTTACTCTAAGAGGTCCTGTATTGGGGACAAAGATCTTGCTGTTTTTTCTTCTCGGCACTTTGAGTATTTCATGTTACGTTTACCAGCTATTTCTATTTTGTCGAACTATAGTTTAAGAGATAAAACAAAAGTAATTATGCCCGATGAATCAACTAGAAGAAGGACAAGTCTGTCTCTTGAGAGAACAAAGGTCAGCTAGCTACCTTTTACAACTATGGAAGGATTTCTCTGTATTTTCTGCCTGTGAGGTTTTGAGTTTGATTGCCTAGATGAGGGGTGCTTTCCTTCTTTGGCTCGATTAGTATTTTAGGCTCTCTGGGAACTCAGCTGAGTTCTCAGATAAGAAAGGGCAGGAAAGAGGTTCAGTGAACAGTTGAGGTAGAAAAAGAGAAGAGCCTGATGTTCAAAAGCATCAGGACAGTAAGCTTTCCTTCTGTTTCTCCTTAGCTACCTGGGCCAGCCTCCCTGTTGCCATCACTACCCACACCTTGGCATTTCCATCTTTAGTATGCATTCTCATTGTGCCCAGGCTCATTTCCCAAATCTTGTTGGTTAGACAGCCTTGTAGATAATTGCCTCATCAAACTGTATGAAGTCATTTCCTCCGAGTGGGATGGTTCAAACTAGTTTATCTCGAGAGTTAATCTTAATTCTTGGTTTAGCTCTCTAAAACGGCCTAATCTCCTGAGTGACTTTAAGAGTACCAGGCATGTAGTATTAATCACAGCTTACTGACAATTTGTTGACCCTTCTGAGACTCCCTGTTAAGTACTATACTAAATTGAGCAAAAACGTCCACTATGTACTATAGTTTTTAACTCTTAAATAGTGTCTGTTGGGTCTGCTTCTTAAGACGCCATCCGGCTCTCACTGTTAGCTGTTGAGTAATAAAGTGTTCTGATTTGGCTACCTATGTGAATATTTTTATGTTAAAGGAATTTTTTTTCTCAAGTAATTGATGGTGTGTGTGCTATAGTGGCTTAAATATTTTGTACTTGGAACATGGCATTTGATAGATGATAAATGGTCTGCTTGCTAGTAAGTAAAAATATTCTTTTGAGTAAGTGAAGGAAATACATCCTAATTTGTGAGCACAGTTCATGTACTTGTGTGTATGCACTTGTGAGTATACCACACACACACACACACACACAAACGCACGCGCACGCACGTGCACACACACACGCATATCATAGCAATACCTTAGTTTTTGTAGTAACTGACTTCTTTCTTTTCTTTCTCTTTCTTTTTTTCTCTTTTCATTTTCTTTTCTGTTTTTCCCCCATTAGGATCTAACCATGTAGCTCAGGCTTGCTTTGTAGTTTAGATTGGCCTTGAAATTTTCATTTTACTGCCATACTGCAGAGGGCTAGGCTTATAGTCATGTACTGCCATACCCAGCCTGACAGTTTTATGAGTTATTCTTTTTATCCATTGCTTAACTTCTTTAAAAATATGATTTTTTTAAAAAAAGAATGAATTATACTTTAGATGGGAGAAATTGCCAAGGTTAAAATTCATCAGAGGTCACCAAAACTCTAAGAAATAGATTTGGAACTGTCTAAGTTGTCCTTGGCCCTCAGACTGTCAGATTCTGTAGCAAGTGCCTGCTGAGCCATCTCACTGTCTAATCTGAAATTTTTAACTCTGATGAAGAACTGAACTGACTTCTTCAGTTTATTTTAGTATTTATTTATTTTTGGTACCAGTGATTGAAATGAGAGCCTTGCATATGTTAGGTACACGATCTCTCTAGCATTGAGCTATACATTCTAGTCTTGAAGTTTTGGTCTTAATATAAATGGATCTAATTATAATCTTATTCTTTAATATTTAAATTTTCAGTTATGTGTATGTGTGGGTGTGTGCAGGAGAGTTCAGGTACTTGAAGAGACCAGTTAGCATCTTTGCATGGATGCTAGGAACTGCAAGAGCAGTAACTGCTCCTAATTATTAAGCCATTTCTCTAGCATCAACATCTTAGGTTGGAAATATTGCAAATATTGTAAATATTTACAATTTGCAAGTAGTGCTATATTAGAAAACTGTCCTGTGTTACATGTGACTATTTTGGCTTTAGGTTGATACATAGTGTACTTCTGTAACCTTGATGCTTAGTGAAGAAAGTAATAAGAATCATTACATGGACAACATAGCTATGAATGTGAATCAAAAGTTGACCCTCTGCCATGTGCATATTGTAGAATCTAACACAAAAGGGCACATTAAGTTGACTAAAAACAAGAGAAGGTGATTGTACTGAGACATATATAAGACATATAAACATAATATTGATAAAGTTTATCAAGTTGGAAGTATCCATATTTACTACATTAGAAGTTTATCTTGAATGTTAATGGCAGTCCTGTGTCATGAGACAGCCACGCATGTGTGCCTGCATTTACGTGAACATTGAACACAGCAAGCAAGTTTTTTTTAGTACATTTCCTACTGTAGTCTTCAGATCTGTGTTTGACTCTCACATACCAGGTTAGTGAACAACTGTACAATGATTGGCACATACCAGTATTTAATGCCAGTGTTGGTCCTTTCTCAGTTTATAGTTGGCCTAGGAAGAAGAGAAAGTGTGCATCCATTATGTATGTGGTTTTGTAGGAGTGGAGCCTTGCTTTCTACAGTGGGAGCCAATGCTTTTCCTTTCCTCAGGTAGATTGGATTGAAAGCAAAGCCCCGCCCCCCGCTTAAGGAAAATTACTATGTAGTCTGCGGGGAAGTGGGGGGGTAGTCAGTAGCTTTAAAGTAATATTCTGCAACTTTAAAGATTTGCAGTTGATAGAGAATAATTTAATGTGTCCCATAAAAACTTCAATTTGGAGTTTCTTCAGCTTTTATTTTTAGCTGTGGCTTCTTAGTTAATGAGAGGCAGTGAAAAGTATACGTTTCTCTTGTCCCCACCTGGGATTACGGAGACTGTCAATGCTGTACAAATTTAAGAGAACTTGGAGACCATCAGTACTTATTACGTGGTGGTGTTCTCTCGTCTTTGTTCAAATCCCTATTTCTAGAAATTTCTATTTCTAGCAATTGGTAAGTAACAGAGTTATTATCTCAGGACTTTACACAAATTGTACTCTTATATTTCCAAATGAATCTAGAGACAACCTTGCTATAGTGTTTTGAAATTTGTATAGCAAATTTTGGGTGCGCAGAAGAATACATTCACCTCCTGAATTGTCCATTTATCCTGCTGTACAGCAAACAGTCTTTAGGCAGGGCGTTACCTCCAAACCACCTTGCTTCTGTGGCTTGCCCACTTTGCTGTTTTGAAGTAGGTTTTCATGGTAATCTATTTGGGTAAACTAAAGGCAGCAAAAAGAAGAAAAAGAAAAAGAAAAAGAAAAAAGAATGTATGACCTAAACTTCTTTAAACTTCAGCTTTATCCTTAGTACCCTCTTCTGCATCTTGAAATATAATTTGTGGTATGTCATGAGCAACTTTGGACTTGAGACTGGGTCACACTGTGTACCACAGGCTGGCCCAAAAGCCCAAGCTTTCTGCCTGTCTCCTTAGTGCTGAGGTTATAGCCATGAGCTACAATGCCCAGTTGTAAGTTTATTTAATGTTAATTCCATGGCTTCTGGTATATGTGAGATGATTACCAGTTTGTTGGGGAGGGACTATGAGTGGGGGGGTGGTTTCTCTCCTCTTCCTATCCTCCATGCTTATGATAAAGTATTTCATGTGCCCCTCTTTCTAGTATCAAAGTACTTAGTTAGCTCTGAATTAACTTTCTTCTTAGCCCCCATCTTAGTTACTTAGTTACTTTTCTTAGTTACAGAGGGAGAGAGAGAGAGAGACTGACAGGGAACCATCCGTATGGGCTTTTGAAACCTCAAAGCCCCTCCTCCCCCAACAAGGCTGCACCTCATAATCTTACCTAAGCAGTTCACCAACTGTAGAACAAGCATCCAGATATATGAGCCTCTCGGGGCCTTTCTAATTCAAACCACCAAAGCTCCCCATGAGAGAAAAGACATCCCTAACACGTATATGCAAAATGACTTTCTCTTAGAATTCAGGGAAGTAGCATATGTCAAAATGTGTCTCATTTTCAAGTGCATTTAACATGTTGTGGTCATATTAGGATATTTGTAATATAGGATTGATGCTTCTATTTTGCTTATACTATGGAATATTTTGCAGAAGATTAAATCTAAAATTAAAAATCCTCTATTTAGGTGATCAGGATATGTCTGAAGTATTTGTATTAATTTACCCTTTCCCCAGGTCACTGTTGGTGTATCTCTGCACTATGTCAACAGTGCCTTTCCATGCCTTTTATGCTAGGGGTACCCTTACTTTCAATTCTCTAGTCCTCTAGACCTGTCCATCATGCATAGTAGAAAAGCTATGCACATTTTGGGATGGCTTGACTCTAGACTATGGTGTCATTCTACTGGGGACCCAGCCTTAGCAGGAACCAGAGTGACATGGCAGTCTTGGGAAAATTGAAGAGAGTGTCTCCTGTTCATAAAGACTCTGTGGGAATGTGGATTTTGTTACAGACCTCCCTGTGTTAGTCACATTATAATGTTAGTTCATTGTAGTCATGTTGGGGAACATGGCAACACACGGGCAGACATGAGGTAGCTGAGAGTTCTTCCTCTGGATTCAAATGCAGTGACTCACATCCTCCAAGGTAGCACCTCCCCAATGCCTCTCAAGTCACTGGCACTCCCTAATGGCCAGCATTGAAATATATGAGCCTAAGGGGGCATTCTCGTTCAAATTGCTATATTCCCCTAGTCCTAATCTCTCTTCCTTCTCCTTGTTAGAAGTGGGAAGGGGGTAAGAGAGACTGACACCAGGCCAGTGAGAGTGCTCAGTGAGTAAAGGTGCTCGTAGCTGTTCCTAAAGTTGTGCTCTGATGGTACATGTGCACAGGCATGCACACAATATAATTTTTTAAGCATCTGTATATTTGAAGAAAATAAGGTGAGGGGCCAGTGAGATTGAGATGGCTCAGCAGGTAAAAGCTACTGTGGGCAAGCCTGAAGACCTAAGTTGTTTGACCTCAGGAACTCAAATGGTGGAAGGAGAGAACCAACTTCAGTGTAACTTTTCTCCTTACACAAAGTACAATCAATAAATAATAAATATTCAAAAAAGAGCATCTATTTTAAATGTAAATTAGTAATGTTTTAAATGTTGTTAAAGACTAATTAATAAAAAGACCAATAAGTTTGCATGCCAGATCTCCTCTCTGGCTTCTTATGTCTCTGGTCTGCAGGTCTTGGAGAGAATTATGGGTCTGTTTGCATCTCTCTTTCCATCTATCCTCTTGGCTTTTTCTCAGGATAACATGTGTTTGAGCATAGATGGTTACCTGTGCCTTTTTTTTTTTTTTTTGCATATTTCCCTTTGCCGCCTTTGCAGATTTTGCTGTGCCTTGTAAACTTTGTGCACAAAGTATTTTAAGAATATTTTTTTATTTTTTATTTCTCTGGCCATCCAAACTGCCATTTATTTGAATGTAAACTACATTATTTCATAATATATTGAGACTGTTGATACTCCTCCCCTTATGTGAGCCCCACTCTTTTCTAATGCTTGTTAGAGTCATACTTGGGTCTTCTTTACTGTGCCAGTAGATGTGTGATGAGCTTTCTACCATCCACTGTTTTTGTTGGCGCTGTTTGTCAGGTCTCTGCTAATGTATAGACATGTTAATGGATAAATAAGATACAGTGGTTTTTATTTAAATCCTTTTTGTTTTGGCAATTTTTATTATTTTTTCAAATACTTTGATCATATTCTTTCCCCTCCATTAACTTCTCCCAGACCTTTCCCACCTCCCTGCCCACTGAACTTTATGTTCTCTTTTCCCCTCTCAAAACAAAGGAGACAAAACCCACAGGTTAAAAACTACTGTTTTGGTAAAACATAGTACTAGATTTTCTCCTAGGGCCCATGACCTATCTAGTCTCAGGTCCTTGGCCTCTTGAGCAGTTTCAAGTATGGATCCCATCTACTCTCAGGTCCTTGGCCTCTTGAGCAGTATCAAGTATGGATTCCATCTCATGGAGTGTGCCTTAATACAATAAAAACATGCGGTTTTACTCTTATAACATTGGTGCCACTATTGCACTTGTGTATCTTATAGGCATGTTGCTGTTAATAGGTGGCAGGGTTTGTTGCTGGATAATATTGACAGTTATTTGTCTTCTCCAGTAATGTGCAGAGTAACTCAGTGTACAATGAGTTCTAGTCAGTAGGGGTCCCGTTCTAGTTGGGTACCAGCTCAGTCTGTCCACGTTTAATGACATAAGTGTCATCTTTAGCAGTAGGACCTTATCAGTAGCCTTGGCAAAGCCTGTGACGTTTAGGGTGAGGTCTATGGAACCTCCCTTTGGCCATTGACTCAAGATGCAACCCATTCCTAGCACTGGGATGTATTTCAGCTCTTGATGTAGGAGGCGACTTTTCTTTTATTCTAGCAGATGAAGATGTGGGACATTGTCAGGAGAACAAGAAGGTGTACTGGAGACCGACTGCTGAGTTTTGCTTGGTGGTGCCAGGAACTTGTTCTGAGCTTCAGTGCAGTTGAAGTTTTCACCCGTCTTCAGTCACGAATCTTGCTTTTTCTCCACCATCCTTTGTCTGTCCTCCATATTCTGGTCTAAGCAGTGAGTACAGAATCACTTTCGGCTGAATTCCAACAAGTGCAGTTTCTATGCTTTTGGAGTGAATCCCGTGTATGTGCTTGACAAAGATGGGTTTGACAAGCCTCAGTAGGTAGAGCAATAGACTTACAAAAATGACATATTCTCGACACTGATTTTTAACTCGAGATTGTCAGTCACTACCTAGTCTTTCCAAGGAGTGTGTCTCCGCTGTGTTTACAAAGAAAGTGAGTATTTTGGGCTGAGGTTGGAAGTAGTTCTCTTCAGAAGAATGGTTAAGATCCTTATTGTTAAGCCATCCCAGATTAGTGTAGTAGGAGATGGTGGGAATTTTCCTTCAAGCCTGGCTTGGAAGAGATGAGTGCCATAGTCACTTTGCGCTGTGTGTCAGTGCACTGGTGTGCAGTGGGTCCTTCGAAAAGTCTTGTTAGCAGTGAAAGACTGTTTCCTACCAAGTGGTTTGCGTCTTCAATCTACTGTTCCACCAGAATTCTCTTAAGGAAACCTTCACTTTATGTAAGTTGTAGCTGGGAATGAAGACTCAGAAACTGAGTCAGAAAGCGTTCGGCCTGTGTTTCTTTTTGATTTCAAACCTTGATAATGAGGCAGAAGTCTAGTTTAACACTAACTGCTCTGTGAATGCCAGGCACACTTTCCTGCTATTCTCTAGCGCTTTAAATGTTGGGAAGCAGGTGTCTCATTTCTTTTTGTTCACATACATGTCTAAACTCTGTTGTTAGAGGTAGTTTCCATAGCAGCAGGTGACTTTGCCCCTTAGATTTTTCTTCCCGAAGCATTTAGCATAGGTCACAGTGGAAGGTTTCCTTGTAGGCCTTTGACTTCTTGGAGTTCAAGGTTATTGAGAAAACTGGCATCAGGTGTGGTGGGGGTAGGGGAGGAGGGAGTAGGGGGGTGGGGGGAAACTGGAATGTTCATGTTTTGTGCATCTCGGTTATTCCCATCTGGCACAGTGCCTGATATAGTCAGTGGGTCAGGGAAATTGCTTTCTGACTTTTAAGTACGTTTTCTAGTCTTTATACAGCAGAATAATATTCTTAGGGGAAGTATAGGGGTGTAAATCTCACATGTGGTTTTGTGAGAGCTGCTTATCTTAAACTGATGTGGTGTCAATATGACATACCTATACTTGTCTTTGGTTACTGAGGCCTTAATTGTTCTAATGAAACCTTACAGCTAAATGTGTGCTGTTAATGTTGGCTCATCTAGAACCTTGTGCTTATACTGAATAGTAATTCTATCCTGAAAAAAATGTGTGATGGTCCAATGGAAGCCTTTCCTTTATAGGCAACCTAAGATGACTTTGACTCATGTAGGTACCTGAGGCTATGGTGGAAAATCTTCCTCTTGGCGAGGAATGTAAGCCTACTTGGTTAGGTAGGTGAATGTTTACTTGCTGCCTTGATTTACCTTCATGGCCATTTTTCTGCCTTGTGTCTCTTCTTGCGCTTCTGACAAGAAGACCAGTTCATGTAAGGTGTGTGCTATATATAGGTATGGGCGTCTAGAAGCACTAGATACTAATTATCTGGCCCAGTTCGTGCTTCTCAGAATACTTGCTGGAGGCAGTGCATCCCCCTTCTTAGACTGATGTTTTAGTCAAAAGAAAGGTAGTGAGGATGTTGCAGAGGAAAAAGAGAGACTGAGTAACAGTGGCAGACAGAGTAGGAGTGGGCGGAACTACTGGGGATTTGTTAAGAGTTTATTGTGTACCCTGGGAGCATGGTGGGCATGTGATGCAGGGGTAGGTGGGAACAGGTCTAGTTGGATGCCTCGCTGGGGAGCTGAGATGTTGCTTTGTAGGCAGCACAGAGTCAGCAAAAGCCTTGCGAAGGGATGTTTGTGGGATGCTGTCTATGGTGGGGGAAGCTCTGTGTAGCTGGGGATTAGAAGGTGATTGCAGATGGGACAAGTTTGGAAGCAAAGAATTTTTAGGAGCTTTCAATGAACTCCTGACCCTGGTTTCAATTCTCATTTTTCCTGCTTTGTACCCGTGTACTTGCTATATTCATTTATAGCTGGGCTTGGTGTTACTGGCCTGCAATCCTAGTTCTTTGGGAGACTTAGGCAAGAGGATTATGAGTTCAAGGGTTGCCTAAGCTATAGTATGAGTTTAAGGGCAGCCTGTGCAACTTAAAATAGACCTTGTCTCAAAATAAAATGTAAGAAGAGGGCTGGGGATACAGCTCACTCAGTACAACACATTCCCAGCAAGCAGTAGGCCTAGCTTCTTTCTATATGACATCCCTCACCATCATCATTTGTAAATTGAAGATAGTGTGTGTGTATCATACCACACATGAAGATTAATGAAATTTTATATTTAAATTATCTGGTGTAGAATCAGTAGTCAATAAATGATAACTTTTTCTTCCACTTCTCCCTGTTTTAGTCAAAAGATTCATTTAATTCTACAAAAGGCAGTCCCATTATTCTAACAACTTCTTTTTGTACCAAAATTATGCATATTCTGTGGAGAACTCAGAATGCCTTATTTTTCTTGTAATTAAACATCTCAAAACCACAGCTAATGCAGGCTTATAAAAATCATGTTTAAGTTTAGGTTGGTTTGACAGTCATGATGGAAGAGACATGACAAGAGGAACTGAGTGACCTTGTGTACCTGGACCATTTCCGTGTGAATGGAGGAGCTCCAGTGCCATAGGAGGTACACATTCATCTAGGTTGTTGAGTGCTTTCATGGTTGGAGGGACTTCCTTCCTTACTATGTCTCTACTTCCAAGTGGAAGGGGAGGATGGTTGTCTCATCCTTGAAGCCCTTATTGTGAAAGAAGCATAGTGGATGGTGGATTCTGAGTGCTAAAGTTCTAAGTGACTGAGCAGTTGAGGGTGAAAAGACCAAGGTGGGAAGGAGGGAAGCCAAGTGTGCTTTCTTCTTCTTTTAAAGGGGGGAAGAGGGCATGTAGTTTTAAAGTAAGGTAAATTAAAATATATAAGGGCCATAATTCAGATGTGAAATGCTTGGACTATATTTTTAAATATAATGTTTGGAGATCTGGGGTTAAAAATTGTAGCAATTTCAGTAAAAATTCCCATCTTTCTTAGTCACCGTTTGTGACTGTGCTAAATGTAGTTTAACATAGCATCTGCTTCAGAGACCCAGGACAGGAGATGACAGTCAGAATTAGGAAAAGTACTTTCTGTCCACAGTGCTTCTATTTCATAGGAGAGTCTTCTAAAATTCTTCAATCTTATTGTCCATATAGGTGTTGGGCGGTCCGAGAGGGGTTATCCAAGCCTTTACCTGAAAGACTGACCAATTTTCAATGATAGCATTTGAGAGAAGCATTTTGCTTTGTCTAATGATAATGGTAACAACCTCATATCATTAAGCACTTTATTTTGTAAAGTGCTTTGACATATTATGCGCTCAATATTTGTACATAAAAAAGGCTTTTAAAGAACGTCGGTCCCTTTTTATTCCCCCTCATCCCAGAATACAGATGACTCAAGGACTAAATGTTTTCATGGCTTGAGTCTCTGGAAAATTTTCTTAGGTTCAAGGAGTCTTCGATTACGTCTCTACCTTCTTTCACTCCGTGAACTCACTAGGAGATAGGTCCTGTTCTCAATAGCTTTTGGAACTATGTTTGTGTATAATTACACAAGCGATATGCACATAGAAACTTAGACCTTTGCCCCCCTGTTAAGTTCTAACTCGACCCTGTGAACGTGTAGAGATCCACTGATGTGAAAATGGCATTGGAAGTAAAACGCCCACAGACGTTGAGTGGAGAAGCTTTGCTTTGACACCTGTGTGATGTGACCCCCAAAAGAACATCGGAAAACATATTTACATGACAGTTTATAACAGTAGCAAAACCGCAGTTATGAAGTAGCAATGAAAATGATTTTATGACTGGGGGGTCACCACAACATAAAGAACGGTATTCAAGGGTTGCAGCATTAGGAAGGTTGAGAATCATTGCTCCATGAGATGGCAGGGGATATTGACTGGGCACTGAAGCACCTTGTCTTGTTTGCCTATTAAGAGGGATGTGTGGACCTGTGTGAGTGGTGGGATCAGGATCAGTAAAGTGTGCGGCAAAGAAGTGCCTTCCTGTTTGTGCTGTGTAACCTTAGCCTCGTTTGAGCTTTAATGCTTGTGTGCATTCTTAGGCAGCAGATTAACTAGAATTGTATTTAGGATGCCCTTTGTCCGTATTCTCCTCATTGGAATTACAAATAAAAATACCATGTTAATTGAATGCAAATTCTTGAAATGTAGTAAATAGCTGCACGTTTAAGAACCATAACAAGTCACAGATGTACTTTTCCCCCCTAGCTGGGAAGTAGGTTTTACAGAAATCTGTCATTAGGGGAGAAAGCAACAGAGCTGGGCCAAAGGAAATAAATAGCTTTCTTGATGTGAATCTTGTTTTTGAAGATGCCCCAACTTACCTTGCTAAGTTATTTTTAGCTGTGTGTGTAAACTGAATGCATTTACCCCTTGGGACCTCACACAATTTAAAAGAAAAGTGTTCTATAGGTAAATATCAGTAAATATCAGCGTCAAAGGCCATGGATCACTGTGGACAAGGAAGGGAGGACATTGCTCTGCTCACCATGACGCCTAAATGCACTGTAAGGCTTTATGTGTCCTAGGGTAGTATCTCCCAGTTTTCAGTTTCTTTAAAGTCCTACAGAAGTGTTTCTAACCTTGCAGCACTACTAAGAAAATAACATATACCTTGTTCAATCAGCTGACATTTGGTGGGTTACACACTAACTACAGCTTTTTTTCGTAAGTCTTTTTTAAATGATAGTGGAAAGTAAAATGTTACCTCAAGTGGCCAGATGGAGAACTGTGGTCCTTTCTAACAGTTGAATTAAAGAGTGGTATTTCTGTACATAAGCCTTCCTTGTCTTTTATATTCCCTTTAAGATTAAGTATTCCTCCTGTTCTGGAGCTCAATTATGACAGAGCATTGCAGTGTCTCGATCTTACAGACGAGCTATGTTTTTAGCCTACCTTATGAAAACACTCAACTTCTGGGATTAATTTGAAGATTTCCAATCAGCCTTTCACAACGTGTTCTACCCTAAGGGAGTTCCTGATAGCTGTGAATTCTGTAGAAGAATGTGAAGTTAATCCAATTTCTGTGCTGATTACTATGTGAACTGTCTTAATTTAGCAGTTCACATCTATCTGCCTATATGAAACAAGTCTGCTACAGAAATGGAAGGCGAAACTGACTTTATTCTCATTATACTCATGTTCCCTTTTAGGTTCTGCAGCCAAATAATGGCTTGGCGATTAATTAGGCCCGCTGAGGTTGGGATGAAAGAACGATGTGGCAATGATTCATCACCAGAAGTTAATGGTTTAGTATAGTCCGTGCTTTAACCACGACACGGTTAAGTCTTGACTTCATTTCTCTGTCCCACAGCAGGGCAGATGGTCCCGTTGAAGAGCGTGCTTCAACTTCAGAAAATGGCATTTTTAATTTTTAAACTTGTGGAGGAAAGCAGAGATTTTTCTTGTTTTTCATTCTTGATTAATTAAAATGGGGTCATAATACAAATCAACTTTTTTTTTTTTTTTGGTGTGTGGGGGAATGGTTTTGCTTTAAAATCAGGCCTCCCAAAGGTAGCCCAGGATGCTTTCATACTCATCCTGGTCCTTGTGCTTAGCCATGAGAGCTGAGGTTGCAGGTGTGTGGAGCCATGCTGAATGACTTTAGTTAAAGCTTTAAAATCAAATGATAGTTGATTTTACATTTGCTATTAAATGAATTGAATGCTGAATTCTCTTTTTGAAGAATTCACTGTAAAGAATACTCGCAGAGAATAGCTTGATTTAATTATGCTGGGTTCATTGAGACTCTCTTGAAGGTCCTGTTCTCTATATAGAAACCTTTCCTTTGTTTATTCTTCTTTTAGTCTTTGCCCCTAGAATGTAATAAGTGTTCTGGTAACTTGTTTGAAAATTATGAAAACTTTGTTTTGTTTTGATTTTTTTTTTTGATCGTGTATTTAAACAGTTTGCTGATATAAATTAAGTGTAGCTCCTAAGCATCTCCAGGATCTGAGGTCTGATGGTCCTCCCCTGACAGCACCTTGGTCAGAGCCACTGTCATCCTTATGTGCCTGGGTTATTGTGGCAGCTCCTTGCCTGGCCTAGCTGCTTCCAGACTTGCTGAGTCCTCCTGTTCCCCCACACCGTTATTTTCACAGGAGCCTCATTTGGCTCTTTGGCTCGAAACCTTTTTGTGGTTTCTTTTCTTCTAATACCCTTCAAGACCCTATGTAGTCTGGCCTCATCGCCCCCTTTGACTGGCCTCTCACTCTCGTGTAGCTCCTTTCTTCCTGTTCTACACAGCAGCCTAACTTTGACGTGCCTGGACTAATTTTCTCTGTAGTCTAGTGGGGACGACAATGATTTTCTGTTACATCCTCAACTGCTGTGACATACCAAGCAGCAGAGCACGACACACATCACTGTTGGACAGCCCTGTAAGGAGGAGATCCATTCAAAGTAGATCTGAGACAGCCAAGATGAAGTGCCCTCTGGAGGCTTTAGGGAAGATGTCTCCTCATCTGTTCCTCTTGCTAGAGGCTGACTGAGGTTCTTGTGATGCTGTAACTTCTGGACAGTGTGACTTTCCCATGCCCTGCTTTGACTTGTAAGAATCATTGCTAATCCTCTGCTCCCACCTGGATGATGTAGGACAATCTAGTGTTTATAAGATCACTTGGTTAGCCACCTTCATTCCACTTTGTTATGTAACATGACATAGTTACAGGCTAAGGGGAGAGAAGGATGTGGACTTCTGGAGAGACTTTATTCTCCCCATTCAGTGACCAGGTCACTTTTCTTTTTAACCTGTTCTTCTCAGTGAGACCTGCTGATTATTATTGGAGTCTAGCACTGTTATCTCCACATTTAGTCTGTGTCCTCTGCTCTGCATTTTCAGGAATTTCAACGCATGCATTTTCTGTAATATACCACTTTCCATATGTGTTTCTTCTTGTTTTGCTGTCCACATCTCCCACGTATGTGTACCTTGGTACTTCCATTTTGCAGTCATTTCAAGTGCGTAAAGCTTCCCTCAGATCCTAGGAGGCACATGAAGATGTCTGGTGAGTGGGTGAGCAGGATGGGAATGGTGAGCAGATCTGTTTAATTGGATCGTTATTTTCCCATTGACTAATGTGATTGACTGTAATAAGCTTAGAACAAAGGGAAGGATTTGGGGCCCTGTACTCATCTTAATCCACAAACCTCAAAGCCTTTAATCCTGCCAGCTCTGGAACCTCAAACTTACAGACTAACATCAAGAGAGACTTGTTCATGTGTAGATACTGGAAAGGCCAAGAGACAGGATTAGCAGCTAAGGAAAGTTTCCTGTAGAATTCCTGCAGCTACCTGGTCTTTTGTTAACCTCAAGGCCAAACATGTGAGTCTGAGGTGGAAGAATCCATGGAGCCAATGAGAGAAAGTGGCATGAGGTTAGGGAGGAAGCTGATGAAAGGTTTATGATCCTAAGGATTCTGTGAAACAAAGAGCTCTACAGAGAACGCACTGTTTCTTATAACTCCTGGTTTATCTCTGATTTCAAAGCTTGGTTGAATCTTATCGTTTACTTCAGTAAACCCAGCAATGTATCATGAGTATGTCATTATAACGGTTTCAATGGGGGATGCTAAAGCATTCACTGTGGGCATGGTGACCCCGTCTGTTCTCAGGCTCCCATCCTGTATGTATGTCACTGCTTTGAGCTCCAGTTTGTGACCCTGAGTTCACTAGAGAAGGGTGTTTGGTCAGGATTCTACTGCCCCCTAGCTTTATTTTTTAAACTTTAGAGACAGATGCCTTCATTTCACCTTGTAACATGGACTTGGTGTTTAGGGGAATATGTAGAGGGAAGACAGTACACTGATTTCGCCTTGGTGGTGTGTACTTGGAGGTATTCAACTTCTAGTCCCAAGTGAGTGTGGCGTCCAAGGTCATTGTATCCAAACTGACATTTTAGTCTGAGTGGCTTATTCTTGCCTCTAGCCATGACTCTTCTTACATCATTGGTATTTGCCTGACGTTCCATCAGTATCAAGTTAAAGCCATTTAAGACCCACGTCTTAAGAATTCCTTTGCATCAGAATCTGTTTTCTGTTTGCATTTACTCTTGCCTTTTGACCATTTTTCTAGGTGATCCTTAAGCCTCCGAAGGTTTTCTCCATAACTGTACTGAATAAAGTCATAGAACCTACCTGTGCAAGTTTCAGGATTTGTTTTGACTTTTGTATTTTATAGTTCGCAAGTTAAAGTGGCAGGTTCTTGAGGTCAAAATCATACAACTGATCACTTCAAAGATAAATGGTTCCATTTACTGAACCATGTAACAGGAATTTCGATTTCTGTGTGTGAGGGTAGCTGGTGGAATGTACCCAAAATGGAAAGTGTGCTTTTATTGTGATGTTTATTGTGAAATACTTCAGGTGGGACAGAGAAACAAGCTATTGAGTTTTCACATATTACGGACAGTGTGCCTCACCTTTTCTATCCCTGATTTTTGAGCAAATTGCTGGTGCTCTTGTTCCTTGTACAGATCCCTAAAGGGAGGGAGGGAGGGAGGGAAGTGATTTTAGAGGATAATCATCAGCAAAGCGAGAGATGAAGGCACTGGGCTTGTCTGAGGGACAAGGAGGGCTGGCGAAAGGAAAGGATGCAGAGTGTTTACATCAAATACCTAGTGCTTGGTTTGACAGGCAGAAGGTGGCTGTTGCTGGCTTAGGAAAAGCTTCCTGGAGAAACTAGTATGAATTAGCATGAGGAAGGGCCCTTGGAGAGGCTGTGAATAACTTAGGCTCTGCAGAGGAAGTAGGAGCCCACGTCGGTTTTACTTCACTCCCCTCCCACTTTATACAATGGTAGTTATCAAACCCCGGGACTTAGCTCACGATAGACCAGTGCTGTACCACTGAAGCAAATTCCCAGTCTGGGAACTGGTCTCAGGACGATAAACAGCAATGGAGTGGAATGTTAGGGCAGACTGAGTCAGCCTCACTAGGAGCTTTGGAATGGTCATCTTTAGCACACTGCTAGGCTCTGACTTGTGCATGGCTGGTCTCTATATTGGGTAGTATTCAGGCTTTGGAATCCTTTCTCCTAGTCTGGTTATAACACCAGGTGAACTTAATGAGAATTCTCAGGATACTTTAAAGGTATTTTTGACTAGAGTCTGTCCTTACATGGTGACTGTCTGGAAGAGGTTTTAAAATAGCAAAGAAGCTGATTACCTCAGTTTTCAGAATGTTTTTGTTGTTCTGTTTTTAAACTAGGAAGTTTAGAAAATCGAGACTTTTCAAGTTTTCATATGTGATCGGGAAACTCTTGGGCCAGTTTCGCATATTCCTACAGCTGCATGATAGGAAAAATAAATAGTTTTGATCTCAGGTTTCCACCATTGTAAGAACCTGTAGATGCCGAAGTCCACAGTAATGTTAGCATGAAGTACATGTAATTGAAAAAACATGTGGAGAGCTTTACTGCCTGTTGTTAGTAAATTATATAACCATGGAAAGATAAAGGCTACCTTCCTCCCTTCCCCTGTGAGAGCCATGCCCCCATCAAACTGTTCCTCACCATTGTCTCTTGCAGCTCAGTGCATGTATAGAATATTCCAGATTATGAAAGTCTTTTCATAAGTTATTGTGCTAAGAATAACAGGATGACAAGGAATCTTGAATTGGCACAATTGATGTCTAAGTTAAGAGGTGAACATGTATGAAACATTATTTTTCTAAGCCTTAAAATTAATGGCTCCGTTTCACTGGAATGTGGCCTTTTTTTCCTTTCCAACAAGCCTCAGAGCCAGTGGGTTCTATAAATAGTGCACAGCCGGGTTGTCTGTGGTAGATTGAGTGGAGCAGAATCACCTGTCCTTAAGTGAAGGGGAAGTAGCTTTACATTTTTAGTAACTGAATTGTTGGCCAGCATAAAGGTAAGGGCCATGTGAGCAGCTTATTTATAACTTCCCATAAAGGTGTGTGTCTGCTTCAAGCGGAGAGACTGTCTGGGTGCTGGGGATGTAAAAGTGCAGTGGAATCATTTCCCATCAGCATCCTTCCCAGCTTAGTCGCTTCAGTGGAGACTGCATTTATCCATGGGGCCTTGCAAAGGAGGGGCGCCAATAGATCAGCTCGTTAGTGGAGTCGCCTATGGAATATAGGGGATAAGGCCGTAAAATCTGATGTTATGTGTGATTTTAGACAAGTAGGAATATTTGGATATTTAATCTTGAATGTATCCTGGACGTACATTGTGTCTTGTTTTAACCTGCTGGGTGTGGTCGTCCTGCTCCACAGTCGGGCTCTTGTCAAACTGTTTCATGCATATAAAGCACTTTATCTCAGGTTAAGATGAACTGTAGAATTAAGAACACAGGGTCACTGAATTTTCTGGCTACAGTGGGAGAAAGGAAGACCAGCAAAGCATTTTCATACATCTGTGGAGGAGTCTTTGAGTCCTTTTGTAGATGCCAGAGTCCACACCATGCTTAGATTTCCTGTGGATCATGTATAGCCAGGCTTTTACCTCTCAAGTTGAAAACTGGAATTTACTAAAATGTAAGGGAATTTTTTTTTCAGCCTTCCTTTTGTTCCTTATTGTTTCTGAGCCTGAGTTTTCCGATTGCTATGTTAGTCGTCGTCTGTATAGCTAAACAGTAAACTGGCTTTTGGGCCACTATCACAGCTCTGTTTAGTTTCCGGGCCAGCTGAAGTAAGGGACAAACAGTTCAGCGATGCTGTTGAGGCCTCGTGTCAGCACTCATTCTAAAGCTGGGTTCACAATTTACATGTCTTAAAAATGTTCACTTGATTTCGTTCAGGGACAAAGCTGACATCCTATGCAATCATTACTCTAAAAACATACTATTTATTGGTCCAGTTATTGCAATTGAAAGATGCTGCTTTACTCCTGTTTATGTGAGCTGTTTTTGGTGAAGCTGGTAGAGACTGGTTTCACTCTAGTGGCAGAATACTCACAGGGGGTTTTGATTTCCTTTTAATTTGAAGTCCCAGGATTAAGGATCATTTGTAGTATGATGTAACAGTGTGGGCAAATACAGCTTCACCCTTTTGATATTTAGGAGAGAGGGTGCTTTTATGCACAGCAATCAGTTATGAATCGCTTGACTGCTCTTCTCACTAAACTTCCATTCCCTTTTCTTCCCTTCTCCCACATCCATAAGAGAGGCCTGCATGTAGTATTTTCATTTTATTTCATTTAAAACCATTTTTTCTGAGATGGAATTTAAGGTGGTTTTTGAAGATAGATGCCAAGATAGCTAGTTAATATTGTTTTAAAATCAGGCTTTTAATTACAAATACCTACATTTATGCAAAAAACCCTACATGTTAAATTTGGAAAGATTAGATTGGAATTGCCTCAAATTCAATTAAGCCCCACTGCATGGACGTGCTGGGAATATGAAGACAATCACTGTAAATTTGCGCAAGCTGACATGTTGCATTACCTTGCTCGACTCTAACGTATGGTACTTTTTGTGTCCATATTGCAGACGGCAACTCCAAACTAACATGGCAGTCAGACTGTGTGATGTGGCTTCTCTGCTTAGAAGCGGTTCGTGGGCAGCAGAGCCTTGGACCGGGGTCTGTGGGATTTTTCTTAAATTCTGTAGGCTACTTTTTTTTAGCATGTTGCAGAAGTGCCGAGGCCATACCAAACACTTGAACCTTTAATTTGGCGTACTAATCATTCTTACCTACAATGGTATGGCCATCATTAAGAATTTAAAAGCACATTGCAATTTTTAACTGTGGTGGTATGTGTAGATCAGAACCGTGCTGTTATATGTAACTGAAATAATCAAAATTAGGATTTAGTGCAGACTCAAAAGAGTGACATGCTTTGTAAAAACAAAAACAAAAGTTTTGGTATGGTCTGAATACTAAGTTACCGTAATTCTTTACATCCTGTTTACTATGTATTTTTTTGGTTACTACATTTTGAAGTTATTTACAATTCTTGATGCCAAAAAAAATTTGAAATTGTAAATCTGGCTGAAAATTATTTGCCCGGTGACTGCTGAAAGACTGCATTCTGTGAACAGTTGTGTTGAGCCTATCAATGGGATATGCATTATTTGGAAAATATAGCACATTAGTATCATTTTATTCAGAGCAGATGGTCCTATAGCTGAAAGATGCTGTGATTTTCAGTGCACACAGCCTACCGCAGCTGTTCACTTGAATGCTGGCTTAGGAGCTCATTCTTGCCACCTGAACATGGAAATAAATGTGCAATTAAGTGAAAGTGTTTGTTGTCCTTATTAAACCCCCTGCTAATTTCAGTCAACGAACATTTATACCTCACACGACATCCCAATGAGCTCTAGTCCGAATCTCACATTTGGGGTTCTTGTACTTTGTGCACGTACCCTTACTTTTGAGTGGTAGTTTATTTTAAATAGGCCTTGGCTACTTTCCTCCTGTAGTTCATTGTTTGTATAGTTGCTGGGCAGAGATAGCTCTATGAGAATTTGGCTGTGAAAGAGTAATTCACAACTCACCCAGGAACTGGAGCAGTCACACTTTTACTAGAAAATCTGGAGCCTCCCTTTTCATTTTAAAGTAATTTGCCAATTATAATATCTTGAAATATTTTTGATTTTTTTTTCCTACAGAAATCTAAAGATTTATTACCCTTTACTTTCTTAAGTATTCACTCAGAATACTTACCTGAGAAAAGTAATTTAAATCTTGACCGGGGGGGAAGTTTGTTTTTTTGGAAAAGAAGTTATTGAAAGGTTACAGATTGTTTGACTATTTCCTAACTCCTCTGGCTTGACTCTGTTTTTATCCTGACAGTGGTGATTCCTGTCCCTTACCATTCTGGATCTGGTCAGTTGGCCTGTCCGTCTGGTGCTGCTTTCTTATGTAAACATCTCTTTGCAGTAGAGATTTTGTACCTGTAGATGTACCCTTTTATTTTTCTTAAGCAATTTGAATTTGAAAAGATGTTTTCCCTGTTTCCTTATTACCAGCCATCTTTCCCTTCTACTTTGCTTTTTCCCCTTTTATCAAATTCTTTGCCTTTCCTGTGGGGAAGCCTGCTAAACCAGCATGCTCTCACTCAGTTGCCAGGTTGGAGCAGTTCTTTGGGGAGTTGAGGTGTATTGGATGAGACAGAGTGTAACCTTTTCATTGATGCTTTGAGATTTGGTTTCCCCCCATAGTCTCGGCTGTCCAGAGTTGGACAGTTACTAGAACATGCTTTTGGAAAATTTGGGGGTTGTGGTTTGTGACTCCTTTGTTCAAAGTCCATCAGATTGGTTTAGGAAACTACTTCTAAAATTATATAATAAATGATTTTTAGAGAAGTTGGAACTTTTGAGGAAATCTCCCCCTACCCTGCTATTCATCTGTTGGTTGGTTTATGGACACCTTAATCCTTGCATTTTCCACAGCCTTGGGCTGGCCTGTTTGGAGAAGTTGGTATATTTATATTGTTGATTTGGTGAGCTGGATGTGCATTTTTGGTCTTAAAATTAGAGTCAAGGTAAAATATTATTCTGAATTGATTGGATTCTGTTTTGATGCTACAGATCAGTTACTTGGTGGTGGTTATCAGCTGCCAAATTGACAAGAATGGCCGAATAGTCTGCAAGTGTGGACCAAATATTCATAGTTTTACTCCCAAGTTAACCTACCCTTTCACTCCTGAACATATAACATCTATTTTTTTCTTTCTTACCAATGATAGAGGTGCAAAATAATGTTAATCAAAAAAGCATTTCAGTATGTAACCAAAACAGTACATGTTGACAAATTTTATTTTCAAAAGTACCTTTCTCCTTGATTTTTGTTAATGGATGCCTGTCAGTCTTAAATAATTGACTCTTATGAGCTGAAGAATACTCTTCAGAGTTAATATGTCATTTTTTCGTTTGTTTTGGCAGCATGTTAAGCATTTTTATTTTTTAGAATGGCTTTTAGTTAGGACGCAGTCTGCGCCCTTTGGTATTAAATTGCTTCCTCTGTGGACACCACAGGTGAGTTGAGGGTATATGATGAGACCCACGATATGAGTCTAGAAGATGTTTAAAATTTAAATTGTGCTTATGTGCATGTATGGAATATGTATGTGGAAGTATAATTGTAGTCTTAAATTGAATAGCTTAATATGAAATACAATTAGCGTAGGTGTTGCACTTTCTGTTGAAGCTTTATTGTAATCTCAGCAGAACGACTTGTGTTTAGTGACAAGTGTTTAACTCTTGGGTGGAATCTCTAATAGCTTGTGAAATATGAGTTCTGACATTTCTTATTTTCTCTGTTTTTAGCAGGTAATTGCTGCCATGGAAACACAACTGTCTAATGGGCCAACTTGCAATAACACAGCCAATGGTCCAACCACGGTAAACAACAACTGCTCCTCACCAGTCGACTCCGGGAACACGGAGGACAGCAAGACCAACCTAATAGTCAACTACCTTCCTCAGAACATGACCCAGGAGGAACTCAAGAGTCTTTTCGGGAGCATTGGTGAGATAGAGTCCTGTAAGCTTGTAAGAGACAAAATAACAGGTATGCAATTTCATGGAGACGATTGACATTTAAAGAACCATGGGTCAGGATGTTGAGAAAATAACTTTGTATTAATCATTCCGTGCTGAACCTTTCCATAGCTAGATTTTCTGTTACTGTGTAAGCAATTTGAAACTAGTTTGAAGAGTCTCTTTTAAATCATAAAATGCTTTTGGGGGCTGTCTCTGACTTTATTTTTTTACTTGCTGTTTTTTAAAGACAAAATCTCACTCTATATAGTACAGGTGGGCCTGTAGCTTGTAGTCCATACTGGCTTTGAATTCATGGCAGTCCCACTTTAGCTGACTGAGTACTGAGACCTCAAGTGTGAGCCACCATGCCTAGAGAGCAGTATGTATTTTTTGGACTTTGAATATATTCTGGGATGAAGGACAGCGCTTTTGGAAAAATGTGTGTGTGATAGCAACGTTCAGGTTAACCTTTGCTGCTTCAGTACCCTGAGCTTGTACAACTGAGCATTTCAACAGTGAGCTGTGAGGAGAATATTTTGTTTTAGAAGGGAGGGGGGCTTGCAGTTGTCTTTCATTAAGTTGCTTTGGTCTTATGCTTACAATATGTATGATAATGATGTCTAAACAGTTGTACTGATAGAATTAGAGAATAATGGAACTTTATATTTCTTAATAAGGAAAGAATATGTGACATATTTATTTTATTGTAAAGATGAAGAGAAAGGGATGAGAAATTGGGTCAAAGTAATGGCCCATTTGGCTGAATTTGAGTACTAATTATTTGAAAAATCTTAGTATGCTTTTTTCTTTTAAATGAGTAAATTTTTATTTAAACTCAAGCCTATTTACTAAGCATGTTCTTAGGATAGGAGTTAATGTTTCCTACTAGAATTCTTTTAAAATGCTAAAGCCATTTGACACGAAGTGTAGATAGACCTTGCTTGTCCTAGAACTTGGCTCTGTAGACCAGGCTGCCAGACTGACCTTGAACTCAGAGAGACCACCTGCCTCTGCCTCTGCCTCTGAAGTGCAGGGATTGAAGGTGTGTGCCACCACCTCCTGGCGGAACTAAGTATTTGGAATGAGTAAATGTTTCTTAAAAGAGGTGTGAAGAATGGGGCCACAGTCTGACTGCTCAACTGGTCATGTAACTATGGACAAGTTAGTTCCTGACTTCACCTCTGGTTAACTGAAGTTGAAGGGAGCGACCATACTGGGCCACTTAGGACTAGTTGAGATACTAGAGAGATACTTTGAGTAGCTCTGTAATTGAGGCCCTGACACTCATTTTTTTTTTTTTAAAGATCTCTTAATGGCCTGGAGCCAGTGTCTGTGTTTGAGCCTCACTGTTCTGTTTCCTGAGGCTACAAATTGAAGGCCAAAGATCTGTTCCCATCAGATTAAAAGAAAAAAATCCATTGCCTCCAATACATACTGAAAGATCTGTCCTAAGCTAATTATGTTGCCTCTGTGTTCAACCATATTATCAGGATTTCTCCTTGTTGAAAACTCCAATGGATCTCATTTTCCTTCAGTCCTTTGTCTATGTGTTGGGAGGAGTGCATAGTGGGGATTGAACCAAGGTCTCCACGCACACTGTAGACAACTTTCTGTCACTGAGCTACATTCCTGGCCATTCTCAAGTTTCATTTGCAAACTGAGGACTAGCAGTCTATCAAATTAATAAAGAGTTTGAGAACTTGGGAAAAGTTGAAAACATTTCTTTCCCTTCTAGATTTTATCTTTAATGGTTTTAGTAAAACTTTTTTTTTTTTTTTTTGGCTTGTGGATTTTTTTTTTTTAGGCAACTTGAAATAAGTAGTAAAGTATGATAAATGACGTGCAGGTTATAACATCAATTTCTGTAGTTTCCTCTTCGATTGCTTAGTGGCAACCCTGCCATTATACGATCAAGATGGTTGAATCGTGTATAAAATCACATTTCTTGTTTTATAATACTGGGAGTGGTAAGTGAAAATATTAAATAACTCATCCATCTTTCGTATTAGACATTTGCCACAGAAAGCATCTTAGGAGATTTTCCACGTCTTATCCCTGGGCAGACTTAATCATTTTATTCTTTCATAAAACTGTTGCAGGGTGTAATGGGGTAAATTTGAGTTTTCGGTCTTCATATCTGTTCACTCTTTGGCTTCAGTGTGGGGGCAGTGGTGACAGAAACACGACTTACCCCAAGCACACAGTTAGATGTTGAAATGAAAGTGATTCTTGATGTCCCTTTGCTTCACTATCTTTACAGTTAAAGAGATTTCCAGGGTAGTATAATTTCTATAAAATATCAGGTAAGCACATGAACTCATGGTACACACAACCAGTGCACAAACCAGGCTAGACCAAAATCAGCATGGAGGAGGGAGCTGGGCACACAGTCCCATCCCAAACTGTGAAGTGATTTGCAATTGTTAGCTGCTGAGAAAATAAGGGTCAGTTTCCCCTAAGAGTGTAGCCCCTGGTAAGTCGACTATACTCAAGTAGAAGACCATACATGTAAGAATATTTTGGGCAAAAACCTACTGGTCTTAAAGAGTTTAAGAAAAGAAAGAATAAAGGGTACAAAATTGGGTGGATCTGGGAAGACTTAGTGGAGTGATGATATTGGAAATGCAGTGTATGGAACTTGAAACTCTTAAAGAACTAATAAAAACACAACATAGGAACGAGGTGTGGTGCTCACTCCTTTAATCCCAGCACTTAGGATGCAGAGGCAGGCAGATCTCTGTGTTGAACAACCAGCCTGGTCTACAGAATGAATTCCAGGACAGCCAGATCTATATAGAGAATCCCTGTCTCAAGCTTCCCCCTCCCCAAAAATAATTTAAAAAATTAAATCAGAAGGCCTAAAATATTTTAGTATTGGATAAAATTAACATTTGCAGCCAGACATAGACATCAGTCTTTACATTTGAATTTTAAATTTCTATTGGAAGTTTTTCTAATAAAGTCACCGAGAAGATAAGGAAAGCAGTTATTCAGAGAGCAAGTAGCAGGCCCTGGGACGCCCACAGCGTGTGAGACAGTCACTCTGTACTTTTCCCTTTCCCTTCCTTTGAGATAGTTTCTTGCTCTGGAGCCCAGGCTGCTCTGGAAGCGACCATCATCCTGCCTCAGCTTCCCAGTGCTGGGGAGTACAGGTATGTGGTACAGATAAAGGCTTTAAAAACTACAAAAGCTCTCAGAATTATTTAAGCACATATCACACAGTGTTTTCTGAGGTTCTTGCCCCCTGGGGTTTGATCGGTAAAGATGTGTTTGTTCCTATGATGAGCACAGTGGTAGGGAAGTGTAAGTTAAGAAACCAGTGCTCAGAAAGACTAGATGTAAAGCAAGCAAACAAAAACCCCAGGGACCCAGAGACTGTGCAGGTGCTGATAGGTAGGTATATCAACTGTTAGGTATAACCCCTTGAGTGGTAACCAAAGGTTGTTTCCTCTCCTTTAGGGAGAATAGCCCAATTCATTCTTAACTTCCTGAGAACTTTAAAACTGTCTATTCTACCAGAACACTGTGATTTTCAAACATTTTTATAATGAGATTCTCCCTTCCTTTAAAAGCAAGTACAATCTTAACTCCTCAGGATTGAAATAGATAAATGGTATTATTTTATTAGTCTAATAAATACCTTCGAATTTAATAGCGTTTGTTTGCTGGGATGAAGTCAGTCATGGCAGACACAGGCTGTTTTGATGAAGGTTAATTTGAAAATACACCTCTGTATGTCAGTTATTATTTGGGACCCATAGAGTGTTAAGTGATCAAGAATTCAGAGACAAGTAGTTGACAACAGCAGGGTGGCCAGGCAGGTGGGTGGGCGGTAAATTTTAAAAAAAAATCCAAAGCATCCATTCTGAGCTCTGTGCTATTTAATCATAAGGGTAGCGGCAAGACTGCATGTCTTCCCAGTTCTGAAGCCTAGGATAAGCACTTTGTAGGTATCTAGCTGTCCTGTGTGTGTGTGTGTATATTATATAAATTTATAAAGTGACATTAGTATCAACTTTATGGAACTATGATGAAAATTTGAATCACCTCTAACTAGTAAAATATACCATAGAAACTTGTGGATTTTTCATTAGATATTACTTTTACATACGTTTTTCTTTTCTGAAGGTTATGACTGAAAGTCATCAGAAAGTATGATATTAACATTATAGAAACTTGTCCCAAAGGTTTTGGCAAAGGCTTAGGAATTTATTCCAGACTTATTTTTGTTGTGTTACTCAAATTGGGTATTTATGTGGGTGGGGAGGGCAAGTGCACACAGGCTCGCATGCGCAGGCTCTTGAATATGGGTGAAGATCAGAGCAGTACATCTATATTGTTCTTCACATTGTTACCTTGAGATTAGGTCTCATCAGACTGGAAACTTGTCCATCAGCCTTGGTGGGCTAAATACGGAACGCTCAGGATCTACCTGTCACTTAATGGGGTTTGGCCATGCCAGGTTTGTTGTTGTTGTTGTTTTTTTTTTTTTTTTTTTTTAACATGGGTGCTGGGGAATTTGAACTCAAGTCCAAATCTTGAAAAATAGGTACTCTCACTCATTGAACTATTTCTCCAGCCCTAGACTAGGTAGTTTTAAAATACTGTTTTTTAATTTGTGTGTGTGTGTGTGTATGTATGTATGTATGATGCCTACATGAGTTTATATGCAATCGTGTGCACGTAGGTACTTACAGAAGCTAGAGGACATTGGATACCTGGGACTGGAGTTATAGGTAGTTATGAGTCACCTGATGTAAATTCTAGAACTGAAACTCTGGTCCTCTGCAGGAGCAATAAGTATTGTTAACTGATAAGCTATCTCTTCATCCCTGAGCTAGGTATTCTTATAGAACAATTTTGGGTGTTAGTGTTGATTAATGCCAATACAAAATTCCTGAAATTCTCTCTCTCTCAACAAGTTATACTATTATACTAGTGTCAGAGAGGAAAATCTTCTAATCTGTTGTTTAATTTATGAATACAGGAAATACATGAGATTCAAAGTAGTTGTTAGACAAGGGAGTGAGCACAATATTTTTAACAAGGAACAGTTAGGGCATTGAAGGATGCTAAATTACAGGGCAGTGTCTAGGGAATCTATAGGGGGAAACAAAATGAAAGAAGAGCTGTATTAGCAAGGTCTGTGGGTGTGAACTTGTCTCATGTGTGCCATCTGTAATGATAGAGGTCTTTCCTTAGCTGGTGTAGGATGAGGAGTATATGGTGCCCAGGAGACTCTGCTTCCCATTGGGGCAGAACAGGAGAGAGGATGCATTTGTTGATTCTTAACCATCTTCAGCTTAAATAGTCCTTGTGTAAGAGTGGACTGTTTTAGGCTGACATTTGCTGGCCTTTTCCTCAGATATGAAGTAGAATTATCTACTACATTAGTTATTAGTAAGATAAACTTCCATGACTGAAAGTAATTGATAGAAGGAAGAGTTTATTTTGGCTTATGGTTCCAGAGGGAGAGTCCGTGCTGGCTAGCAAGGACAGTATTGCTTAGGCAGCTGGAGCAGGAAGCTGGCTACCACATCTTACCTGTAAGCAGGAAGCAGAGAAACACCTGAAGTGGGACCGGCTTATATATTTTCAACGTATGCAAAGCTCCACTTCCTAAAAATTAATAACTTCCCAGATCTACCAACTGGGGACCAGTGTTAAAAAATGTCTGTGATTCTCATCTAAACCACACCTACCCCCTCATCTTTATAATGTGGTACAAAATCAGCGTACTTTTGATGTTTTTTCATTCACTGCCTTATAGACTTGACTATATGGCACTAGCCTTTGTAGTTTTATTTTATTTGTATTTTAATAAATAAAGCTTGACTGAAGTTCAGAGAATAAAACAGCCTCACTGGTCAGCCTTACAGACCAGGCAGTCGTGAAATGCACCTGTCATCCCAGTAGCCATACTAGTTTGCCATAGAAGCAGGGTGGTAGTGGTGCACCCCTTTAATCCAAGCAGAATATAAGCCAGGAAGAAACACAGTCTCATTCTGAGATTCCCGGAGGCAGGATCATCATTTTGGACTGAGGTAAAGGTAAGAGCCAGTGTCTGGTTGTTTTTCTTCTCCGACCTTAAAGTTGAACCCCAATTTCAGTCTCTGGGTTTTTTATTAATTGTGCTACAAGCCTTTATTTTTTTCAACTTTGTTAAAATTCTGAATTGGCTGGGCCTTTTGTCATTTATGTTGGACTGTTTCCCTTGAATATTCCTGAACGGGAGACTTGGTCACTGAACCTGGAGTTGTGCTCCAGAGCTTGTCAGTTTCATTTGAGCTCCTTTAAAGCTAATTGACTTTCACCTGAGCACGCTGCATGCTGCTGCGTTCTGTTGTGGAAACCCTTCCGTGAAAAGGTCAGCTTGAACAAATATTTCCTGGCATTTTATTTGTGAATGTCATTTGACTTGTTAGTTCTATATACCGTGACTTAATTTCTATTTTTTTTAACTTCTTGCCTTTTTTTCTTTTTTAAAAAAGTTTAGAATGTTAAATTTGACATCATTAGGGGACCTCTTTATCGCACAGACACACATACAGAAACACACACACACACACACAAGGTCTAACTTATAACTGGTCTTGAACTCACTGTGTAGCCAAGGCCAGCCCCAACTACTTAATCCTTTTGCGGCAGCTTCTGAGTCCTGGTGATACAGATGTGCACTACCATACCCAGCTTTGCAATTAGATACCATTTGAGGGCCCTAAGCACTGGTTGCCCTTCCCAGTATTGTGAAGAAAGAGATTCTCAGTTAAAAGGATATATTGGGGCAATAGCTGCACAGGGATCTCTTAGGTAGTATACTGCCTTCGTTTCAGTTTTTATTTGAAGACTTAGCATGACTATAATTTCAATTAATTTTTCTACTTTGTACTTTATACCTCTTTGAAGAAAAGATTTTGCAAGATGGAGTTATTTAATTTAAGCTGTGTATCTGTTCTCTATTCTCATATTAAATGGGCGTGATGAAGATTTACATCACGCCCATTTAAAAACTTTCTATACACCAGGGTTATTCAACTTGTGATTAGTACTAAATAATGTCTCTTCTTGATGGAGATGGTGGCTTTATTAACACTATAGTTTTGAAGGTTTTAGCATTTAAAGTCCATTCTTAGGAGCTAGGAAAGATGGTTTGATTGGTAATAGCATGGGCTGAGCAAACATGGGGATGTAAGTTCAGTCTGGATCCTCAATACATATGTGACAAAGCTGAGAGTGGCTGTTGACACCTGTAACCCCAGTGTAGTGCCGTAACATAAACCTCAGGATCCTAGGGGTTCACTGGCCACTCAGTCTAGCTAAAAACAGCAATCTCCAGGCTCAGCGAGCAACTCTGTCTCCAGCAAATCAGATAGAAAGTGATGCAAGGGGACATCAGGCATTTCCTGGCTTCCAACCATGCATTGGGCAACCAAAAACACATAGTATGTGTGTGTGTGCGCGCGTACACACGCACACACACACCACATATTTTTTACACATGGGTCGATGTCTATCCTCACCATTTTGCTTGTTTTGTAGCCTTATTGAAATTTTTTGACTCTGAACTTCAATTGGTTTTGGGAAAACATCTCTAAATAGATCTATTGTCTGAGAATTCTTCATGTCCCATGATCTGGGAGGAATGCAAAGCTTCTTTTCTAGCCTATATGTGATTGTCATCACTAGGAGGTAGGACAAAGTAGGAATAGGAAGTTAAAGGACACCAGGAAGTTGATTGATGCTAATATGTCAGCGTTGGTGAGCTAGATCTCTGGTGTGTAGGACCTGCTGTGTGTGTGTGTGTGCGTGTGTGTTTGCATGTGTGTGCGCTAGAGTGACTGTCTGATTACAACATGAAGGTACCCTCAGCTAGACTCCTTAGTAGGGTATTACAGACCTGGATCCTGAGCAGGTTGTTAAATTTAGCCATAAGGTATTGGTTGAAAAGTATCAAGAGTGCCTGCTTACACTTTTATGGATGCTCTCTTCTTTATGAAGACTATCCCTTTAATGTAAATCACAATACCCTTGCTAGAATTCTGATCTCGTCAACTAAGGCATTCACATAGAAAAGTACGGAGAGCCTTGGCTTGGATGTAAAGAAGCCCAGTATTTCTGCAGTGTTAGCAGATCACAGTACTTGAAGGAGGAAAAAAATGCTGCCTCTGTTTTCCTTTCTGTTGAAACATCATTGAAAACATTTAAAGTGTTGCTTCCTTCACTCAGATTTTTACAGATTTCGGTATGTGTGGGGATGAGGGCAGTTTCTGTGAGGGCATGGTTAACATAGCAGATGCAGTTTTACATCTTGTTTTCCTTTTCTGTTCAATCCTTATGCATGTTGTGAATTAGAGTTTATTTTTAGTTCTTAATGAGTCCTTTTCTCATTGTACTTTTTGTTGGAATTCAACACAGTGTTTTCATTTTAAAGGGAGCGTGTGTATGACTTACCAATTTTGTATTCACACCATCCTCCAACTCAATTAAAATTTTATGTTTCTTGGTGTAGAATGAGAGACTTATTACCTTGCACTTGCCCTTAATCTCCCCTAGCCTGTTTGACCTTGGACTCTTCTCTTCAGGAAGTCAAATCTTCCTTTTAAGAGAAAGTTTAAGGGAGGTACAGAAGCAGGTAAACTGTAAACCAGAATTACTGTTAGTCTTCAAGGTCACTGGAAGGTCTATTTCTTCACAAGTTTTAAAGTCCTCTTGAGGACATTAACATAGGGGTTTGCAGTCTACTGTCCTCTGAAGTCTTCCTGACCTTGGTACCAGTCTTGTACCTAGTTAGATTTCCTAACACAGCTGTAAGAATGGTAGCTGCTCTTAGTCTGCTTTAACAGCATCCAAACAGGCTGTTTGAGGTGTCAAATCATTGGCCACATTGTTATAAAGGAAGATTCCTTTTTTTTTTTTTTTTTTTTTGGTTTTTCAAAACAGGGTTTCTCTGTGCTTTGGAGCCTGTCCTGGAACTAGCTCTTGTAGACCAGGCTGGTCTCAAACTCACAGAGATCTGCCTGCCTCTGCCTCCCAAGTGCTGGGATTAAAGGCATGCGCCACCACCGCCTGGCCATGAAGGAAGATTCCTAATGACATCATAGTTTAAAATCCCTTGGAATTCTGACTCTTCCCTTGTGATCCCAGGGCTGAGGCAGCCCTCCTTAAACACAATGCCGAATGCTTTTGCTCTGTTGAGTCACATTGCACTCACCTTTTCAAACATGATGATTGGGATTTTTTTTTTATTAAACTTTTTTTTTAAGATTTTGTTTTTATTTTTTTAATGCATGAATGATCTATCTGCATGTACACCTTTGTTCCAGAAGAGTACATCAGATCTCATTTTAGATGGTTGTGCATCACCATGTGGTTGCTGAGAATTGAACTCCGGACCTCTGGAAGAGCAGCCAGTGCTCCCAACTGCTGAACCATCTCTTCAGCCCTATGAATTGGGATTTAATGTGTTAATAACTTCTAGGTTTTAGGCCAGATTTCTTTTAAACTTTTAAATTACTGGTGTTTCTATGATAATAAGAACTTATTTGAAGGATAAATTCACAAGTGTTAGAAAAGATGAAAATAATTAACAATACTGATTTGTAATTTTTCAAAATATATATATTCGTTTCTTCTTTTTAAGTGCTAGAAGCCAAAAACTTTGACAGAAAGACAAGGTAATAACCCCACTTTCAGGTTTTAGAACATCCTAATCTAGACCTGGTGTTAAAAGTCCATACGAAGGGGCTAGAAGGATGATTCAGCAATTAAGAGTACTAGCTGCTCTCCAAGAGGACCTGGGTTAGATCCTGATAACCATCACAGCTGTCAATTACTCCAGCTCTAGAGGATCTCAACCCTCTTCTGGCTTCCAAGGCAAACATGTAATACACACACATAATACCCATACACATAAAATAAAAATAAATAAATCTTCAAAAATGTAGATTCAGAGTCATAAGAGCTTAGCTTCCTTATGCAGGTGAAGTTTTAGTTTTCTGAGTGTGGAAACCAGTGTATCTGGACCTGGTGGTCACATGAGGGGTGCCTTGTGTTCTTTCCCTGGCCTTGAGCCAGACAGCTGTCATCCAGACAGAGTCCTCTCTACTGTTTTCCCAAATAGGAGGGGACAAATAAGAATGAAAATTTCCTTTCATAACTTGGTTTTCCCATTTACTACCCCCCTTTTTCAAGTACCCTTCCATTCACCTTGCAACATGAGTGGAGCCATTTCCCCTTACCCCCAGACAGTAGGAACAATTCCTGTAGTTAGAAATTCAGTGTCTTCGTGAAGCCACTTTGGGAGGCAGATGCTGATATATGTGACCTTCGGAAAAAGTGGTGAATGGCAGTTTTCTGTGTTTTGCATCATGTTGACTTGCACCTCTGAGTAGAGCAGTCTTCCTTTTATATCTTGGGTCTATACCTTGGACTCCTGACCTCCCATTTGGCACCAGCTGCATGCATGCCTGCTGCTGCCAGAACATCAGTCCATCCCAGTGACTGACTGGGTAGTGACAGTTCAAAGCAATTGCAGAACACTCCCGCCCCATTGTACGAAGTTAAAATAGTAAAAACGTAATCTTTCTCATGGTTAAAAATCTCTCCTTTTTTTTTTTTTAAAGTTAATTTCCCCCCCATGCTGGGGATTGAAACCAGGGTCTTGAAGATGTTAACCTTGAGCAGGGAGGAAGATGTCCTGTGGCTGAGACTATCTATAGTCATCTGGTGATAGTGGTGCTGCTGGCTCCAGGAACCTGTTGTTAGCCTGTGGAGAAGTTCGGCTTTGATTGGGAACATCTGTACTGTTGTCTTCCTCCTTCATGGGATGATGTGACCATGTGTTGAAGAGAGAAGGAAGGTCATGGTTAGGGTAAGGTAGAGGCAGACAGTGGTCATACAATGAGTGTTCAGAATATTCTAGGCTTCTGTGCACTGTTCTAAACTGGACTGTAGCATCAGTCTAGTGTGGTTTGTTTGCTAATGACTTGTTGATTTTACCACCTGGTAGTTGTTTTTGTTGCAGTCCTTTATGTAAACAGCAACAGGAGTATTCTTTTTGGTTTAAATGGAAAGATTTGTGAGGACCGTTGTGTGTGCAAGGGAAATTTGTCTCATTCTTTTATTAGGAGCACTCGTATGTGAATTCTCTTTGTGTTTAGTGGGTGTGGGGCTAGAAAATGGGCATTTCCTCCCTGAGTCTGCTACAGAAAGCAAAGCCGGTAAAGGACTAAGATCACGTAGCAGTTTGCCCCAGGACTCAGGTTCTTTTTCTTACTTTGTTTTTAAAGACATTATCTCAGTCTAGCAGGCCTGAGGCTCAATATTGAGCACTTCTCCACTTCTAGTGAATGCAGGAATTGCAGGCAAGAGCCCCAGGCCCAACTGGTATAGACATTTGAAGAGTCAGTGGAAGGAGGAGATTGTGAGGGAGACACTCTCTGTCTGGTCTGAAATGATGGTTTTTACTTCTCATTAACTCTGGAGGCTGGTTTATAGCTGCCTCCTCTTCCTTCCAAACACCCCTGTGTCTATTCCAGTAAATTCCTTTTTGCTAATTAGCCAGAGTCAGGCTGTAGTTCTCTGATTTACACTGTAATGAAATGTGCTTGTGTAATGCACATGTTTACTTTTCTGAGTTCACTTTCGAATTCACCCTAAAGGAAGGTTATGTACTTTGTCATCTTTTCTTGAGAGTAACTTTTGTAACTGTGTAGCTTGTGTATTTGATACATCAACTCAGTGTGCTCACCTCCCATGAAATCCTCAGGATGATGTGTTCAGTCACCTCGGACTGGCTTCAAGTTCCCAGTGTTGTAAGAAAGCAAATTCTGATAGAGTGATGCCAGAGCAGAGAGGTACAGCACTAGTTCCTTCCAGGTCACCTCTCGAAATGCCCTCATCCCCACATGACTGTGTCTTCATCATGCCTGTCACCCTTGAATATGAGCAAAACAGCCGGAGGAATGACAGAGAAGACCAGAAGCAGCAGAGTCCTCAGACTTGCAGGTCACTCAGGGTGTATGCTTTTTTTTTTTAACTCAGAAGTCAGTGAAATTTTATAATTTCTGTTGCTTTATAGCAATTGTTTGCCTAACTGGTAGTAAAACAGACTCACTTGTGAATTACCTTCATTTATTATTCCTTTTGCCTATTTATTCCTCATTTAATAAAAACCTTTCTGTGGCCATGTGTACACGCAGGCATTCCTTGCCTTTTGGGTTCTGTGGTACATGTCATTGTTATCTATTTAAAAAGTTTTAGTTGGCACGTATTCATTGTACATGGCATGGGTTTCATAGGGACGTTTGCATACAATTATGTAATGTAACTGCATTTTCCACCCATTCCGCCTCTTGTTTGTCCTCACTGCCTTCACTCCTTAGTTCCTTGATTCCACTAGATGAGTTCGTAGCATATGCACATGCATGATTTTTGTGTCTGTGTGAAATCTAGAACCTACAAGCAAGAGAAGCCTAAAATTCCCGTCTTCTGACATTGGTGTAATTTCGTTTCTCTGCAGGTGATATAATTGTCTTCAGCTCAGCTCACCACAGTTGTCCCCTTCTTTGTGTCAGGCTTGAGTTCTCTTGGAAAAGATTTGTGTTATTTTATCTTTATTTGCAGTGTGTTTATTTCTCCTAAGTCTCTGCTGCAGAATGCTAAGTGTATTGTTCAAAAAGAAATTCAGTCAATGTTATGCTGATAACTTGCAGTTTGTGGAAGCTTAAAGGAATTAGATATCTGTCCTGGTGGTTTTACCGGAAAGTACAGTGAGGGTTGGAGCATGGGAAGCCTGTCAAAGATGACACCAAACATTGGGAGGTAGTGAAAACAATCTTGCAGAAAGCCTTAATTAGGTGAAAAATTCTTCACTTAAAAGATAAAATTCCTGTATTCTTTTCATGCTGGTACTCAGGAGGCAGAGACTGATGTATCTCTGAGTTCAAGGCCAGTCATGTCTACAGAGCGAGTTCCAGGACAGTCAGGACTGTTATATAGAGAGACTCTGTCTCTGGGGTGGGATGGGGGGAGACGGTGGACCTGTCTTAGTTCCTAGTCACTTAATGAGTATGGTTCTTAGTTGTTCGATTTTTTTTTTAAAAATACTTTACCTCAAGTGTTTGGTGGTAACAATCAGTACCAAAAAGTGATTGTATTCTGGTGGTAAGAGTCTACATTCAATTTAGGACAATCTTTGGATAAACTTTGATGACTGAGATTACTTTTAGTTCTTTTGTTTCTCTGTTTAGCTGAACTTCTGAAGTTTAGCTTCTGAAGTTATTAAGAAATTCTGGGTTAATATTCATGTAATGAGTGGAAGAAATTATATTCAAATTGCTAAAGTATTATGGCATAGTTGAATTGAACAAAGGCTTAATTTGTCATATTCTGTAGAGTTAAAATATCTCCTTACAAAGAATGCTGCTGCTGGCCATGATAGCTCCCACCTGTGATCTTCAGCATAAGAAGCAGAGGAGAGATGATCTTGAATTCAGGTCTTGACTATATAGTGAGACACTGTTTCAAGATCAAAAATAGATAAAACATTGGTGACATCTACAATATTTTCATCTCAAATTATTTGAGAAGTATCTGAAAATTTGAATGCACGAATAAGTCACATCTATAGATGTGCCAGACAACTTTTAAGCGTGATACAGTTCTCCATCCTTGTGCTTATATTGGATGTAATATGGGTGTGGGTGTAGATAAAGAACCCTAGTAGGATTTAGGTGGGTTTTTGCGTTCAGATCTTTGCATATGTATATTTTTTATTTGCTAGAGAGTATCTTGCTTGAGAAAAATTAAATAGTCTGGAAGGTAAATGGAATACCTTAATAATGTTGTCAGCTAAGGAACCTAGAATAAGTACTTCACAGTCTGTATTGTATTTGAGGCTAGGCTGAATTAATAAGTGATCAGGTAGCATCGCAAAATAATTCTGTCACCTCTAAATAAAGAAAGACCATTTCTCTTGTTCCTTCATTAGGTAGCAAGCAAGAATTTGTCAGCAACAAAACCAGAAAGTTGCTTGACACCAGAGGTTATGTTGAGTTAGGGAAGAACAGCTGGAAGGTTGGCATTTAGTGAAAACTTAATTTCTTTAAGTTTATTTTGTGTTTTCCTTGAGTAATTGAACAACTAATGCTCTGTGATTCTACATGTAAGAATTTTCTTTAACAAGCTTCACTCTAGCGTATAGGGCTAAACGTATTTTTGGAAGATAATTTGATGAGGGTAAGGCAGATGGGGACATTGTGGGCACAAGCATTAGAGACACCCTTGGCTTGGCTTTTGTTCATGGGTAAGATGTGCTAAGCAATCTAGGTATCAAGTTCATAAGGCAATTTAGCAGATAGCCTTAAGCTCCTAGCCCTAGAAAACCGCAATCTTTGTTCAAGTCGTGAGATATTTTTGCAGAGTAGGCATATGATGTGGTCCAAATAGCTGGCACAGAAATTGTGTCTTATTTGAGATGGTCTTAATATTTCATCTGATTTTATCAAAACATCGCACAGAGAACAAATAAGCCACATGTCTTCCCTAGTGTCAGGTGAACAGAAGCACTGTATTTTGTGACCTAAGATGGCTTAAAATATAAGTGATCATGAATAAGCTCCTTTTAATTTCTACCCTCTTGTAGATTCATGGCCGTATGTGAAATGATAACACAGCAGTAGGAAAGATTACTTTTGTGTTCAGAATTTTCCTGCTTCACTGGGAAGATGTGACTGGAATTGCCAGTAGTGGTTGCGTACACTACATTTCTGGGCATGAGATTAAATATTTCACTGTCACCATATGACTAAAAGGCAAGCAAGCTTCTGCTTCTCCAGTTCAGTGAGGGTGATTTACTTTGATGCTGCTGCAGACAGAGCCACACTACTCTGTGACCTAATGAGTCATGATTTTCTGAGTATTTGTTTCTTTATTACAGTATCCGTGTGGATTTTCGGTTTTTTTGAGGTGGACAGTACCTCCTCTTCCCAACTTTTAAGTTGGTGATTTGGCGGAAATGCACAATGGGTGATGGGAGTGCCCTCGTAGGAGCTGCACCATTTGGGGTTTCTCCTCAGAAGCCATCTGTTAATTGATGGGCATACGGCCATGTGGTCTGAGTGGTTCGCAATAGCTTAAGCTGCCCCTCAGCAAAAACAGAATGCGTATTTATCTCCACCAGGGTACTTTGTTGACTGAACCTGTGGCCATGAATCCATCTGACCCACAGGTTTTCCAATTTGTGAGTGTTGCCAGTTCCCTGTCAGTTGTGATCCACTGGGGTTGTCCCCTCTACGGCTGCAGAAACAGCTTTCTTGAGGTCCTACAGGCCTTGTCGTACTCAGTATTTATACCCCAGCCTGACAAAACATAATGGTTCTGTTGGGGGATTTCTCTTAGATATAAAGTTCAGTGCTTTTGTGCGACTGTTTTAAATTTAAGGGAGGAAATTTTTTTTTTTATACATTCAAAAATGTTAACTGTCTTTGTTGATCAAATATAAACTAAGCAAAATGTTCCATACAAGAAGGAAAATCTTGTTATTTATGCCTAGATCTTTGAGTAAGGACAATGACAGTCCTTGGGAAACTTAATCTCTGTCTTTGCTAAAAATATCACTAATTGAATTCTGCTCTTTTTGAAATAAAAGGAACTAAAGTGGGCACTTATCCCTAGGTGCATGACTCTTTGTAGAGGTCACTTTATAGAATTTTTTCCTTTTAGTTGTATGATATTACTGATTATTCCTTCCACTGTGACACTGCCTCTTTCCTTCTCTAACTTTTGTTAACTTTGTTACCTGTGATAAACTCAGGCGTGGGTTAGATATAATCTTATGACTCCTATATGCAGTATCAAGATCAATTGTCCTGTGGTAAATTTCTTCCCACTTTCTGCCCACTGAGAATAGCATCTCAGCATTCACATCCATGTACTTTCACATTGATAGGAAGGAGATGTAAGTCTGCCCAGGGTGGCCATCATTGACTTTGGAGATGGGGTCGTCTATCTCTGGCTGTGCCATGAGAATAGCTGCACAGCTTCGATGCAGTGTTAATCTCCATGCACTCATAGGCCAGCAGTGTCCTTGTTGTTACAATGCACAGAGCTGCAGACCCCCCTGGGAAAGACTGGGATTCCTATCCTGGCCTTGCTATGAGGGGCTTGCTGCAGGGCAGGACACCCGGTCCAGAAGTTGAATACTGGGTGAAAGGAGGCTTGTGGAATATGTGGTTCATCCAGATGAGTGAGAGGTTCTCATGCATGCCTGGGAAGCTCATGAAGACTGGAAGAAGGGTGGGTTCTTAGGGATTTTGTATCTTAGGTTGGCCTTTCCCCTGTGACTGCTGCAGGCCTGCTGTTCTCAGTGTCTTTCCTCAGTGTGCCTCTCTGAGTGGTCCGCCCTGTGTTGTGGAGTCAGGCCCTGTTTTTCAGGGAGAGACAGTTCTCTTGCCTTTCAGCCTTAGTTTGTGGTGTACTTTTTTCCTGATCAGATCTTTTACACTTCTCTACAAATTGTTCATCTTCCTCTGGATGTACCCCTTATTTATTTGTTTGTTTATTTTGACATGAAAACGTCGAATTGCACCTGTCTTGAAACACTAGACTTCAACTTTTCACTTTAATTATTGGTTAAGCATAAAACTCCAGTTATTGACCATATTATTGCCAGTTCATTTCTGGTACCTGCTTCTCTTCCATCTGTGGTGGGGCTCTACATTTTTAAGCATTTTCGGGGTTAGAGACCGTGAGGTATTGATCCCACTTTCTTTCCTACAGCTAGAAAACCGTACTCTGAGTATGAGAGCATTTTAAGCAGTCTGCTGAGAAGCATCTTGTGTGGGAGACAGTTTTGGCAGTAACAAGCATGTTTGGCTTTAGTTATAAGAATTGCTTTCTGAGCTTCTGGACGAGGAGTATGTAAATGAAGCTTCGTTTAAGATGAATCTTGTGATAATGTAGATATCTCTGATCTA
This sequence comes from Dicrostonyx torquatus, assembly GCA_028555095.1. Lineage (NCBI taxonomy): Eukaryota > Metazoa > Chordata > Mammalia > Rodentia > Cricetidae > Dicrostonyx > Dicrostonyx torquatus. The sequence goes on along the minus strand of JAQHUG010000095.1, from coordinate 2,509,271 downwards.
TCTGCGTTAAATGATGGATTTGTTTCGAGGGCATAAGTGGTTTCCGCACCTGCAAGATGCTCTTCCTTTTAGGTGTTTTTTTCCCCCCCATCTCCTTTTTGGATGGATCAAGAAAGAACTGAAGTTTCAGTCAGCTGAATATACAACAAAGTATTAGAAATCGAATGCAGGTGTATTTGAAGATAAGTTTTCTGGCTAGAAAGTTGTAACATTTGGATGCACAGGAGTCACTCCCAAACTCCACTGATGACAGTGAACTTGAAGAAAGCTGGGCTTGGGAAGACCAGCCCTGGCTCTGAAACCAGACTGATTTACTATCTATCTCTGAAGTTAATTACCACCTCTGGACCTCCATACTTGTGTCTGTAAAATATCTATAAATATGTATCCATAGAATTAAATATGATGACTCTATGTAATGTAAGGCCCACTAGTTCCTCCAGAGTATTGTTAGGCAGTATAGTATTCTTTGCATCTAGGTATGTAGACATACTTATAGGCTATTGGGAATAGACTTTGACCTTCAAACTTACTGACCTTTCTACAGTGGAAAATTTAGGATGTTGAAGTTTTGAGTAAGAAGAATATATCCTTAAAAAGTATGTGTGCAAGAAGAAAATTTATCTTCACAAGAATCTTTTATTATATAGACCTAGAAGGGTTTGCATCATCTAATGTCTCTTCCATAGTTCATATATCAAATGTTTCTCTTTGAACTTTTGGACAAAACAGGCTTCCTAATAGATTGCAAGTCTGACATAATGTCCGAAAGGCTGCTCGTTGAGGGGCTCTGGTATTTTAAATGCAATATCTAATGAAAATGCTGTCTTGCAGCGAGTAAGAGCCACATTATTAAGAAAGCGGCTTTGCTTCTCGGCGGACTGCTTACGGGTGTCTTTGAGTGTGTGCACGCACCCATGTGAAGATTGGCACCAGCTGGCAGTGCAAGCAGCAGCAGATGCCCTTTTTACTACCACAGTTGTCAACTGGTTTCCTGCTTTACCACAACACTGTTTGGAGGAACAGAGCTCCTCTGCCCTCATCTCAAATGGTATTTACTTGAACAACCCCACTGCTTTTTTAAGCAGGCTCAAGGCAAAGCAGAGCCCGTCAGTGTCTGTGTGAATGGGGACCCACATATGTTGATTATAATGAAGGAGAGACTATTGCAGGAGGCCTAGGCCTTTAACTAGGAGTAGATCTGGCGTTGGTTCAGGGTCGTTAAGATCCTAACTTTGAACTATAGGGGCTGAGCTTTTGGCTCCCTGCCAGCGTTTGGCTTTTGCTCTTATCACAGCAGCCGCACTATTTGAAGGTAGGGCTGCTGTTGCTTCTTCTGGCAGTTACCTGAACTAGTAAGAGACAAGTGCTGACTCTGGTCCTCACTGGCCAGCTGCTCCACCGTCTTACTGTCTTCCACACTGGAGAACTTGCTCCACGAGTTTCTTCTTAAGATGTGGAGTGGGAGGAATCCACTTATTTTTTTCCCTCTTTAGATTAAGCCGCATTGCCCCAATATTTCCTGTATTGGATGCAAGACAGTCTTCGTACCTGGTGGAGCACTTGAAAATTTAGAGGATTTAATATGCTCTCTCTGTTCTCGATAACCTAAGATTGAATTGTGTGGGAGTCCTTAATGCTGTCTGCAAGGATGATGTATTAGGAGCCCACACTTTAGCCAGTTTAAGCAAGGTCTCACTGCATTGCCAGCAAATTCATAATTACTGGTACTGGAACTGTAGCAAAGAGAGCTTTACTAGTTGTATAATCAGAACAGATATGGCCATTAAAATTAACTCTCAGAGAAAATGCCTTAGTGCAGAGGACATTAGACGCTCCCCATAGGCTGTTTAGGTAATATTTACCAAATAATCACTACTTACAACTTTGATTTCAGCAGAAAAGTTTCAATTTAAACTCTTTCCTTATGATCTCCATATATCTGAAATTCCAAAGCCATTTAAAGTGTTAGGTTCTTTGAGTCCCGGGCCAACTTTATTAATTAGCATTTGGGGAGAATATGAGTTTTGGAGCGACCCATCTGTTTTCTGCATTGTGTGAGCATCTAGGTTGAATTTTGTATCCTGGTGATATCCTTCGGGAAGTTGGTCAAATTGCTCCTCATGTTGATAGCTGGCTTGGACTGTCGTCACAGGATCCTGCCAGTGTCTCCTCACCACTGATCTTACTCATTAGAAGGCAGCAAGGAGGAGCTGACCCAACTTAGTGAGTTATTCAGATGGAATAACTAACTGCATCTGGAGGAGATTCCGGCTAAGAAGGGAGTGGACATTTGGAGAAAATGTGACCAGGAAGGCTTGCATCCCTCTGCTTGTCAGGGTTAACTCTCCTCTTTCCCCTTCTGCATGGTGCCATGTACTCAACTATTAAGAAAGCCGGTAAAGTCTGGATTGTGCCACTATGGTGCCAGAGTTGTAGTGCACAGCCTGTCTGAACAGACACACACGATGGGTGCCCAGGAACAGAAAGTCCATCTGAGGAAAGACAACATATTTGCAGCTCGATTGTGTACTGGGAGGAGGAAAGGAAGAGGGTGGCACAATGAGAGAACTGGTCTTTATTAAAAAGAAAATTTTCCCCTTACAAATCAAATTTTCCAAATCTTATTTTTGCTCTTTTACTCTTTTTTTAAGTTAAGATATTCAATTTTATACAGGCGTTGCTCAGAGATCACAAATACTACTTTTTCTTTTTTCTCCCCAAATGTTTCACTGTTAGACTTTGGGTTGTAAGCTTAATAGAGAACCATCAGCAACCTGTTTCTTGTAACTCTGGGATTTAAAAAAAGATCCATGTCTCTTTTATTCTGTTATTTCATAAAACATTACTACTGCTCTAAATGAAATAATAGATACACATCAATCAGTGTAGTCACCTTTTATTGTTGATTCAACTACCAGGTTTTTACAGAATTCACTCTGCATTTTATTTGACTCGTTCATGAATAGTCTCGGCAGACTTAATTATATTAGTGAAAAAGCACTTTCAACAAAATTATATGCTGACATCCCATAATTCATACTTACAGATTTGTGAAACAGATTTATGTAAATCTATCAAATTACTCTATATAACATTATTTTTTTAAATTGAGATTTCATTTTAATGGTATTTATAGAAAATTTTCATATGAGAAACTTTACATGAAGTATTTTAAAAAATAGCTCATATGATTCCCTCATGAAGACAGAACACTGCAGCATTTGAGCATCTCATCTCCATGTTCTGGGACCCATCTGGTACACGACAGGGGCAGGGGAACATGCTCGTCAGGGTAGCTCCACCATAAGCCATGTGATCCTGGAATGCAGATACTGCTCTTAGTTCCTTCATCTGTCTGTGGTTTGCTCACTCCTTTGGTCACTGAACCATTATAAATATATAAATAGTATGTGGTAGGGCTTTGTCAGGAGCTGAGGTCATTGCCCTGCTTTGCTCAGTCCCAAAGTGGGGCAATCTGCCTATATTCAAATTATCCCAGTGCCCACACGTATGCATGCATGCACACACACGCATGCACACATGGTGAAATCAGGCCATAGTATGGGGACTGTTGGAGAACTACTAGGGAGAGGAATGATGGGCACCACGTATTAGGATCCAGGCACGTGGTAGCAGGAAATGCTGTTACAGATAGTATCAGGTCTGTGTGAGCAATCCAGTTCTGTAAGTGTGCTCCAGCACTGGCACCTGAGTGCACAGTAGGGCATATCTGTAGCACCAACAGAAGCAAAGCTCTGGTGGAAGTCAGCAGGAAGCCAGCGACACTCTCAGAAAACAGGGCATGGTCAGATTGACTTTTAGGAAGACCATCTATATAACTGTAGTGGAGGATGGCTGCTATCTTTGATTCCAGAGACTAGGGAAGAGGGTGATTAATCAGGAAAAGTGGAGAAGCAATAAACTAAGTCAGAAAATTAATAACAAAAGGATGTCCGACTGAGGAAAGAGGCAGTAAACTATTTGTCTGAACAAGTGGACAGCATGTTGATGGACTTCAGCTCTCAGCTCTTGGTCCCTGGTCCAGGACCCACCTTCTAGTGGTCTTGTTTTACATGCTGCCATCAGGATAGGGCCCACTCTGCTGTGTTTAAACAGCAGTGCCAACCCTCTTTTCCCATTCTCACCCCATGTGATGTTTCTCCTTATTCTTATTTGACTCGTATTCATTGTCTCTTCTCAGAATGGAGGCAGGAGAGGAGGAACCCTGCCTCACCTTGGCCTACTCCAGGGCCTAGCAAAATGGAGGTTTTGATAGTGAATGAATGGATGCTTAGTTTAGGTGAGAAATACTTACACGTAACTCTTCTCCAAAATTCTTGTTGAGAAAGATCTCATTTAATAGTGGTTGAATAAAATTAACGTGCCAGGTTTTTAATCAAGAATTATGGTAGTCCATTGCCTTTAATTTTAGACCTAAGGGGGTAATTTGATATTTTGAACACTGGTAGTAATTTGAAATAGAATAAAAAAGTAAATAAAGTGACCTTTGAATAAACGGGTCCAGAAGATAGTGTATTTTTAATTAAAATATGCAATTAAGTTTTTAATTAGAGTATGCTGTTAAAAGCAATGTTGGCGACTAGGGAGTGGCTGCTGCTTTGAATTGTACACAGTTTGGGAGAAGTTGGCATTTGGTGTGTTTCCCTCAATACCACTTTAACACTAAACAGTCTCTTCATGTTTAGCTCTTCTTTCTGCGACACAACCCACCCCCACCCTGATGGTGTGGTCCTCTGTCCCTTCCAGGGCCTGCTGGAGTGTTTCAGCTCCATACTTCAGGTCATTAACCATGTTTCTAGTAGCTTGCTCTTGTACCAATTGCATTTTAGACACATTATTTCCCCCTATCTTGTGAAGGAAGGGATCCTTTGCTACGATGTGTATGTTCAATTTAAAAAGAATGCAACTAAAAAGACATCCACAATTTGCTGGGGTGTGGTATTTGTTCAGAGAGTTTAGTACTCCTCTGAGTGGCTGCGTAACTGTCCATCCAGGCCGTTCCCATAGCATAGTTCTAGAATCCTTGCCTCACTCTTAGATCCAAGACTTGGATTAGTAGTCCCTAAGCCCTTGAAAGAATATGAACGCAGGTAGTGTTGGATGATAGCTGGGGACAAGTGATGCCAGTTCTGGTTTGTTTTGTTTTTGTTTTTATTGGGTTTTTATGGGGTTTTTTTGTTTGTTTGTTTTTGAGACAGGGTTTCTCTGTGACTTTGGAGCCTGTCCTGGAACTAATTCTTGTAGACCAGGTTGGTCTCAAACTCAGAAAGATCCACTTGCCTCTGCCTCCCGAGTGCTGGGATTAAAGGCGTGCGCCACCACCGCCTGGCTTATTGTTTTGTTTTTTAGAAACTTTTTTCTTAATTGTGTTGGTTTCCATAATTCATCATACTTCAAACTTAAATGTGCAGCTTTGTAAGAGTTTTCCAAAGACTGATTTTTGGTTTGGGGATAAACAGTGCACATATTCTAAATTCAGAGTCACTTGGGACATTTGGATGATACAGGGAAATGTGCTTGGCTTCCAAGCCATCCATTGTAGCTCCTGCTGCTGGATAACTGGGGAGTACAGGAATGGAGAGACTGAGTCCATCCATTGTAGCTCTGCTGCTGGATAACTGGGGGAGTACAGGAATGGAGAGACTGAGTCCATCCATTGTAGCTCTGCTGCTGGGTGACTGGGGAGTAAGTCCTGGCTCAGTGGGTTTTCAGTTGTTTTCTTTCCTTGGTGTTTGGTTTGCTATTTTTTTTTTAAATAGTAACTTGTAACGAGAAATTAATATAAATAATTTTTTAAAAACGGCATAGACATTAAGAATAAACTATTTGCCAGAATCGACAGAAAGGAGACAGTAGGCAACCAATAAATTATTAATAATGCACATATATGTATGAAGCCTGTCAGAAAATATCTAGTGCTGAAGACAGCCCATGTAGCTGAGTGAAAGACCACAGCCTCTTTGTCCCACATGCAGTGCCTAGCCTCATTGCTTTATCCCTTGCTTCTTATGTTGTAGAAGCTGATCGCCAAGCTTTGGGTTCTATTCTTGCCTTGTGTGAAAACTGTGAGTTTATAACTGAGCAGTAAATTACCACATACTGCCTGGGAACAATGGGAAGTCACTGTCCATATCTATGATGCCTTTGTTTACCTTAGGCTCAGTAAGTATTTGCTGACCTGGATAATTAATACACTCCATATTGGAAATCTGTAAGGTGCCTAGCACTCTAATTTCATACAATATGTTTTGATCATATTCGCTCCCTCTCCAGACTCCCCCTAAGTGACCACTCACTTCTTTACCCACCCAACTTCGTCATTTTTTTTTCTTTTAAAAAAAGCTCAAGTTCAGTTTGTGCTGCCCACCTTCTCTTGAATGTGTGGCTTTCGCCTGAAGTTTGGGAGACGCAACACCCCAGGCCCGCCTGGTCTACAAAGCTAGTTGTGGGACAGGCTTCAAAGCTACAGAGAAACCCTGTCTCAAAAAACCAAAAAAATCAACACCCCGTCTTCTAGCAGCTATCATTTGTCAGTGACTCTTCCCCTGGAGGACGACCTCATGCCCGCCACACCGCTCTGTGCTGGGATGCTGTCTGACCTCAACTTGCACAGCTCTTATGCGCCCTTTAACAAACACTGTGATTTCAGATATGCAGCTGCCCCTGCCGTGTTTGGAAAACAGTCTCCTTGTAGCTATCCACTGCCGCTGGCTCTTGCATTCTTTGTTCCCTCGCTTCCATAATAACCTCTGAGCCTTGGAAGAGGGGAGGGTATGTTATAGATGTCCCATTTAGAGCAGAGAATTCAGCAGTCTCTTGTTCTCTGCACCTTTTACCAATTGTGGGCTTCTGTGTTAATCACTGTCTGCTGAAAATAGAAGCTTCCAGATAAGAGCTGTCTCCTGTATTAGCACCCCAATATTTTAGTTTGCTACGCTAAACAGTGGACTTAAGAATGTACCTTTTAGTAGCAGATAAGCCTTACATGTTTTAGTTCTAATAGGAAAATCCACTTACCTTGGACACATTTTACTTGGCAGACGGCACTCCTCTCAATAATGCCAGATCAGAAACTTCTTTACAAGGGGAAGAGGTTATTTGGAGATAAATGTGTGTTTCAATATAGTCAATAGTAGTGAGAATTTTATTCATCATTGTAGCTGGCCAGATTGCATTGAGTGTCAGATCAGAGTCAAAGTCAAAGAAAATACTCTCTAATAGTGACCTTTATATCTTTGGTAAAATAAATAGCACCATTTAAAGTTCTGGTTTTATTTTGCAAACCTTCCATCGCCTACAGCATGTTAGGAGTCAGGACTGCAGGCAGCCTGGGAACAGGTTAGCCCGAACAAGTGGACCAGTCTTTTTCCTGTGCAGCATTGAGCCTAGAAGGTTGGCTGCCCAAGACCCAACTCAGAAAGCAGTGAACTGCTTCTTGAAATAGTAGGCAGTGTGACAGCATAAAAGACCATAACAAATATCTTCAGCTACATCTGTAAAATAATGTCTTCCTTGTGGGGACATTTCATATATGCAGGCCTCCTCATATCTTCCCAGATGTTCTGTGTACCTCAATACTCACTTTTAAATCTTGTTTTCTATGGTCAGTAGGATGACTCAACCCAGCAAGTAAAGGAGGTTCTGCCAGTTCACTGACCTGAGTTCAGTCCCTGGAACACACACATGGTGGGAGGAGGAGACTGACTCAGTCCTCTAAGTTGTGCATACACACAAATAAATACTTTAAAAAAAAAAGCCAAAAACCTGTTTCTCAGCCTGGCTGTACCCTAAGTCACCAAACTTTGGGAAAGTTGAAATCTGTGCTTCAAACCAACCAATAAGTTAGGATTTTGGAGCGTGGGGTTCAGGCTTCCCAAGATCTCTGAGTGATTCTACCATGCATCTGAAGTTGAAACAGTGAGGTGATTAGAAGCTACTGGTGGAAAAACCACCTGTAGAAAAGAGAGCTGCATTCCTCTTGATGGCAGTTACTGCTTAATTTTGTCATAGTGTGGTAGAGCGGCAAAGCTACGCAGTGTGATGCTTGTCAGCCTTTTCTTTTCCACCCTATTTAGTACCTTCCTGATATAACCCTAAATGAATATGCTTAAAGTCATGAGTGTACAGTGTGTGTGCTCTTTCCCCTTCTGTTTTCTTCTGACGGGGATGTCCACTTTCATCCATAACGAGTATTGTCGTCATCATTGTTTTAACAGTCTAGTTGTGTAGGGAAGGGTTGAGTAACATCTTCAAAGTCACACCTTGGTAGATGGCAGAGAGGAGACACGATCTCACCTGCCCGTCTTCAAACCTCATATTCTTTCCGTCATAAACTGTTCTCTTGTGCAGATTCTTTTTGTATTCTGCCAGCTTGAATTCTGCTCAGTGAGAGAAGAGTCACGGCACTTCTCCTAAGAGGACACTCCACACATACACAGTAGACATGTGAGAAATGCTTCTCAATTTAGGAAAAAGCTGAAGGCTTGAAATTATAGTGGTTTGACGTATGACCTTTTTCTGAAGGTTTATTTTATGTGTGTGAGTGTTTTGACTGCATCAGAATATGAACATGTGTGTCTGGTGCATGTATTTTAAAAAACGAATAAAGGCTGAGGAAACAAAAAAGCCTACTTCATTTCTGGCTCTCTCTTTTAATTCTTTGTTTTCTAGATGCCGACCTCCTAACCCAGGGCCTTGCACCTCTTAGGCAAGCTCTCCACTACTGCCTTATACCCCAAACCCACCTCTCTGTTGTTGTTTTTGCATACAGGAAAAACACTTTTATATGAGCTCCTGTTTTCCCAAATTCTGTTCACGGTCTCCAGAGTATAATAAATCACAAGTTCTCATACTTACTAGGTTATGTTTGGCCTACTGTGTTTATCTGTTCATTAAAAAATAAGTCACACATTAGAGTGACCAGAGGCTGTCTTTAATACCAACATGTAACAATTGGGGGGCCCATTGGGAACAGATAGGAACCTGCTAGAGAGCCAGGGTCTTAGTCAAGCATTTGTACTTTCTCGGCAGTGTCATTGTCCAAACACTTTTTCACTTGTGTCACCTTCCTCTCCTCAAATGGAGCCGCAGCCACTTACACGGGGCTGTGTTCTGCTTCCCCCTGCATGGTGCCTGCCCGGTTCCTAATAGGGTGCCACTGAATGAGAGCTGAGAGGCCAGCTGATGGGCACACCACAACGCAACAAGCCAGATTTGTTTGGAAGTTATTCTTGTGAAACCCTTTTTGTGCTTTGTTATTTCCTTAAGTCTTTTCTTGTCAAATGTATACTGTTCTCTGTGTAAATCCCTTTGTTTTCCTAATAATCCTTTTTAGATTAGGGCAATACCTATAGAAATTTTGTTGCATTTATTCAAAGAAATATCCTTCTCAAATAAGTGTGGTCATACATTGTTTAATGACAGCTCATTCTGAGATGTACTGTTGGTCCATTTTGTCATCTATGAACATTGCAGGTAGTACTCTTATACAAGCTGAGATGAGACAGGTCAATTATCTAATGTAAATATTGATATAATCAAATGATGTATTTGAGGGGCTGTATATAAAAATGCAACATATTTTTGTATAACATATCCTTTAAATGCTTATTTTTAAATGTGTAATAGGAAATACATTAATCAGTAATAGCTATTATCAAGTAATCACTGTACAAACTCTATGTGCTGCATCCTAATATGACTGGTCAGTTACATTTGTTTACATCAGCATTGTCATAAGCACATGAATGTGAATTGTGCTATGAGGCCACTGTAGTAATGATGTCACTATATGACAGGAATGTTTCAGTTTTATTGGACTCTCCTGGGGGCACTGTTGTGTGTGCAGCACATTATTGACTAAAATCCCATTATGTGGCCCCTTCCCGTGTATACACACCACCTTCACCACTTCACTGTGTGTGTAACCGTAGCTGCACAGTGCTCCTGTAAATGTCAGCACAGTTGAAACACACTGATGGCTTCCGCGTTGCTGTTGCCATCTTCTATCTAAGGACAGTGAAGCTCATGATTTTGTCTGTTCCACTTGGAGCTCGGCGGAGAGGCGCACCAAGTTTTGGGGGACTGCTGTCACACCCTGAATTAGGCATGTGGCATAAAATGGGAGACTCTGGGCCTCTGTAGTTTCTTAAGCAGCAACACTTTCTCAGTTCTAACTGATGTGGAAGTTTGCAAAGATACTGGACTGGACAGGAAATGAAAAAGAAAAACAAGACTACATCTTTAACTTTGAAAGAATTAAGAGTTTCCTTTTCTATCGAGAACATATTTGGATGTGAATGACAGGAACCTATGCCCAAACCAGTCTGCTTCTACCAGTAGGTTGAACTAACATGTCTTTCCCCTTTCCTCTCCTTAGGGCAGAGCTTGGGTTACGGCTTTGTGAACTACATTGACCCCAAGGATGCAGAGAAAGCTATCAACACTCTGAATGGATTGAGACTTCAAACCAAAACAATAAAAGTATGTTTGCATTTTTCTTAAATCTAATTTTTTAAGGGTTTATTTGTAGTTCTTTTTGCATTTGGGATCCATAAACACTTCTCTGGGAGAGACAGCATAATATTTTGGGGGTTATTGTATAAAGGCGGCAGCTATGATATTAAGTATTCTATGTAGACACATATTACTAGACAGAGGCAGTGCTCCTGGATAAATACTGCATGAAGCCCCCTACATTAAGTACTTCTCATAGAGAAAATCCTTGTCCTATTGCTCAAGGGATTCTTGAAATTGTCTAGACAGTAGTTGTTGGACTTGTTTTGTAAGCCAGTAAATGCATGAGGTTTTGCAAGCCAGTAAGACTCACTCAGGGCTCTCACCCCTGCTCCTGACACAAAATGTGACTGTGGTTTGGAGTTTGATCTAATACAGCCCCCCCTTTTTTTATGAACACCGAAACTTTAATTTAATGCAACCTTTGTGAATAATAAAGTATTATTTTTCTAGTTTAGAATGTAAAACTATCAGTGGTTAAGCAAGCTAGATCTGGTAGTGGTGCTTTTGCTTGACTCCGTCCTAGAAGATTTCTCCGTCCTGAGAAGACGGGCACTAAAGCAGATCCCATGACACATAGGTCATTTTGCCTTTGAACATGGACATTGTTATTTTATGGATACTTTTCTGCAGCTTTCCATTTTGAAATCCTTACCTGAATTATCCAGGTAAGAAGTTGATCCAGTTCCCCGCATAGATTTTTTTTTTCTTTAGCAAATAAAAGTGGTATTGCCTCTAGCGAATCATTGGCTCTTGGATCATCCCTCCTGCCCAGTGTGAACCTCTCATCAATCTTGATACACTTTCTCGATGAATCCAGGTGTGGCTCCCAAATATATTTTCAAATAGTGTTCCAGACAACCTCTATCAATTGTCTCAAGTTGGAACCTATTTTCTGCCATGATATAAGAAGCCAGCCCAAAGTGGAGCCTAAGAAGTGAGGAGAGGTCGCTCAAGGCTGACTGCCATCCATCTTGTTTAGAGACTTGTCTAGAAGAGTTTTGCTCTTTCTTTCCCCTTTCTTTTGAGGTATCTTGAAACACAGTGTCATCTTCATGCCTAAAGTGACTTCTCTTAGGATTGTCAGCTAAGGTGATTTGTTAGCCCTGGGTCGTTTTGACACCTCATTCTTTATATTTATTGGACCATAGGAAAATTCCTGTCAGCACTTTTTATCTAAATGAAAGTGTATGATGGTCTCCAAATATACCTGATGTAAGATGTCCATGAATGCTGGGTGTTTCTGATAAAGAAAATGGGAGAAAGTAATGACTAAAGGAACTGATCATTATGTTGCCAAAATTCTAAGAAAAATATTAGAGAAATTTAAGATGATAAAAAGTTGGTTTTGATCCTTTTTACAAAACCTGAATTGCTTTTTCCCCCCTAACTCTCTTCACACTTGTCTGCTTAATCTTTGTGTCAAATGCTCAGTCAGTCTTCTAATAGTGATAATGCAATGCCCTTAGCAATGGTGCCCACTATCTGGCTATCTCCAGGCTGTTTTGTGTGTTATGTGTCCTATGGATTTTTGTAGGCTTCCTTTTCCTTAACTTAAATGACCAGCAATCCTGGAAATCAATTGCTGTTAGTGCTGAGAGCCCAAGTTGTTGTTAAAAAGAAAATGAGACATGATTGGGACGGCTCATCTCAGCAAATGGCCATTTTCCTCATTCCAGAAATAATGACCCTTATTTCACTCTTAGTGAGTCACTTCTTCTGCTATACATCCTGCGTGCTCTAAGATCCAGAAAAAGGTAGAAATGCAGAGAAAGCAGGTCACCATAAGGCAAATGGACTCAGTCTTTACCAGAAACTATTGATGACAGCTGCTTCTCTACTGCCCAAGGTCCTGCCTTCTCTCCTCAGGACTCCACTGCCCATGGTCCTGCCTTTTTTCCTTTGGGCTCAACTGCTTGGATTGAGTGTACAAGAGAGGACAGTAATACTTTGTGGCTTTTATACTGTGACATCTGCTACTTGTAACTTTCTGAAGTTCGGGAGAGATGATGGGCAGACAGTAGGCTACTTCTTCCCCTGCCCCCATTTGGTTCTTGCAAAAATATCAGATAACAGCTGGTATCCTCAATTTGGCCCAGATTTCTCCAAGAGACAAAGCAGACTATTTTCCAGAAGTAGATTGCACAATTTTGCCTATATTCATATTTCTATTTTTTTCTTTTTTCAATTAGATAGGTTTTGCATTCTTAACATGAACTCTCGAGTGTGTTTTTTCGTGTGCTCACTATTTTCTGTGTGATCTGGAAGCCACTCTTAAGTCTTCCCATTCCCTGGAATGCTCTTTCACCATTCTCTTTTCCCTGCTTCAGTCCATCTCACTTCTCAGAGCTCCTCCAAAACCCTGCCTTTAGTTGCTGCCTTGTTGGGTTGTTCTAACTCATGTTGGGTTCTCCTCTGTTTGAACTTCATGCTGTTTACCCTTAAGTAACACAGAAGTTTTGGGATCAGCATGATCCAGTCGTAGTTCAGACTCACATACTACTCTCCATCTCCTGAAAGTGTGGAGACCATGGTGCTCATCCAGCTTAGGCAAGATTGTAATGTTGACGAAAGCCACCAAAACATGTGCTATTTTGCAATGCTTTTCTTTAGAGAAAATATCTCCTTTGTATCCAGGTGCTTATATATAAAGTTGAGGTTTCTTGAATTTCAATTTCTGTTCTGTTTTCTAAGCTACTCACCATATCAGTATGATATTGTTGAATACCTAGGTTTTTAAATATTGAAACAGTGACTGAAGTGCTGTGAAGGTGGCTTACTTTGGAGTTCTCCCAGGGTTTTCTAATAGTATCAGCCCACTAGGACTTCGTGTAGTAACTGATGTGTCAAGTGTTATATATTCACTGTTCAATGAGTTCAGGTCCCCCAGGACCCATGAGAATCTCATGTTCCTGTTGCATGGAAGTCATATGAGGAATGGCTTAGATGCACACATTCCAGAACTAGAGATGTATAGCTTAGTGTCCTCTGGTGAGATTCAGCAATCCGCTTTTCAGTGAGCGGCTGTGTTTTTTCTTTTTTGTTTGTTTGGAGAAAGAGTTGTTCTGTGTAGCCCTGGCCATTCTGGGACTCACTTTGTAGAGCAGGCTGGCCTCCAACCCAAAGATCTGCCTGCCACTGCCTCTCAGATCTTGAGGTTAAAAGCTTGTGGGTTCTCTGCACCATTGATACTTTGTACACACAGTCCTGTTTGTCTAATAGCTTCTACTTTGATCAGCTTTTGTGGTTAATTCTTTTACCCAGAGTAAAATATCTGTGTCTTCTTGAATATGTTGGATAAGTGGTGAGCATTTGTAGCTTATGGTTCAGTCTTCACCTTCAGAAAGAGCATCTTCAAATCGGAAAGACATGAGTGAGTGGTATCTCTTTATTTTGAGCTGCACTGATAATGCTTAACCCTCAGTGTGATTAATCACTTTTTCTAGATTTTTCTGTGCCTGCTGGGGAAATGTGTTTATGACACCCCTTGCTAGTAACAAGTGATGGACCCGTTAGCAGCATGGAGGTAGCCACTGTGGGCTAAACCTTGCCTGTATTCCCTCTTCTATTGACACAATTGTGTGTCTGTTCCCAGATGTTAATGTCTTATGTTAGGGAGGGTAAGGAAAAAGTGTAGCTTCTGTCCAGCTCAGACAGAGGCCCAACATATTCTAAGGGCAGTATACAAAATCATACTCAAGGTAGTGTCTTTGACCTTCCATTGTCCATGAGAACCCATCTGTGGACTGCTCAGGAGCTCAGAGCTTGTTGACTGCCAGTCACAATGCCCTCTCCTGACTTGTTTTTAGGGAACCATATGTATTGATAAGATCTGAATAGTGTATAAAACACACAGTTTAAAGCCAGTACATTTGTCCTTCTGAAAGAAAGCATCAGACTTTAACTCGTGGATAGAAGAAAAATGATTGGTTTACAAGTAAAGTTACTCATTTCTGAAGTGCCTGTCTATTCTCTTGACGCATGCTCAGGACAGGTGATGGTGCAGAGTGATCTGAACACCTGATTCATTCTGTCTTCCATTGTCTCTCTTCTGGACTAGTACTCTGGGATAGCAGGGCATATGGAGTTCTATTTTCTAGAATGTGAGCTCTGTCCCTGAAAAAGAATCTTTTGTTATTGTTAGGTACTACTCCTGAAAACCAGTCTTTACCCCCTGAGAAATCTGTGGAAGTATGGCCGGCATGGAAAAGTGCCCCCTTTGTATTCTTTTTTTTCCCCCTCATAATTATTCAAGCATTTAGCAGACTAAAATTTTCTTTTGCCTAAAAATTATTAACTACCAACTAGAAATATATTATACCTTGATTAAAATAATTAAACTACTATTTAAGTACATATGGAAAATTCTATTATAAAAATTAGAGCATTAAATATTAATAATATCTATTCCTTAAAGTGTTCAGTTTGGCAGTGATTAAGGTAATCTAATAAACCTTTATTCTGAGCCCCCTATATTGCTTTTTAACTTTTTTCTTTAAGATTTATATTTTTTACTGCTTCTCCATTGAAAACTTAGAAAATGCCACAGTTCATTTTTCCCACCTTTTTAGCCTTGAGTTGGGATTTTAACATGGAATCAGAAGCCTCTGCTTCTGAAATCTTTTCTGAGCTCACCTGGCTATGTCATCCAGGACAAACCTTTCAATGTGTATCTGTGAATGACTTGGAGCTTGATCTCCTCAAACTGGGAACTGGTCCAAATTTTGAGACCTTAGAATGTACCTGATGAGTCCACAACATGGCACCATTCGATGCACAGAATTCTTAGAAATAACCTGTCATGTGTGTGCCCTTCATGTTGTTTGATATATCATGTATATAAAACGTGAATGGACCCTAGTTCCAGGATACCTTACTGTGTATATGAAAACATTAAAACCTGACATCCAAATCACTGTGTGTGTGTGTGTGTGTGTGTGTGTGAGAGAGAGAGAGAGAGAGAGAGAGAGAGAGAGAGAGAGAGAGAACACATACGTAAGCTTGAAGTTGATATGAGATGTCTCTTTCACACCTTCAATCCACTCCTTCCTTTATTTTTTGAGTCATTGTCTTTCATTGAACCCAGAGCTTGACAATTTGGTTAATATTACTAGCTGATGTGTCTCTTTAAGTGCTGCAATTACAGGCAACCTCTGAATTTTTATCTGAATTTTAGGTGCTCCAAACTTAAGTCCTTATACTTGTGTAGCCAGTACTTATCACTGAACCTTTTCCCAGTCCCCCAAACACTTTCAGATTTGAAACATTTTAGGTAGTAGATATTCAATGTGCAATTGATAAACTTAAACTTATGTTAGTAATTCATACCAATATTTAATTTACACTTATGTGACTGTCAAATCCCCTTGAGGTCAGAATATTCATGCTCTGCCTCCCAGTCCAGTTTTTGCGACACTGATGCTTTGCTGTGGCATGATTTGGTTATGGAAATCAGTGTTCCTTCCTGGAGGCTTGACATTTTTGACTTCTTTTCCTCCTCCACCTGTGTTAGGAAACTCTTTGCTTGTGCATCCTCCTTTTGCTGCACGATGATTGGGGTGGAGTAGGGTTTCACTTATCATAAATTGTCCTATGAAATTCCGACTATTGGAAAACATTATCTATTACACTATCCGATTTTACTATAGAGTAGGAGGAGAGGACTTGGGAGCTATGCTAAGGACTTGCCAGTTGGCAGGGGCTCTGATACAGTGGCTGGCAGCATAATTCTGGGAGGTTTAGGACAAATGCTGCAATGTTACCTGTTGATGAATGTGCAGGGCTTGGGAATCTGAAAGCAGATGTTAGAGGTGCCTCATAGAATTTGCTGGTGGAATGCGCACACAGACTGAAATGACAGCAGCTGAAAGGCAAGAGGACGATGTCAACGGGACGCTCTCTCTAGGTGAGGGAGATCTAGGACCTGGGCACAGCAGGTTCCGAGAGAACATTCGCCTTTAGACTCCATCTATGTCTGAGCATCTCGATCCACCCATTGATTTCTGGCTGGAGTATTATTTAACTTTGGTGATATCCAAAGTATAGATTTTGTGAATCACATTGTATAATGTTCCTTCATTTTAAAACTACCTGTAGACCATGATTTCCCTGTCCTTGAAAAGATTTCAAACCTTGGAAATCTTATTTGAAGTACAGGTCTTAAATTTGCTGACCACCGATGACTTCTAGCCTAATAAACTTTATTTCATTCCTTCAGATCTTTGTCCAGTGCCAAAGCCAACTAAACAATAGGAAAAGACAAAAGGTGGGAGAAAGAGTGCATTCCAGAAATGGAGCAGCTATGAAAACTGAGCAGTGACTTCTGTTTCTTAAAATATACAGATAGACCTAGCATGTACTTTCCAAATTTTGGTTATGCTCATAAAATGCACTAGTGTAGAGCCATGGTTCAGGTTTTAATGGCTATTTGCTATATCTCATTGTAAAAGTCTTACATCTATATTAATCCATTTTACATAGTCCTTACTTGAGGCAAAATAATAGGTGACCTTATTAATGAGTTATTTATATGAGATCTCCTGCATGTATTTCATACACTGCTTCATCATTGTCTATGTGTGATTTCTTTTGCCTACCTCTTTGTCCAGCTGTGGGCACATAGCCAGAGGGTCCAGACCTGGGTGTCACTCTGTGGCCTTTTATATTCACCTAAGAGTTAGGTGGATATTTGATAATTCCCAGGAATATTGTTTTCTAGATGCCGGAGCAGAAGCTGAGCTCATAGAGAAGGTGGGGTGGGCAGTATTCCCAGCTCTAATGCTGTCAGGACACCTGCCACCCAGGGGCCACAGAGTGTGGCTATTGTAGAAGTCTCAGCAGAGGACTGAATCTATCTTTCTCAGGAGGAAGTTGCTGGGTCATTTTGTTGCCCAAGCATGCTCTCCAGGAGGAACATTATGGCCCTGGAAAGATGGCGCTAGCCTAGAGAATGCTGGCAGAACTTAAAGCTTTTATAGCTCCCTCCATTGGAGTAAAAGGGTTTCCAGCCTTTGAGTACACCTATCTGGAAGTGAGGGGAAGGACATGAGTAATACTTTTAAACACTGGTGTGAGTTTAGGGAATTGCTGCTGTTTGCTTGGTTGTTTTATGATGGGGAGTTTGTTTGGGAACTTAATCCGTCCGAGTTTTCCAGAACTCTGAATCATTCAACCAGAATCTTTTAAATACCTATAGAAGATTCCACTACCTGAAGCAATGGAATATTAGTCCTATGTATGTGGATCTATTTGGGTTTGACTGTTTCTCTAACAGTAAGAGAGCAAAATCTGAATCTGATTCACACGGCCAGAAGATGCCATCCTGACCTGGCACCATGCTGCTGTAGAAGTGTGCCTCTGTAGAGGTGTTTCTGTAAGGCCTTGCTAGCTGCTGGCTGCTCTGATTTCTCACTGTTTATGGCCATGGTTGGGTCATTCTTTTCATTAATTTTAGCCAGGAAAGCTGGCGCTTGGTCTGTTTGCCTTGTTCTGTATAGCTAGTTAGGCAGAGTTAGATGCTAACTTTAAGGAGTCTGCTTTCTTTGCTAGGCCTGCTTTTCAAAGTAATGTCATAGGACTCTTACAAAAAATAACTTGTTTGGATTTGTGAAGGAGCAGTGGCTGTCTCTGAGAAGCAGATGCTTATTGTCTTTCACTGATAGATTGGAGACTAAGTTAATTTTTAAGACAATAAGTCTTAGATCTTGCTAACATGCCCCCCCCTTCTGTCATTAGTGCAAGCTCCTTCCTCCCACAGGAATGGGGAGTTTAATCCTTCCTGCTCAGGCTCTGGGGGTGGCTAATGAGTCTCAAGGAACCCTCCAGTGAGGGACAAGAAAGAAACAAACTGTCCTGGGTCCTGGAAAGTGACAACAAAGAAAAATCATTGTCTACATGTTTGTTTCTTGTCTATATTTAGACATTTGATTTATCCTGCCTGTTTTATTCTTACAGGCCTTCTTTCTTTCCTAGAAAGGTTTTGGAGACATGGAGAAGTGCCCCCTCCCACATGCTCTTTGTGAAGTTGAGTACCACAACCATTTTATGATTTTATGGTTTCCCAAGGCCTGCCCAGGCTCCTTGTTCAGAAGAGCCACATTCAGGCAGTCTGAGATCCTGGAAATCCTTAGGATTCTATGGTCTTACTTTGAGTTCTGCAGTTTTGCATTTGTTGGCAGTTTATATCCCTATAAATGCTTTTACGTTGCGATGTGTGAGTTGCCTCATTCAGATGCTAACATTAGAGGACAGTAAATAGGACCTGGTGGCTCTGATTTTTATGAGCTCTCCCGGAAAGCCTAACAGTTGAGACCCAGAGTTGGAACATTATGGATTTTAAATCTTCCTGATGAGGGGTTGCCAGAACTTTTGTTGTTCCTCAGGATCAGTAGGACAGAGTGGTTGAAAAACACAGATTTAGAGCCACCAAGGGTTACTGACTGATCAGCAGACCTGGGTCAAGGAGAATGTTACTCCAACAGCTGCCACAAGTAGTTCTTAGGCAGTGACCTCACCTAAAAAGCCTGGCTTAGTGAGCCTTTATAATTTACATTTGGATATACTCGTGCTTATTTCCAAATCCACGTGGATACAAAGAACCAAGATCTTCATTATGTGTTGTATTAAATGATCTTCATGGCAGAGCCATGTACATTCAATGAATAAAATTTTGGATTTGGATTTACTGGAGAAACAATGGATGTTTCACTACACACACACACACACACACAGAGAGA